>JAUIMM010000052.1:35115000-35550000 GCA_031769625.1 Taudactylus pleione
TTCATATGTCGAAATAACGTCGATGTAGCTATTCTGAACATCGACATTCAGACCATGCGACATTTCAATGTCGACATTTTGTACCACACACATATATGTACTGTTTAATTTATTGGTTTCATATAGAGTAGTATATTTAGAATGGATATATGATACCCCTGGCTCTAATGAAGAGCCAATGGACGCTGTTATGCGAGAAGCTGATACCAGGTGGAGCCGCAGAGCATCAAAAATGGACAAACTAGTAAAGGAAACAGGATTTTGTTGTTGCACATGCGCAGTGGAAACAGAGAGATGTAGAGGAGCGGAGCAGGAGAGCGGGGTGAGGTACCGCAGGTCTGGAAGCTGAGACTGGGCAAGCGACGGCTCTGAAGAGGTGCAGAGTGCCAGTTTCACTTAATACCGCTGATAGAGTGCTGGGGACCACAGCAGAGGCCCCAGCAGTGTGTCTGAGAGATCCAGCAGCGTGGCAGCACTGGCAGCTGCAGCGGAGAGCCATGGAGGCTGGGTGAGTTAAACTGATTAAGGGAGACAACCCTATTATTACATGAGTAAACATCTATACTAGTAAGAAATTTAGTTTTATATATATACAGTATATATATATATATATATATATATATATATACAGGGGCGTATCTATAACGGGTACTCCTGGATCCAGGGGGGCCCACACCACACACCCTGCACCCATATTATCTAATACTTACCTCTCCGAGGTCCCGCGTCGCGTGTCTCAGCCATGCACAAAACGCAGAAAAATGTCAGCTGCAGCCATTTTCCAGCATTTTGCGCATGCGCAATAAGGAAATTGCCGGGAAAATGGTGGCCGTGCCATTTCCCCTATAACCTGCGCATGCACAGTAGACTCTGGGCACTCTAGTGGCCAGAGTCTACTGATGCTGCGGTCGGCGGCCAGACGCATCAGTCTGCTGCCAGCCGCCGAGGAGAGAGGAGGGGGCCTGGACGGGGAATGAACAAGGGCCCACTACTCTCTTGAAAAACCCCAGTATGTATTTATATATATATATATATAATATATATATATATATATATATATATATATACTAGCTGAAGTATCCAGTGTTGTCTGGGTTTAAATCTTCGAGCTGTTAAGTTTTATTTATGGATGTTATCCAAAACCATTCAGTGGAAGGCCCAGAACAGGCTCCCTGGGTCAAAGTTCTGGCCAGCAGCCCCAGGTCAAAGTTCTGGCCAGCGTACACCAACGAGAATTCTGACCAGCACCTCAACCCACTAGTATGTCTTCTGGGATCCAATGTTATCACTCTGTGAAGTTTTTGTCCAAATCCATCCAGTGGAAGTCTCAGAACAGGCTCCCAGGGTCAAAGTTTTGGCCAGCGTACACCAACGCTCGCTCTGAATCAGGGCAGGGCTTGGCTTTTAAGTTGCGGCCTCTTGGCCGCTCGCATAGCTGTGGGTTACCACCCACAGCTTATGCGAGCGGCCATGATGATGGTCGCGATGGTCAAGACCATCACGACCATCGGGCTTGTGACGAGACCCTTGTGGTAGGGTCTCGTGGCTGCAAGCCCCAGAGAGCTTTCGGCTCTAACAGAGCCGGAAGCTATCTCACTGACATCACTGGTAATGTCCTGATTCAGAGCGAGCGCTCTTAAAGAGCGTCAGGCTCTGAATCAGGCCCTAAGCTGCTGATTGTTATGGCTCAGGTCAGATAATTGGGTATTAGTCCCGCTATCGCCTTGAGGGACAGTATATGTTGGCTGGATGCGTCCGAGTAGTAGCTTTGAGGGCTAGAGGTGCTTGGTGGGCTGTGGGCCAGTAGGATGAGATCTGGCCTTTCGGCCGGTAGCAGCCTTGAGGGCTGGAGGTGCTTTTTGGTTGCGGCCTTTGGGCCGGTAACTACAGTCACTGGATGGAGTTGCAGCCTTGAGGGCTGAAGTACTTTGCAAGGAGACACTGGGGTGCGCTGAGTGCCGCCGGGATGACACCAGCGATAGTGGCGTACTCTGGATGCTGAACTGCGCTTAGTGCCGCGGGGATGACAGCAGCGATTGTACACAAACTTGCGTACTCAGGACACTGAAATGCACTTAGTGTTGCCCGGATGACACCAGCGACTGTACACAAATTTGCGTACCCAAGACGCTGAAGTGCGCTTAGGGCCTGATTCAGACCCGGTCGCTATGAGCGTATGCTCACATGATGTGTATGCAAATATTTGAAAGCAATCGCTCGCCAAGGCATAAGCACGCCCATCGTACCTGTACGAGCGTTCACTTTGTGTATGCAGACTCCCCTTAGCGTATGCAGAGACGCCCACTGCCCTACGTCATCTCCTGGAAGTTTATGAAAACATTGGTACATCGACCACTATCGGATGTGAACGCAATGCTTGTGGTAGCTTTTTTTTACCGCAAGCATTGCGAGAAAAACTGAGGAAAAAAATGGCTGCTGACGTGTACTATGACGCTACCTGTTAATTATGCACGCCTCTAAAATGGCGTTGAAACACTCGGGCACGCCTGCGTTCGCATCTCCAACCCCCCGTTTTTACTGGACTGCCCCTGTCACCACCCACAAATGGCCTCTCTTGTTACTCACTCTTCTGGGCTGGTTTTGCTGGGCGAGCGAGGGATCTGTGATCGCACAATGTAGTTCTTGCATGCGCACTGCGATGCATGCGCAGATTAGCAACCATCGGCAATTGATAACGGACTGCAATTGTGTACAATCGCCGGGATGACACCAGCGATTGCACTCAAATTTGCGTACTCAGGATGCTGAACGTGGCCTGTGCCGCCTGGATGACACAAACGGCTGGAGACAGGAATGCGGACCGGACTGCTTAGATGATACAAACGGCCGGTACTACTATTGCGGCCCGTGCCGCCTAGATGACACAAGCGACTGGTAGTACTATTGTGGACCGTGCCACCCAGATAACACAAACGGCTGGTAGTACTATTGTGGACCGTGCTGCCCAGATGACACAAAGGGCAGGAACAAGGAGGCTAACTAGACATAGGTAACTTGACTGCAAACAGGAGACCACACTGGAACCGGAAACACGTGGAAGGCTATCACCAGCATGGAGTGAAAGGTTGGCTGGAATTTAACATAGACAGGGCCCAACCAGAGCAAGTCTCCCTAATGACAGACCAACGAGCACCTGGGCTATGCATAGACAGGAGAATCAGTGTGCACCTGATAGTGCCCACAGACAGGCAGTAATTAGTGCAGAGGCTCAGCTGCAACCAAGACTGGAACTGCAGACAATATGCTGCTAACCACAGATCCAAACAGGAGGAAGGAGGAGAATTCAGCGAATACTTGCCCGGCATTCACCCCGCATAGCATTGGCAGTGCGGCGGCTTGTGACACTGATATTACTGAGTGCTGAAGATAACTGTGCTACTACAGTAGAACGTTTTTCATTGTGCTTTATAAACGGAACGTGGAATTATTGTTCTCTTGAATCGAGAAAGAGCACAATTAGATGCTAATTCTGTTTTTCATTGTGCTTTATAAACAAAACGTGGAAACTATTGTTCTCTTGAATCGAGAAAGAGCACAATTAGATGCTAATTCTGTTACCTTTGTCTATTGACATGCATGTCATAGGACAGAGACCACCTAGTAAGAGAGTACTCCAATGGAAGAACCTTGTGTTCACTTTAAAGTAATGACTGATCAGCCTGGGATTTTGCTAGTCTGCTGAGTAATAATATGTTTTGCTATTTTTTTCATATATGTATTATTGAGAAGGTTATTCTGTGTTAAGAGTATAGTGTATGGAGGTAATTGAGAAACCATATTTTTTATAGTTATTGCTACAGGGGTACTGCAGCAGTTAGGATAAAGAAGTTTATTTAACTATTAGAGAGAATTATTGCCTATTGACTTTTTACTACCGTATTGCTAACTACTGTCTTGTCTTTCATTCATTGTGATCATTATTTTCTACACTGTGGGGTAAATTTACTAAGAATTGTGTCTGGTCGGAGTTTGCCCGATTTTTGTCAGGTAAAACTGTCAAATTTTCCAAGAATCGTGATTTGCTGAATCGAGTTTTTTGATGGTGTATGTGATCAAGATTTCTCTGCCAAGTTCCCTGAGTCTGACAGCAACCAAACTCATCCGAACAAGCAGCCTGCACATATCAGTGAGATAAGTGCAGGCTGCTTATGTGATTGAAATAGATCAACAGAGTTAATTTGTTAAAAAAAGACGTAGGACCCCCCTCTCCCCCAAAGCATAACCCACCCCGGCTCCTGAGCCAGTCCTGGTTCTAAAAATACGGGGGGGGGGAATATATAGGGTTCCCCCGTATTTTATGATCCAGTACTGGGCTCCCAGAGCCAGTCCTGTTTTTTTTAGAATAAAGGAAAAAAATGGAGTGGGGTTCCCCCCTATTTTTTAAACCAGCACCAGACTCAAACCTAGCCGGAGTGTAATGCCACAGCCAGGGGACCCTTTCACCTGGTCAGCCCAGCCAAAGCATTTGCACCCCAAGCTAGTCAGCCGAAGCCTTGGATCTCAGGGGAGGTGGGGAACCTGCCCAATGAAGGGGTCCCCTCTCTTCTGAGCACCCCAGGTTTACGCTGAAGCCCGGGCTCTTCCCTGCACACTTGGACGTTGGGTGCAGGGGTAATAGTAGCAAAAATAGAAGTATACTATTGTTTTTTACAGTGGAACTACAAGTGCCAGCAGGTGACCGGCACCCATACCCCCACTGTAAAAAAAATAGTCAAATAACGACATGACACAAATTAAAAGTTTGTTACATACCTAACACACACACATACTTACCTTCTGCCAGATGTTCAGTCCCCTTCTCACGTAGAATTCCCATGGTTTATCTGTGAAAAAAATCCAAAACTCACCTACCTCCTGTCCCTTCTCCAGTAGGTAGACCCCAGGACTTAACTAAATAGGAGATGTGGAAAAAGGCCCTAGACTGCATACCATGAATATATATAATGGGAGGCGCTACCTGTTGAGACTATTGTTGCATACACAAAAAGAAAAAGTACAAGTGCACAACTCCAACATTACTAATTATATATAATACATTTTGCAATAAAATTTGCAATAAATAAATAGAGGTTTTAGCATAATCATGGCCAAGGTTATGGGCCTACCCACCGCGTCCAGGTAACACTTAGGGTAGGTCCCTAACATACTGGGGTTGAAATCCTGAGGGCAGGGGGCAGGACACCCCCAAACAGCCCAGCTGAGCCACCCTTCCCCCCCCAGGGCATCACTCTATTGATAAAAGGTGGAAGTGTAGAAAAGTGTTAGATAGAAGCAGCTACTGCTGCATATATTAGAGGTAAGGTGAAAAATAAAGATGTGAAAATAATACATATATAATAAACAAACAATAGAGGTGCTAAAAGTGCAGAAAAGGAAATTGTGTTATAATGTGATGCCCTGAAGCATCCCAACCAAAGCAATCCAGGGGAGCCACGCCCCAAAAATCAACCTGTCAGGGTTCAGCCTAGGATCGGCTATCTCTTACCTCCGTGCCGGCTTCCCTGACTTCCTTGTGGTCAGACGTCTGGTGCAGTGATTGGCGAGATGCTGAGTATTCTGCCTTAGGTGCTTTTTGTTGACTTCCATGGTTAGCTGTCTGTGTTGGGGATCGGAGTTCCCATCATGGGCGCCGCCATGACAGTTCTTCTCATGTGACAGTACTCCTAACCAATGGTAGCATGATCTCAGTCAGCTGACGCTGTGCTCCAGTAATCTGCTACCCCTGGGTTTAAAAATCCGCCTCCAAAACTCCAGGAAGTTGCCTGATCAACTATTGTCTCTCCTAGTGTTCTGGTTGAGTTCTTTTCCAGGTTCCCTTGGATTCCAAGCCTTTGTTCCAGTGTTTTCCAGTGAGCAGCAGTGCGATCTACATCTCTGCCTTTGTGCCTTAATTCCAGTGTCTCCTTTCAGCACCAGTGTGATTAACTTCTCTGCCTGTGCATGCTGTTTCTGTGATTTTACTGCCAGTGTTTTCCAGTGAGCAGCAGTGCGACCAACATCCCTGCCTGTGCATTAAGTTACCAGTGTCTCCTGTGAGCTACAGTGCAATACTTCTCAACCTGTGTTTATGACCAGTGCCATTTTGTGTGGCAAAGTGCCACACCATCTCCCTGTGTATCCCTTGTGTTACATGTGGTGCTAAAGTGCGTCAGCACGCCTCTCCTTGTGTTTCCCTCATGTGCCACCCCGCAGTGCAAAGTACATCCACACGCCATCTCCCTGTGTATCCCTTGTGTCTTACCAGTGGTGCTAAAATTCGTCAGCACGCCTCTCCTTGTGTTTCCCTCGTGTGCCACCCTGCCGTGCAAAAGTGCGTCCAGATGCCATTTCCCTGGGTATCCCTTGTGAGTTTACCTGTTGTGCTAAAGTGTGTCTGCACTGCATTTCTGGTGTATCCTTCTAGTGCCATTCCCTGTGACAAGAGGGTGTACACGTCACTCCCTGTGTCTTCTCAAGTGTCATCCATTTGTGCTAAGTGTGTCAGTACTTTATTCCTGGAATACTATCAAGTATTATCTCTCAGTGTACTCCTAGTGTAACAGTGCCTTGGTTAGGCACTTCCCTTGGGCCATTGATATCTTGAGCCTCCATTCCCATGGATCTCGGATACCTGGTCAAAGGACCGCGACCTGGCAGCAGGGTGCAGCTAAGCCCATATCCCGCTTGGAGGGGTCACTGGCGAACACCTCCCTGCAGGTTAGACTCCGCACCTTTGACCAGGTCTCGTCAACGTCCAAGATCTGTGGACGAGGAGCTCTTGTATCCAGGCCTTTCACCCCAAATCCTTCCCAAACTAGATCACAACCCCTCAGTAGGGGATTCTACCCTTGCAAACCTGACACAAACCATGTCTGCACTACAGTATATAAATTTGTAGGACTTACCTAGATTGTGCCTCTTACTAAAGTGCAGTCAAAATGCCAGAATCCCTGCCTAAAACCAATTGGGGACAGGTGGTGGGGGGGGTGCTAGCCTAGTCTGAAGGAGTCTTATGCCTTCAGGTGTGCATAGGAGCACACTAAATACAGTATGTTGAAAAGGGCCCTAGATTGCACATACATTTTGCAATAAAAATTTGCAATAAATAAATATTTTAGCATAATCATGGCCAAGGTTATGGGCCTACCCACTGCGTTCCAGGTAACTTCTTAGGGTAGGTCCCTAACATACTGGGATTGAAATCCAGAGTGCAAGACACCCCCAAACCAGTCCAGCTGAGCCACCCCAGGGCGTCACTCTATTTATTTAGTGCAAAATGTTATTGCAAAATGTATTATATATAATTAGTAAAGTTGGAGTTGTGCACTTGTACTTTTTCTTTTTGTGTCTGCAACAATAGTCTCAACAGGTAGCATCTCCCATTACATATATTCAGGGTGTGCAGTCTAGGGCCCTTTTCCACATACTCTATTTAGTGTGCTCCTATACACCTGAAGGCATGAGACTCCTTCAGCCTAGGCTAGCACCCCTCCCCAGCTGTCCCCAATTGGTTTTAAGCAGGGATTCTGGCATTTTGACTGCACTTTAGTAAAAGGCACAATTTAGGTAAGTCCTACAAATTTATATACTGTAGTGCAGACATGGGTTGATTTTTAGGGCGTGGATCCCCTGGATTGCTTTGGTTGGGCTGCTTCATGGTTTCACTTTATAACACATTTTCCTTTTTTGCACTTTTAGCACCTCTATTGGTTGTTTATTATATATGTATTATTTTCACATCTTTATTTTTCACCTTACTTCTAATATATGCAGCAAGAGCTGCTCCTATCTATCTAACACCTTTTTACACTTCACCTTTTCTGATTAGAGTGATGCCCTGGGGTGGCTCAGCTGGGCTGGTTTGGGGGTGTCCTGCACTCTGGATTTCAACCCCAGTATGTTAGGGACCTACCCTAAGAGGTTACCTGGATACAGTACGTAGGCCCATAACGTAGACCCCAGGACTTGGCCAAGAAAAAAACGAGCTACCCGTTCCATTTCGAACACATACATCTCTACCCGGTAAATGACAGAGACCGGCAGGTTTCTGTTATTCTCTGGGCCCGCCAGCCAATCAGAGACCGCTCTACAGTTAGAGGCCACTGATTGGCTGTGACCCATGTGCTGTTGACTGTCAGCCGCGTAGGTCACAGCCAATCAGCGGCCACTAATTGTAGAGCGGCCTCTGATTGGCTGGCTGGCCCAGAGAATTACAGAAACCTGCTGTAAGCCTGGGGTGCTCAGGATAGAGGGGGACCACTTTATTGGGGGGTTCCCACCTCCCAAAAACCCAGGCTTGGGCTGACTAGCTTGGGGTGTTAATGTTTTGGCTGGGGTTACCAGGTGAAAGGGTTCTCTAGCTGTGGCATTACACCCAGGCTAGGTTTGGGTCCAGTGCTGGTTTTAAAAATAGGGGGAACCCCACGCCATTTTTTCCCCCTGTTTTTAAAACCAGGACTGGCTCTGGAATTCAGGGCTGGTTATGCTTTTGGGGGGAACCCTACGTCATTTTTATTTTTTTTTAAATTAACACTTTAGACAGTAATTACAGGCAGAAACATACACAGATCACACTGATCTGTGTATGTTTCTGCCAAACTTGCAGCTCAGGAGGTAGTCTATTTAAAACGTCTATTTAGGACCGAGTTTACTAAAATTACACCCGTGATTATAATCACAATTCTTGGTAAATTTCCGAGTTGTATATTTTCCATGGAAAAAAACTTGCACGTTTGGCCGATGGTGTATTGAATCGAAATTGCATTCTCAATCGAGATTTTCAGTCTCAATAGAGAAATCTCTCCCGAGTTTGTCTTTAGTAAATTTCCAAGTTGGTGAAAATGCCTCAACTCACCCGAGATTTCACACTCAACCAAACACAAATCTTATTAAATTTACCCCTGTGACTTCCCCTGGACTCACATCCTCTTACAGCCCTAAATCTAAAAGATTATTCTATCTATCAAGGCTATCACATTTTACTGTGTGTATGGGGCTAGCATTTATGCTACAGCCTAAAAAGTACAAGGTAATGGAGTCATTGCCAGAGAAGAAGGAAGATCCACTGGAGCTGCCGTCTCAGCCAGGGCCTTAACTAGGGTGGTGCCACATGTGCCACGACACAGGTCACTGCAAGGCAGGGGGCACTGTCTGAGCTTGTCAATTTTCTGTTTATGATAATTGTCACTTGTAGTTTCCTTTCCTTTTATCCCCAGCATCTCCTGGCCGCCCCTATCTCCTCCCTGACTGAATACCCCTCTATCTGGTTTCAGAGAAAGCGTTTTTTTACTCTGCACAGAGTGAAAATATGTAAATATCAATATAGTTTAACCAAAATATACAATTATATGGGAGACAATGTCTTCTCACATGATATTACAGTTGGTGGTGCACCCAGGAGCCAAATACAATCTTTAGACAGAAAGATATCTTATATCTATATCATCTTATTATGCCCTACATACTTATTCCTTAATAATACCAGTAGATTTACTGTCTATGTGTGGTGATATAGAAGAAGATGGTCTCAATGGGAGTGTGTATCTACAGATACTACTTTTAAGTTAACATGTGTGGTGATATAAAATAGATACTCTCAATAGGAGTGTATATCTACAGATACTTGTGTCAATTCATCTCTGACTACAAATATACAGTTTTTTATCTCCCTGATTAATAGAGAATTGTAATGGATATGTGTCATGGAATATTCCTGATCCCTAGTGCATACATACATGTATGTAATGACGGAGCTACTTATTTGAATTGAACAGCATTATCTTTGTCTGTTTTATGTTTCTCAGATTTCAAGCATGTGATTATGCAGGAAGTGGATGGCGATATTGCTCTGCAATGCGGTTGCAACAGAGCAAATACATTTGTCAATACTGCTATTATCACGGCTTCTTCATATGATTTCTGAATCATCCCATACATTGCTTCGAATGCTCACTTTTCATCAATATCGGATGACACATGATTAGCAGTAGCACGGGTTTCCGCCCCTGTGATGATTCATCTATTTATTGTTCTTACTCAATCCTGAGCACTCTCATTACAGACACACACAAGATGTCTTTTGTTTCTGTGTTTTTTTTCATGCTCACTCCTGTACATATATAAGGTTTATGACTGAAGGTTTAACCTTGTTATATGAGTTCTGTTCTTACTTATTTACTCATTTAATTTTGGAATTTTGTACAGAGGACACATCTCTGCTGCTGCTATAAACCCTGATAAGAGGCTTTGAGGTGCTATAAAGGCATTGAATAACATATATAGGTGATAAACCTGAGATTATGGAGAGCATACAATACTGTGTATGACCTAGATATTATCTTAAATCTTGATAATTTCTTTGTTGCCTAAATTGTGGGAGTTCTACACAGTTGATATCACGATTCTACTGCTGTATTCAGGATTAAGCCTCTGATATATGATAGCACATGGATGTAACTTATTATTGATACACAACTTACCATTATAGAGAAGGAATGTACCCTGCATGAGAATTTCTATTCTCCAAGTATATTGAAAAATATTTCGCCATTTTTTCGGTGATAAAACCATTTATATGTTTTATGTATGTTTATGTCACATGTCTATGTATTACCTTGGAATTTTATACAGAAGACGTAACATTTCTGATGTTGCTATATATCAGTGTTGGCTAACCTTGACACTCCAGCTGTTGTGGAACTATATATCCCAGCATGCCCTGCCACAGTTTTAGCATGCCCTAATAGCAAAACTGTAGCAGTGCATGCTGGGTTATGTAGTTCCATAACAGCTGGAGTGTCAAGGTTAGCCAACACTGCTATATATCTTTGATAAGATTTTTTGGAGTGCCAAGAAAGGCATTTAAAGAATGTACCCTGCATGAGAATTCCTATTTTCTAATTATATTGAACAGTATTTCACCACTCCTTGTTGATAATACCACTTATGTGTTTCATGTATGTTTCATGTATGTTTGTGTTACATGTCATTGGACATACTCCTTCATTTACCCTGAGGTACCACTATTTAAAAAAAATAAAATAATTATAATAAAAGTTATATTTTAAATACATACTATGAGATAAAAGAGTGCCCCACAAAAAGAGCCTCCTTTTTTTCCTTTCTACCCCTCTATCTGGCCAGCTACGCAAGCACCTTCAGTCACATTCTCTTTTAGTTAACACACACATTTCAAAATACAGTCGTACCTGGGACTCAAACTCTTCACCTATCAGATGGCAATCAGGCACCTTACACATGTAGCTATCTGCCTCACAATTTCTGATGTCAGCCCATGAGACCACACCCCTATTTTGGGTGTGTGTCTTATGTCCCTATTTGAAAAAATAGGGGGGGACAATGCTCTTTCTGACCCAGGGCACCAAAAAGTATAGTTATGGCTCTCGTTTCAGCATAAAGGTACTATCTAAACTTATATTATCTGTGCCCTCGCTAACACCCGGGGTGCCAAAGATACTGAGTTGTTGGTTTGTACTTATTTTTATTCTTATATTTTAGTACATTATCTGCTATATTTTTATGTCATTTTATGTTTTTAAGCATCATATTTTTGTACCTTTGAGAAAAGAGCCGATACTGATAAGCAATTCTACGTTATTGTTTTATTTTGATAGGGACTGGCATTCCCGTTATTCATGGCAACTGGCCATTATTCCCTATTTTGTACCATTAGGGAAGTTTGGACATTTTTGTACTAAAATAGAAGTTGATTTATAAAACACAGCTACTAATAACATTCACAAATATATATATATATATATATATATCAGTACAAATGTCCACACTCTGCGCAATGGTGTCCTGTAAAATCCAGACTTTTTCTTCCTTTTATCTTAAGATGTATTGCTGCTTAATCCCAGTCCTCCTTATGCTTGAGGAAGGTATACACAGACTAGAATGCAATCACAGAGGGAAAGCGCAAACGTGAGAATAGTAAAAAAAACACAATGTTTAATAAAATCTGCTCACATACATCAAAGTTAGAAGTTTCACGTGTGATCTGGTGGGTCTCTAAACTTAGCCGGACATCTTCCGTACTCAGCGACCAGCTGCACACCGCACTGCCTCTGGAAGTAGACAGATGACTACTTCCACAGTCTCACAGTTCCTTACCACAACTAGACTTCACCAAGGGGTGTTGACACGTTTGCGTTTTCCCTTTGTGATTGCATTCAAATATATATATATATATAGCAACAGAGCCAAAAAGTTTACCCACCAGGATAAACCAAGGAACCAGCACACCACCATGTATATATCAATCAAGCATATTTAAAAGAAAAAATTATTAAAAAAGCCATCATCAAAACATTGTCATAAAGTACTCATCCATAACTGGAAACTGCAGTTAGTGTATAAAGCGATGAGAATCAGCCATCCCGACGGGCCGTTTCGGCACATATAGCCTTTTTCAAGGGTCAGCCATAATGATGTACTGTATAGTGAGGCTTAATATAGCACGAGTAATCAATAGACATCGTACTCACCTGTCCATGCGCGCGCGATCGTCAAATGCCGTCACCTGGAAACATCACCCACCGGGAACCAGTGTACACACCATTGTTTCCGGAGGACTCACTAAAGGTTCCGCCGACCCGGAAGTGACGCGACGCGAACGCCGTTTGTCAACATCCGGTCAGCCGGAACCCTGTGTTGCCAACAACAGAAACAAGGGGAGTGTCCAGGCTCACTCAGAGGGGAGCTAACAGGTGGTCAAGACGACAGCACGTACACAAACAGACAACATATAACACAAATAACACATAAGGTATACGTTCCCAAAATCAAACCCATCTAAGGGGTGCACATCATAGCCAGAAGGTGTAGTTGCTACTAGTTAAATAAATGTGTATTAATAAAGACATTAGCACATTGTAAGCTATTCAGCCATTAAACCTAAGTTACTGATTATTGCAGCTAATTTAGATAAATACCATTCTGGATTAACAAGAGCTATCAATCAGATATATGAAGGGTTAAACATGAATACCTGAACTAAAGAAAAAATGAAATAAAATAAACATGGAATCTTTAGAAATAATCATAAACCAAACACCAATAACATGTAGCCAATATCTAATAGTGAGAACGCCATCATTAATATAAATTAACATTACCAAGATGCATGCTAACTTCATGATGCCCAAAAATATTAAAATAAGTGTACAAAGACGCCAAAAATTATATTTTTCATAAATAACATTCAACGACACATCAAAAAAATGTTCAAATAAACGGAGTAAATAGTAACTCCTCATTGAGGCCAGATGGAGACATTGCATTAAGTTTATAGATCCATTCACATTCACGTTGTAACAATAAGCGATGTCTATCACCCCCTCTTCGTGAGGGTGGTATATGGTCGACTGGCATAAATCTAAAGTCCTTGATCATATGTCCACAAGTAAAAAAATGCTTGGCCACAGGTGGTGTGCTAATATCAATATTATTAGTGGCTTTTTTTATAGAACATCTGTGCATCCCAATTCTTTCCTTCAGCATATGCATTGTTTTGCCCACATACAATTTCTTGCATGGGCACAGGATCACATATATAACATATTTGGTTTCACATGTCATACGATGTTTCAAATGAAATGTCCTGTCCGTAATGGGATGGCGAAATTTGTTTCCAGTTAGTAAATAACGACAATTCACACATTTGGCACATTTATATGCCCCAATTTGTAAGGACAACCAGTTAGAGTTAGTACTGACCCCTGGGCTAATATCAGAGTAGACAAGACGTTCTTTTAGATTACGGCTTCTCCTATAGCAAAACAACGGGGGATGAATGCAATCCTTCCCAATGATTGGATCGGCCTGTAAAATATGCCAATACTTTAGTATAGTTTTACGGATGAAGCCAGAAGATAATGAGTAAGTCATTGGAAATAATAACCTGTCTACCACCTCTTTTTTTGGTTTAGTAGTTAACAGGTCCTCTCGTTTGAAAGCCATGCATTTGTCAATTGCTTCATTAACTTCACGTCTATTATATCCTCTCTGTATAAATTTTTTTTTTTGTCCCATTTCCTGAAGTGCCATAGGAAGATCCTCATTATGGGAAGTAATCCTTACAACCCTCAATAGTTGTGAGTAAGGGAGACCCCTTTTGAGAGCAGGGGGATGGAAACTGTTGGCACACAAAAGCGTATTTTTATCAGTCGGTTTCCTAAACAACGAGGTCTTTAATTTATTGTCAGTGATGGAAACTAAAACATCCAAAAATTCAATGCTGGTGGAACTCCATTTATGTGTGAACTTGATCAAGGTTTCTTTCTGGTTAAGGCCTTCAATGAAGGTTTCTAATTGCACTAGGTTACCCGTCCATATCAGAAACAAATCATCAATGAAACGAAAATAACATGCAATAAATTTCGAAAAAATGGGATCAGCGGTAATGTGGGTGGTCTCAAAAATATACATGTATAAATTGGCGTAGGCCGGGGCCATATTCGACCCCATGGCCGTCCCTTTGAGTTGTAAGTAAAAAGTATTGTTAAATAAAAAATAATTTTTATGCAAAATAACTTCCATTAACAATAATAAAAAATCAACCAGGGGACCATTGTAACATGTATTATTGGTGACCGCATGCCTCACCGCCTCCAAACCCTTCTTGTGTTCTATATTGGTGTAAAGACTGGACACATCCAAAGACACCAGTAAACAGTCTTTGGGTAGATTCTCAAATTGTTTTAGTTTAAGCAAAAAATCTGTAGTATCTTTAAGAAAAAGTGTGGTGTTTTTTGCACAACAGATTGTAAATGAAAATCGCAGAATTGTGACAGGGATTGACTAAGAGAACCTTGTGAAGAGATTATGGGCCTACCAGGAGGGGCCACAGGAGATTTATGTATTTTTGGTAATGTATAAAAGAGTGGAATAATTGGGTGATCTTGAATCAGAAACTTTACCGTAGGTTCATCCAACCAGTTATTATTGAAACCAAGTTGGATGATAGCATCAATTTCACGTTTATAGATGTTAGTTGAATCAAAATCTAATTTCTTGTAACAGAAACTGTCAGCCAATTGGCTTAATGCTTCATTAATATAGTACATTTTATTTAATATTACAACACCCCCGCCCTTATCGGCAGGGCGAATGATGATGTCAGAATTGTTTTTTAATGAAGTAATAGCCTCAATCTCATTTTTATAGAGATTTTGATAACGTTTATATTTACGTTTAATGACAGGCAAAATGTCTTTTTTAACCAGTCTGCAGAATGTTTCTATCGAGGCATTATTAGATGGAGGATCAAATGTGCTTTTAGATCTAAAAGGTGTGTTCTTAGTTCTGACACTATCATGCATGGGTAATTTATTGAAATGATCTTTTAACCTAAGTTGTCTCTGAAATTGACAAAATTCAGTTTCCCATTTAAACTCCGTTTGTCTATAGGTCTGAATAAAGGATAATCCTTTTGATAGGACAGTGTGTTCAACTTCTGTCAATCTATAATTAGACAAATTAAAAATTACTATCTCCTGTTGCCCCTCTTGGATTTTTCTTGAAGTCTTTTTGTGCTTGATGCCCCCTCTCCTTGTGGGTCTCTTTGTAGTTTGTTTTTGCTCCGTGTATGGGCACTTTCCCCTAAAAAAGGACCTCTAGAGGAAGAAGAGTGATCCGAATCACTCATAGAATTATGTGAATCCAAATCAGAAAAAGCTGTATTAACTCTTTTTCTGTTATACTGGCCACATCTCCAGACTCTTCTCAAACTTTGGTTCAATAACCACGAATATACCTGTAGTTCTTTATAGTCATCCCTCACTTTTCTGTATTTATTTTTTTTAAAACTCAAAAGATCTGTTTTGAAATTAGTGATATTCTCACTTAATTTAGCCAACCAATCTGTACTAGTGTCTTTTGATAATGTCTCAGTCCCATTAGCTTCACATATAGTTATATCTTTTTTGATGTTCTCAATATCCATATTGGCTTGTTGTATAACTAATATCATTAGATCGAAACTACACTGGTTGAGGATTTAGCACCATTGACGAAAAAATTCTTTGTTATTGCGACCAATTGTAGGTTGATTTTTTATTCTAAAGCCCCTAGGTATTAATTTATCTTTATGAAACTGAGAAAGAGTTAATCCATGGAGTTCAGGCTCCACCAGTCATTTTTCAATTTAAGTAAATCTTGATAAATATCATTGGGGCTATCCTCATCAAACGCCAATTGGTCTGTGTCTACAAAAAGAATTTTGGAAATGTCTTTATTCAAAAACCGTTTAGTACCAGTGATGTCACCTATATCTGACTCCATGTTTACATACACAGGTATATGTCAAATAAATACAATGAATTATAACAAAACCAAAAAAATATTCACAAAGCTAACAAAATATAGAAACAAAAGAAAAAAAATTGAAAAACAGTCCATAAAAAATTGTGGTGCAAACTGTAAGCCAAAAAAACTTTTGGTAAATGTAAATACAAGTTTCAGGACGCACACACTTTCAAGTGTATATTTGTGGGTGCCAGGTAATCATAAGTCCAGCAACAGAGCCAAAAAGTTTACCCACCAGGATAAACCAAGGAACCAGCACACCACCATGTATATATCAATCAAGCATATTTAATAGAAAAAAATTATTAAAAAAGCCATCATCAAAAAATTGTCATAAAGTACTCCTCCATAACTGGAAACTGCAGTTAGTGTATAAAGCGATGAGAATCCGCCATCCCGACGGGCCGTTTCGGCACATATAGCCTTTTTCAAGGGTCAGCCATAATGATGTACTGTATAGTGAGGCTTAATATAGCACAAGTAATCAATAGACATCGTACTCACCTGTCCATGCACGCGCGATCGTCAAGTGCCGTCACCTGGAAACATCACCCACCGGGAACCAGTGTACACACCATTGTTTCCGGAGGACTCACTAAAGGTTCCGCCGACCCGGAAGTGACGCGACGCGAACGCCGTTTGTCAACATCCGGTCAGCCGGAACCCCGTGTTGCCAACAACAGAAACAAGGGGAGTGTCCAGGCTCACTCAGAGGGGAGCTAACAGGTGGTCAAGACGACAGCACGTACACAAACAGACAACATATAACACAAATAACACATAAGGTATACGTTCCCAAAATCAAACCCATCTAAGGGGTGCACATCATAGCCAGAAGGTGTAGTTGCTACTAGTTAAATAAATGTGTATTAATAAAGACATTAGCACATTGTAAGCTATTCAGCCATTAAACCTAAGTTACTGATTATTGCAGCTAACTTAGATAAATACCATTCTGGATTAACAAGAGCTATCAATCAGATATATGAAGGGTTAAACATGTATACCTGAACTAAAGAAAAAATGAAATAAAATAAACATGGAATCTTTAGAAATAATCATAAACCAAACACCAATAACATGTAGCCAATATCTAATAGTGAGAACACCATCATTAATATAAATTAACATTACCAAGATGCATGCTAACTTCATGATGCCAAAAAATATAAAAATAAGTGTACAAAGACGCCAAAAATAATATTTTTCATAAATAACATTCAACGACACATCAAAAAAATGTTCAAATAAACGGAGTAAATAGTAACTCCTCATTGAGGCCAGATGGAGACATTGCATTAAGTTTATAGATCCATTCGCATTCACGTTGTAACAATAAGCGATGTCTATCACCCCCTCTTCGTGAGTTTGGTATATGGTCCACTGGCATAAATCAGGTGCATAAATATTGGGACATTGACAGAATTTTCATATTTTGGCCTCTATTCACCCCCACAATGGCTTTGAAATGAAACAAACAAGATGTGCTTTAACTGCAGACTTTCAGATTTAATTTGAGGGTAATTACATCCAAATCAGGTGAACGGTGTAGGAATTACAACGGTTTCTATATGTGCCTCCCACTTTTTAAGGGGCCAAAAGTAATGGGACAAACTAAACAATCCTAAATCTAACTTTCACTTTTTAATACTTTGTTGCAAATCCTTTGCAGACAATTACAGCCTGAAGTCTGGAACGCATAGACATCACCAGACGCTGGGTTTCATCCCTGGTGATGCTCTGCCAGGCCTCTACTGCAAATGTCTTCAGTTCCCGCTTGTTCTTGGGGCATTTTCCCTTCAGTTTTGTCTTCATCAAGTGAAATGCATGCTCAATCGGATTCAGGTTAGGGGATTGACTTGGCCATTGCATAACATTCCACTTTTTAGCCTTAAAAAACTCTTTGGTTGCTTTTGCAGTATGCTTTGGGTCATTGTCCATCTGCACTGTGAAGCGCCGTCCAATGAGTTCTGAAGCATTTGACTGAATATGAACATATAATATTGCCCGAAACACTTCAGAATTCATTCTGTTGCTGTTGTCAGCAGTCATATTATCAATAAATACAAGGGAACCAGTTCCATTGGCAGCCATACATGCCCACGCCATGACACTACAACCACTATGTTTCACTGATGAGGTGGTAAGTTTTGGATCATGAGCAGTTCCTTTCCTTCTCCATACTCTTCTCTTCCCATCACTCTGGTACAAGTTGATCTTTGTCTCATCTGTCCATAGGATGTTGTTCCAGAACTGTAATGCCTTTTTTAGATGTTGTTTGGCAAACTCTAATCTGGTCTTTCTGTTTTTGAGGCTCACCAATGGTTTACATCTTGTGGTGAACCCTCTATATTCACTCTTGTGAAGACTTCTCTTGATTGTTGACTTTGACACATATACACCTACCTCCTGGAGAGTGTTCTTCATTTGGTCAACTGTTGTGAATGGGTTTTTCTTCACCAGGGAAATAATTCTTCTGTCATCCACCACAGTTGTTTTCCGTGGTCTTCCCGGGTCTTTTTGTGTTGCTGAGCTCTCCTGTGCGTTCTTTCTTTTTAAGAATGGTCCAAACAGTTGATTTGGCCACACCTAATGTTTTTTCTATCTCTCTGATGGGTTTGTTTTGATTTTTCAGCCTAATGATGGCTTGCTTCACTGATAGTGACAGCTCTTTGGATCTCATATTGAGAGTCGTCAGCAACTGATTCCAAATGCAAATGTCACACCTAGAATCAACTCCAGACCTTTTACCTGCTTAATTGATAATGAACTAACGAGGGAATAGCCCACACCTGTCCATGAAATAGCTTTTGAGTTGATAGTCCCATTACTTTTGGTCCCTTAAAAAGTGGGAGGCAAATATAGAAACCGTTGTAATTCCTACACCGTTCACCTGATTTGGATGTAATTACCCTCAAATTAAATCTGAAAGTCTGCAGTTAAAGCACATCTTGTTTGTTTCACTTCAAAGCCATTGTGGTGGTGAATAGAGGCCAAAATATGAAAATTCTGTCAATGTCCCAATATTTATGCACCTGACTATATATATATATATATATATAAGTTTTGGATCCTTTTCAGAATAGCGGATATATCAGAGCTTCCTGCGGTCATATGGGGCTTTGCCCCCCCTTTCTCATTGATTCCCCCTCCTCTCCTCCTCTACTGGTTTCCCCTGCATTGGGCAGAAGAAGCTAATGGGACTTAGGGCCAAATTCAATTAGCCACGAAAAGTGCCGTTTGGAGAAAAGTTTTCTCCAATTTGTACTTTTCGCCTGTTTTCAAAGTATCTCCATATTCAATTCCCCAGAGTTTTTGCCTACATGAAAACTCCATAGGCAAAAACAGGTGAAAAAGTTTCTCCAGCAAAAGGCAGGAGAAAAGAAGTTCAAAATATTTTGGGGTACAAATGTGGGGACTTGGTTCAGAACCCTTTGGACACCCCCCTAATAACTAATAGGGAAAAAAATAATAACAACTTAATTCACCCCAAAAAAAGACATGTCATTTTTGGGGCCAAAAACGAAAAAAGTGTTGGAAAATTGGAAAAAAGGGGGAGGGCCTGGTACTTTGGGGGGCTATATAGTTGGGACAGGGGTTTTTGGTATTGCACGAGGCTGCAGCAGGTATAATTTTGAGATTTTTTTAAATCTTCATTTTAGAGACATTAAAATATACTAGTACCCATTTTCAGGTACCCCAATTTTAACCTCGGTACTTATTTCTCAGAAAAACATTGCTTTCTATCACATAAACAAATAGGCATATAACAGCCCTTTGCAACAAAATAAGTTCACTAAATACATTTATTAGGGCTACTACTACTATTCTATATTGACTCCCAGGGTCACTGAAGATTTTTATGGGGTACAGACTGATTTCCCCCCAAAAATAGGTCCTTTTCGCTAGTTTCGCTTTGGAGAACATTCGCCTATCCGCGTTTTTGCATGTTTTACAATTGAATAGGGCGAAAAGCGGGGACGCGCATGGTGAAAACATTGCGGCAAAACAGGCGAATGAGGCAAATTCAATCTGCTTTTTGCCAGACGGCGCTTTTCATGGCTAATTGAATTCGGCCCTTAGTCAGGGTTGCACGCAAATCTGTTTTGCCGACAGATCTTGCAATTTTTTTGCACTGTACATGCTCGTAGCTGACTGTACTCAACTATGAGTCAGTGCAACTGGACGGAAACTGGGGCACTCACACTGGCTGAGTGTTCTGATGGTATATTGTGGCATTCTAGACAGAATTGCAGCCTGTTCAGTGGTGATCGCACACAGAGATCTGACTGATTTCAGACAGAATTCTTGCACAGAGGATAGGGCTGGTGGCCACGACTCCTTACATTAGGTCACGTGCACCCAAAGGGTATGCAGTCAGGAAGCCGGCGGAAGTAATCCCGACAGCCGGCTTCTCGACTGCTTTATCCCACCGAGGGTTAAATGACAGGCATCTAAATCTAGACGCCTGTCATTTTACCTACGTTGGGAGACCGGCGCCCGGCATCCGATCGAAGTGATACCAGACGCTGAGCGCGGATAGCCGCTGGAGGGGGAGGGTTAGGTTTAGGGCTCCCGGGGGGAACTTAAGGTTAGGCACCCCCCCGGGAGGTTAGGGTTAGGCTAGGGGAAGGGAGGGTTAGGGCTAGACACCCCCCGGGGGGGACTTAGGTGTAGGCGGCGGGGAAGGGGGGGTTAGGTTTAGGCACTTAGAGGGGGGATTAGGGTTAGGCACCCCCTGGGAGGTTAGGGTTAGGCTAGGGGAAGGGAGGATTAGAGTTAGACCCCCCCGGGGGGGACTTAGGGTTAGGCACCCCCCCGGGGGACTTAGGTGTAGGCGGCGGGGAAAGGGGGGTTAGGTTTAGGCACTTAGAGAGGGGATTAGGGTTAGGCACTAGGGGGAAGGTTAGGGTTAGGCACCCCTAAGGATGGTTAGGAGGGTTAGGGGGGGGAGGGGGTTGGGACGATCAGGATTTTCAGCCATGTCGGCCAGCCACTGTCGGGATTTGAACCACCTTGCGTCCGGCGGTAATTCATACCGATTCCACCCAAAGTACACGGGCTCAGCACAGCTCTCTACAGCCCTGCTGCAGGTAACAGGGTTGAAGCTATGCCTCTGGTAACACATGTAGCTTCACCTAATGAATTAATTCACTACAATTTATTACAGTAGACAAAAACATACAGTAGCAAGAATAAGGACAGTGACTTGCACACTTTGTGAAATAACTGAAAAAGTGAACATAGATTCAGTTACTGTGTAGAGATACTGCCATAAAATTGCTGCCCCTCCACATTATTCTATTTCAGTAAACAATTTCTGCAGTGCACTTTTTCTCATGGCTACATAGAAAGAATGATTATTATGAGTGCAGAAGAACAAACATTATATGGTTTATTTTATAGAAACTAGATGTATGCAACTGCACACATGTGCTGCATCAATTATAACAAAAGGGTTAAAAATAAAAAGTAGCTCTAGACCTAAATTCTAAATTAACCTGATATCAATGTAATATATCACGTAGCCAACACAGCATACAGCTGTACATTTTTGTTGAGTCAGTATTTGATCAGTAACTATGAAGTGTATTCATTAGTATAGAAGGAATCTGATATCACATGATGCTAAAAGGTTATAGAATTTATGCTACTCTGGAATTCAGCAGAGTATTACCATGGAAATAGTAACTACTTAGAAAAAAACAAACAAAAGTTTATACTGTACATGTTGAAATTTGCTATCATCCAATAAATGGTACATACACACAGTCCGATTTGATGATCGTTAAACGATTGAACGTTCGAACGATTTTTACAACAATTTCAACGATTTCATCAACGATGAACGATGAACGATTTCTGACAGTATTAAAATGAATGAAATTGTCTACATCTGTCTGTAAACACAGTCGATGTCAGAGATCGTTATCTGACATGCGGGAACGCGCATCGTTGGTCGATGCATGCCCTACATGTCAAAGATATGAATGATTGAATGATTTTTGCAATCGTTATCGTTCACATCTGAAATAAAATCTGACCATGCGTATGCAGCAATACTTGGCATAGCTTAGTAATTACTGAAGAATAATGATGTGAAGATTGTACTTTATTATTAGAAACACTAAAAGATCTTTTCTTACCCCTACAAGCTTTCCCTTGGCACAAAATGCATTATATAATTATCCTACCAAACATTTCTGAGGCTAAAATAGAGACATCTTAGGAAATATGAGAATTCATATTATATTTCTTACTTTTCAAAAAACAAGAAAGTTTGTAGAGATTTGGTACAGGCAGACAATCCCTCCATTACTTGTTAGTACTATTTATTCATAGCCATCAAATGGGATGCAATTCAGTTAAGTAATAGTTGCCTTCCATATCATTTTAGAGTGGTTAAATTTGAGAGAGCAATTCATTTGTTAGTGCTGCAATGAGCACTGTACTGTACCTTTATCAGGAACTTACTTTTTAGGTCTGCCAAATTGCCTTACAACCATTCTTGCCTTGATATAAACAAAAAATACACTTTATGTAATATTTGTTCTATAAAACCTCAGGATATCAAACAGAACAATGCAATCATATTACGCAGTTTAGGAATTTTAGATCAATGGATACTGTCATAGATGAAAACTCTACTTCTAAGACTGCCAGGTACAGTTGGCAAAGGATAGCACAGTTTATAATGCTTACCTTGTATATGTGAGCCTAGGCGATCTGTATACAAGCTGAAAGTGCAGGGCTGGAACACACAAAGGTAGTGTGAAAGGTATTTTTCACCTTAGGGCAGATAATATGACGGTAACTCCTCCCCTTAAGCTACATGTGCATACAGCAGAGTTAAGGTAGAATGGCATGTAGCATTTACTCTTTACAGGGCCAGTTATTGCTAAACTATTCTATTTCATTTTCTCAGAGTAAATATTTAAAACACTGTATTCTTTGTTTGTTTGTTTTTAAATTTAAGCTATTGATATTTAAAGGGCACTAGAGTTTGTAATAATGTTGAACAACATGAGCTTGATTAATTAAGCATTATTAATTTATACAGTATATCAGGTTACTTGCCATAAGTGACAATATTAAGTGGCTGTAATATACCACGCATGCAGTATACTGTCATAATCGAACACTATAAATCCCATATTAGGAATAATAGACATATTACAATATTTCCACATTCAGCATTTGTTTTTTTTGTATAGAAAAATGATATGCAATATGTAAACTAATTTTATCGGATCTACTGCTTTTAATCTTGTGGACTCTATTATCCTTCTTAATTTTAACTTTTAAGGGTTGATGCATTGTAGAGTTGGACATAAGTGCATTATTTTGCTGTAAATTGCAAGGAGATGTAAATTGCCAGGGCAATGGTTCCCAAACTGTGCTCCGTGGCACCCTGAGGTGCCTCGGGACACTTGCAGCGGTACCTCAGGTTGGTGGTCCAGCACCAAATCAAATTATTTATGGCCAATATAATGTAAATATGTGGACATACAGAAGCTCAAACCTGTCCACCACCACATAACTGAACCTAAGGATTACAGGAAGCACAATTTACTTCACTTTATTGCATTTCTCAACAACAAACGTTTGGCTTAGGGGTGCCGTGAAAACAATGCTGTTACTCCAGGGCGCCGTGATTCAAAAAAGTTTGGGAACCACTGGGCTAGGGGGTTCGTCATCACAGGTGTATGAGGGGGAGCGTAATTTGTTAAAAACAGAATAGGAGAATATAATAAGTGGAGGTTAGAGCCAATTAATATTATAGCCAGGGTGCCCAGATCTGGTAAAATGTATCCTCTGCATTACATAAGTGATAGGTTATCTTTTCCATGCATGTATTATCAGGCCCGCCAAGAGCCGTGGTGGGCCCCGGTAATAGGGGGCGTGGCCTAATCGCGGGAGGCGTGGCCACGCCCCCTTGCTGAGAAAAAAAAAGAATTGCAGCGCCGCTGCGTGCTGGGGAGGGGGTGCTCTGAGCCCCCTCAGCCCGGCGCAAATCCAGGGGGGGCGTGATCAGTGTGATCGCTCCCCCGCACAGGCATAGGAGACTGCTCTGGGCTGCTGCTCAGCAGCCACGAGCAGTCTCCAACTGCAGCTCAGCACACGCTGTGCTGGGCTGCTGTGAGGGAGGGGGAACGGCGCCGGACCCGGGCCCCCGCCGGGCCCCTCAGGAAGCCCGGGCCCGGGTAATCTGTACCCGCTCCCCCCCCCTCTCGGCGCCCCTGTGTATTATACCAGGTAAAGGATTAAAAGAATGTGGGGGTGGGGTGGTCACCCTGCTTCCAGGTTTTTGGCATTAGGCAGAAGACACCATTTCAGATTTTACAGAGGAAGACAGCGGATGTTTGTATTTAAATTTAACTTAATTAGTACTTTAATACTTAATTTGCTTCTGTGCTTTATGTATTTTACATGATACATGTGACTAAGTATATACAAAACAAATAGCTCTGACCAGTCACAGACCTACAGTCTTTTGTATATAATACTTCATTAAAGTTCTACATTGCAGACAAATTGTGTATTGTAATTTCAGTATTTACTATTGGCAGATCCTATGGGGGTTGATATAGGTCCCAGTGGTGTGTGATGGAGGTCAGTCCACATGATAGATAACTTAAACAGGTCTTTGGTTTATTAACCAGGCAGAACAGGTTTGCAGTATGGAAGGAATCTGATTAATGCAGCAGGTATGTATATCAGGTACACAAGGCACATATACAATGGATGTACCAGACCCAGCCAGGAGCGCATGGGGTAGCACAGGTGGTGTGCGAACAAATGGAGGCACACCCCTGTGTGTATACATACAGTACAGTGATGGCAATGAAGTATGCACACACTGGCATATATATGAAGTGGTATTGCGTTGATGATATAATGAAACACACAGGTCACTGGCCTTGGTGACACAGTCTCTCCGTTATGGAGACTTTCAGCGGCACATCCTTTATGGAGGACGGAGCTGAAGACGTGTGGTATAGTCGCGCATTTGTAGGAGTACACGAGGCAGAGGCATAAGTTTATAGCAGAAGCCTGGAGGCAAGGTAGTTGCTGGTGCCCCCCTCTGCTCGCATTCACTACCAACACCTCAGTCCCAGAAGCAATCACACACACTCCCCTTAAACCACATTCACTACTAACACCCCAGCAGAACCCAGACACACACTCTCGGGGTCTTTTGTTCTTGCTATTTGCTGCTCCCACAGCAACAGCAGAAGCAGCAGGTCCTGCGTGTGTGAGGGGAAAGAACCAACAAAGAAGGCAGGGGGCATCCACTCCAGGCTCTGCCCTGCCCCTATTATGTACATTAGTGCTGTTTCCTTGCTCCATCACTAAAGACTAGACTCCATGGTGGGGTCCCTGGAGAGGAAGGACTGCCTCACATGTCCCCTGGGTTCCCTACTTATTCCTGACCCGGGGCACATAAAGCAGGACCTGGAACAATGGAGGAGGTGAGTGTGCCCCCTTCATGGCTGGCACCCTGAGGCAACCTTCCGTTGTCTCCTGTACTTATGTCCCTGGCACAAGGGTTGGAGGTCATGCCTCCGGCAGTCTGGGATCCTAGTGCCACTGGGTAATGAAACAGCACAGGACGCTTTTTCTGTAAATGTATTACTTCCAATGTAAAATCTCCTGGGGGGAGATGTACTAAGCTCGGAAAAGTGATAAACTGGAGAGTGATAACGACCAGCCACTCAGCTTGTAACTGTCATGTTACAGGCTGTGTTTGAAAAATAACAATTGGGAGCTGATTGGCTGGTGGTTTATCACTTTTCAGAGCTTAGTACATCTGGTCCCTGGTATGCCAGACACATATACTACTGTTTTCTCCTGGCATTAACCTGGCACATTTACAACTGTTCTCTCCAGATGTAAAACTGGCGTATATTGTACACTTGCAGGACTGGGTGCATATTGAGATTCATTCTGCTCACTACGCACATTTTTTAGGTGCATTTTACACCTGTGTTTTTGGTGCATAATGTGTCCACATTTACAAGTGCCCCTTAAGGTGCCTACACACTTGGCGATATTTTACCCGATCTGGCCGATTCCTACGCATCGGAACGACAGATCGTGTAAAATATGCCCAAATTGCGAGTCCCCACTCACGATCACGATGCGAGTGCCTGCTGGTCGCAAATCGCATCATCAGATCTGCCATGGTGTAGGGCAGATCTGACAATCTGGAACACGATGCACTGAACAAAGTGAGGATGCACGATAGATCGTTTGTCACATTGGACCAAATTGTGTGCAGGACTGCCGGGGAGCTGCCCGGGAGAGTCACAAGGGAAATCGCTCACGATGTCGGATCGTGAGCGAATCGGAAAGTGTGTAGTCACCTTTAGTTCCTACCTTGTCTTTGATACTGTATAGCAACATACACAGAAACCTGAGAGAGTAAACAAGTAAAATGCTAAATATGTTTGCTAGCCAAACACTGGTGTAGATGGATTTCTCTTTTAGAAATATTGCAATCATAATAACGCAAACTAGTTTGCTTTAGTTTTACTTTTCAACACTGTTTCATGCACCAGTTTGTATTCTTATGCACTGAGTACTACAATTTCAGAAATGTATTCACCCTCCAGCACGGTTTCTTTCATCCATTTGACGTATTTAAACATTTCCAGAAAAGAGGAGCATTCCCTGTTAATTTACATATATCTCTGGTTACCAGATTTAAATAGCATCAGAAAGTACTATAAAATGTAATTCCTGTCTAAGCATCTATAATGTATCATGTACTCTGGGCCTGACTCAGAGGTGATCGCAAAAAGCGAGTGCTCGCTCTGAATCAGGGCGGGCGCTGTTTTTTTTAGCTCGCATAGCTATGGGTGACCACCCACAGCTATCGCGAGCGGCCATGATGATGGTCGCGATGGTCAAGACCATTGCGACCATCGGGCTTGCGACGAGACCCTTGTAGTAGGGTCTCATGACCGCAAGCCCCAGAGAGCTTCTGGCTCAAATCGAGCCGGAAGCTCTCCCACTGACATCACTGGTGATGTCAGTGGGGCCGCCAACAAATGGCAGTCGTTAGCATGGGAACGCCTCCATTTCTGAAGCCACCCCCCAGCCAACATCGACAGCCGCCCCTTTTGTAGTGAGTCCTGGAGCAAGCGTTTTTTGCGCTCGCTCTGGGGCACGCGCAGTGCGCACACCGCGCGTGCACACTGGGCCACCATCGACCTGCTTGCGAGCGCAATGCGCTTGCGAGTGGGTCTGAATCAGGCCCTCTGTTCCTGTTACCTAAAAGCCACACACGATATAATGATGCTGTGTCATAGCTGATGAGATCTAATAAGGTAACAACATTTAAGTGCAATTTTAGTATATGACTTTATATTATGTACTGTATAACTGTATCTGGGGTAAAACAGAGCATAGCTGGGTCTCATAGCAAAATTTGGGCAGGATTACAGCAATGCCACTCATGCCTCCCAGGTATCCAGTTCTGCTTTTAAATAAAGTATGTGAGATAAATAACTGCCACCGACACCCTTCACCTTATGCAAATTACTCAAATATATGTAATAAAGCTCTCTTAGCTTACTGTTTAGTTGTGCAAGATACCTCAAAATTTCCCACACAACTCAGAGGTTCATTGGATACAGACCAGGAAAATAAAGTTTTTATTGGTATCTGTTCTGCATTCTGTGCTTACCAAAATTTTTGTATGATGTCATTACAAAATATATGTCTATTGCCTGACAGATTTATGCATATCACTGTAACATTTTATCACCCCCCTTCTCACTCCATAATTTCTCCTTTTTCTTTCTGTACCCTCTCTGCCTACTTCATATAGAAAGTACCAAAAGTACCATTTAAGAAATGGTATAATAATGACAATGCGGTTGCACAGTGGTAAGTAATGGAGAATATGAGTTTGAACCCAACTAGGATGCACAGTAATATGCAATGGGTTTATGAGTTTGATCCCAACAAGGATCCTATGTGGATTTCTTCATACAATCAAAAATTCTAATGGTGGGATAATTGCCTTCTGGCAAAGATGGATTCTACTGTATGTGTGGTAGGGTAGACTGTAAGCTTCAATGGGGTGGGGTCCTACAGTATGTCATTAATTATATAGGACAACTGAGTAGTCAAAAGGGCTGTCTCACCCTCTTATCAGACAGAATGGCAGCCTCACCCTCTGTAATAATGTAAAATGCTTTGAGTCTTGTTGGGAGAGAGGCATAAAACGTTACTATTAAGGATAGGGTTCTTGTTTCCTATAGGGAAAAAGAGGGGTCTTAATCTGCTCATACACAGTGCTATATGCACCTTGCTATGCGCCTTGGGATCCGACGGCTGACATTTCGGGTGGACCCCACACGGAGGGAGATTGGGTGGCCGTCCGCCTGCACCCCCCTCCCCCACCCGCATAGCGCTGCATGGGATCATACATCGCATCCCAAGATTAAGTGAACATGCAGTAAGATCTGGAGGTGCGATGTTCGACTCCACAGGAGCGCGCACTGGCCGATATCATGCCCATACCCTGTACGATATAGCAGCGATATCATACCAATCCGTCAGATCGGCTGCTATATCGCACTGTGTAAGGGCACCTTTACTGTAAGATTCGAAGCCTGAAAAACTTATCCCATCCGGCCTCTCCCAGTTTACTATAGAAAATCTGTGCCTGGTTAGGCCTAGGTCAGACACCATGCATTTGCAGCATACCACATGAACATCCTAGTGTTTAATGAGTGGTCCAGACGAAATGTAAATTGAGATCAGTTTTTGAGAAATGTAGTTTATGACTGCTTGGCAAAGGAGTTATTACACTGATTTGTAAGTGATGAGGGAAATCTGTACTATAAAAATCCGCCCATTCTCTGTTAACAATGAATTCTCCTATAGAGCGTGAGGTGAGTAATATCTTGCCATGACTTTAAGATTTGATATTATCATAGATAATATCAGTGAAAGTTTAAAACGGCATCCGCAACCTGTGTAAAACATGCCTTGCCGGGCTTTACACTTACTGCAGGAGCCATTTCAAATTTTCACCTGTAACCCGCCAGGAAGCTGTGTCTTACAAAAGCCACTGCTTTGTAAATAAAGCCAAACATCTTCAAAATCTTTCTCAGAAAGTAGAACATAATTGGTGTAATTCACATACTTCCAATGACTTTCTCACATACAGTATACTGCTATATACCACTCCCTATCTGGACACTGCTAAACAAACATAGTTCCACTCTCTCATCTCTGCTTGCGTCTAATCCAAAACACCCTTTTCATATATTTAGATCTCCACAAACCACTCCCATACCAAACCCACCGACTACCATCAGTGCTCAAGATCTTGACTCTCACTTCAAGCACAAAATTTATTAGATTTGACAATATTCTTCCTCAGTCTGCAACCTACTCAATTCCTTTTCTGAACCCCTGGTAGCTTCTTTTCATTTGATCCCACAAATGAAGATGAATGATCTACTATCTTCTTCCTACTTCAGTACCTCTAATCTTGATCCAATACCCAAGAAATCTGTATATCCTCTCGAATTACTATCCCATCTATCAGCTCCTTTGCCCCTCCAAGCTTCTTGAAAGGATTACTTCCACCAGCCTCATTCACTTTCTTGCCTCATACAACCTATTGGACCCACTTCATTCTGAATTTCATGTACAACACTCCACAGTGACTGCACTTATTAAGGTGGGGAATGATTTGATTACAAATAAAGGATAATAATAATAATAATAATAATAATAATAATAATAATAATAATAATAACCATAATTCTCCTGGCTCTCTCTGCTGCATTTGACACTGGTGGTGACCACTCTCTTCTCGTACAAATACTATAATTCCCTAGGTCTTCAGGACACTTTATTGTCCTGGTTCTCATACTAGTTATCTAATCGCTATTTCAGTGGACACTTTTCTTTATCCATTAACTCTCTTCACCCTGGGCTTTGCTTGGTCTAAAATCGTCCCTGAGCATACTAATTATAGACATGTGAGCTATTGCACACATACTGTAATATTCCGGTCACCTATCAAGCACTATAACAATAAACTCCACCCCTCAGGTCGCTGCCTTGGAGTCAATCTGTATCTGAGTCCAAATCCTACTACATATACATCTAAGAAACATTCAGAATATGCACATACTGTTTCTAGCACCAGACACTGCAAAAGCTTTCATTCATGTTATCATTATCTCCCACTATTGCCATAGCCTCATCACTGATCTTCACTTACTCAGACTCTGTGGAATTGACCTCTTACACACAACAATACTTTCTTCTAGCCTTCAAACTTTCAAGCATTCCCTAAAAGCTTACCGTTTCTGACAAGCTGATCATATTCTTGAACAAGTAATCTCTGTAAGCTATTCTGTCCAATAACACAGTTCACACAAAACTTACATGTATTCTCTTTGCATATGCACGTAATCCTCTGACCCGAACCAATCCTGCTGTGTGACTGGGTTATATAGCCCATCAAGAACTTTTTACCTGTGAAATTGAGCTGGATCAATATGCAGCACTTATCCCAATGTATCAGGCACCTATTTCTCTATAGATAGTTGCAAACAGAGCTCTCTGTTGAAGCTGTAGCACACAGAGAAACGCATTAGGTGGATCCCATTAACAGAGCCAGACCCAGCTATGACTCTCACGGTCATTTCACCACTCCTATACCTGTTATTGGCTATGGACTGCACCGCAGTGATAACACACTAATATATTCTCCGGTCTCACTGAAGTCCTAACCTTTTAAGAAGCAAGAATACAGGAATTACACAGGAGGGACTGCACAGAGCTGCAGGAATAAACTTACAGCCGTGGGTATCCTACTGCCGATCAAATTGGACTATTTACATTGGACACAGTAATATTTTTATGTCTTCCATTTACCTGCAGGCCAGGAACGCTCTTATACAATAAGTGACCCTTATTTAACAGCCAACCAGTCGAAGTCCTATACTAAACTAGTTATACACAATGAATTGATTCACTTTTATTGTTATGTAATTATACTATGTATTGTATGCTATATGTGAATAAATGTTTACTTTAAAAAAAAAAAAAAAAAATACACTTTCTTACACAGTGTCTTAATACCTACCCCATATTCTTGTGCTGTTTCCTCACACTTTCCAAATTCTTTAAGGTATCTCAGGTGACTTCGTGAATTTGAACAACAGCAAACATATGTGGAGGTATTGCACATCACTGAGTTCATTTTAAATTAAGGGCTAATACCCATTTTTACCCTATGAGGTTAAGGTATATAAATAATTTTTCTTTGAGACAGTGAAGTGGTAAAAAACAGTGCAGGCTCCTGGTTTCTCTTTAGATCCCTCTATCTGCTTGTTAACAGGATCGAAATGAAATACCGCTGGACCTATGTCCGGTGGTTCAAATCCCGACACCACAAGCCCGGCACCAATGAAGATCCCGACTGCTCTAAAGGTAAGTACTAACTAACCTACCCCCCCAACCCTCCTTTAGGGGTGCCTAACCCTAACCTCCCTCCATAGTGCCTAACCCTAAACACCTCTAAGTGCCTAAACCTAACCACCCCTTCCCCGCTGCCTAAACCTAACCCTCCCGGGGGGGAGGGGGGTGCCTAACACTAACACCCCCTTCCCCTAGCCTAACCTTAACCCTCTTGGGGGGGTGCCTAATTCTAAGTCGTCGTCCCCCCAGGAGCCCCTAACCTAACGCCCCCACCCCTCCACGCGGATGTCCGCGCTCGGTGCCCAGCTTGCCTTTGATCGGTATGCTGGGCGTCGGGCTCCCGGCGTAGGTAAAATGATGACAGGGATCTCGACGTCTGTCATTAGACCCCTGCCGTGATTAGACAGTCGGGTAGCTGGCGGTCGGCATTTTGACCGTCGGCTTCCTGACTGCATCCCCTGTTAACAGCCAGTCTAATTAAAAGATTACAGGGGGAGTGCGTCCCACACCCCACTGTAACTAAAAAGTCAAATCAAAGTCAGAGTCAAAATCCAATGTAAGTAGTCAGTGAAACCAATACAAAGTCTCAAAATACTTAAGTCCTGGTGAGGCCTCACCTCGTAGTGGTCTTTAAACCTGGTCCTGCTCCTGTCTTCTTCCAACGATCCTCATCCGCTCCTGCTGCTTGGTCCCCGCAGTGTCCGGAAATCTCGCGAGAAGTCGCGGGCTGGAGGGGATCTGACGGCATCGGCTTATGATAAGCTTTCCTCAGGGAGTAGTCTCCCCCTGACTACTCCCTAAGGAAGGCTTATCATAAGCCGACACGCGTAGGAGCATCACATACCTCAACCACCACCGTCATACCCACGTCCCTCTGCCTGCCCAAGTCTCCTCACTATCGGCGAGTCGAGCGCGCAGTAGACCGAAGCCGTCAGATCCCCACCAGCCTGCGACCTCTTGCGAGATTGCGGGACTGAACGGGAAGTGTTTCCGGACACTGCGGGGACCAAGCCTGTAGCTGCAAAAGCAGCCGCTATTGGAATACGGCCCTACCATCGGCAGCAGGAGCGGATGAGGATCGTCGGAAGAAGACAGGAGCAGGACCAGGTTTAAAGACCACTACGAGGTGAGGCCTCACCAGGACTTAAGTATTTTGAGACTGTGTATTGGTTTCACTGACTACTTAAATTGGATTTTGACTCTGACTTTGATTTGACTTTTTAGTTACAGTGGGGTGTGGGACGCCCTCCCCCTGTAATTTTTTACTGCCAGTTACTGAACGATTCACCCCTATTTATCCATAACACTACTATTTACCCACTCCTCACCTGATTATTAATTTTTGCCCCCCCCTTTTTCTCCTCTCCTGCCCCTCTCCCCCCATTTTTTTCAGCCCTCTATATCTACACCCTTATATCAATTATACATACTGTTATTGATACCAACAAATAAACTTATCACATGATAGATCTTGATAAGTGCTCATAGATCTACTCTATTCATGGAGCGCAGTCCCACCCTTTGACATATGTGTGGTTTCATACTTATGCCATTCTTGTTTTCAGATTAATTGTTTTTAGACCCTGGGGAGTCTAATCTTGGGACTTGCAGCACTTTTCTCTCATATTTCCTATATAGGAAGAGTAAGCGCCGATCACACTTAACATATACCCAGTCTCATTATATCACTCTTGTTCTCATTTGTAAACTACAAGAACATATGCAGGAACTATTTAAATACATTTTAATAAATAATTTCTGCTTTTAAAGAGGACTCTTTGTATTACAGCACAGCTCAAATGAAACAGTATATATTGCAACATCTGCTGCAAGTTGTGCAATAGTAGGTTAAGGCAAGGTCTAGGCATTGGCTGATAGTGTGTTGACGTGTGGGACCACTAGAAGCTCAATGGACATTTTCACATTTAAAGGGGTGGTTTATGCCAAACTAGTTGACGGACATTCTGTAAGAAAGCCAAAGCGCTGAAAGAGAGCAGCTGGTAGAGAGGGTGTCAGTCCCTTCCAATAAATAGACAAGTAAATATAGAAATTACCAGCTCTGAAAATATCCAAATCAATAAACCGTGGATGGTTTTTAAATTCAAGAGTATTGTAACACTTATTTGACACAACATAGTAACCAATAATTCAAACACATATATCTAGTGTCACACTAAAATCAATTAAAAGTTCTCTAGGACCATTTATCTCATATAATTCATTTAAGTCCTCATCAAACTTGAATTTTATACTCTCATTAGGACTAAGCGTTCCCCTATTGGCATCAAGATTTGTTACCGGATCCAGGAGTCAAGGATGTCACACAGTCCCTTTAGCAGCGTAATTTGCACAAATTGGGTTGATGTGGTTCCACCTTTTCCAAGGATAATACAGTCCCTTAGCAGCGTTAGTTGCACATGAATGGGTTGTTGTAAAGCCACCAGATGTCCTTACTTTCTGCCAGTGAGCCAGGGGAAGAAGTCCAAAATCCACAGCATGGAGTGTCCAAGGATGGCATTGAAATAGGTCCACAGAGAGCATATAACTCAACGCGTTTTGCTGGGTATAATAATGTCCAGCTTCCTCAGGAGCATATGATGAAATGGCCCACAATGACCTATATATACCTAGTATCTTAATTGGTAAATTACTCACACATGTGTTCAATTACATACACTGTGTTGAAAACATCCACTTAATTTATACTAAAAACCTGTTGTTCGAGGCAATCCTATTAAATCCCATGTATAACATTTCATAAAATAACATTATTAATGTAAAAAAAACGACCTTTATAGAACTTTCATAATTGTTCAGCTGTCAAAAGTCCCATCCACGTGACCCGGAACTCTGAACAGCTCTTGTTTAGAAACATATGTCACTCTCGGTCATGTGATTATTAAACCACATGTCTGTTGTGTCCAATGGGATAAGTTGTTACAATCATCTATCGGACTCTCCTCCGTGCCACATGACCAATAAAGTATGGATCCAGGTCTCCTATTGGTTCGGGATCGTTGTCATGGGTCCCAAATATAAACAATTGTGAATACACAAATAGCATTGTCACAAATACAGGGATCATAGTCTACATATTTTATTGTTACAAAAGACAACATCGATAACGTGTTATTCAAACTTCCTATTGATTGGAATACAGTATCGATCTATGAAAATACCACTGTGTATCAATCACACTTTTTTATGTATAGTACTTATAGCAGAATTTGCTTCTCTCCCTCAAAGGAATGAATAATATGAAACAGCTAGAGTTATTCCAAAAACTAAACATATATCGATGTTAAGATTAATCCTAATCAACATATTTGTAAACCCCAATAATAAATATAGAAAATAACAGTAAAAATGAATAGCCTATGGAAGATCTAGTACAAAAATCCTCTTGTTGTATAACCGAATTCAGATTGATGGCTTCATTCAAACCATCTGGATGCAGGGAATTACATTTTAACATCCAAAAAACTTCCCTTCAACAAATTCTATTAAACCTATTCCCACCTCGTTCCATAGGGGGGGAATTACTTCTAAACCTATGATAGACAACCATTCAGGACTCCCCTCATGTGCCTCTAGAAAATGTTGTGAGACACTATGTAATCTATTCTGATTAATAATGCTTCTGCAGTGTTCCATAAACCTGACTCGTAAGGGTCTTGTTATTCGTCCCAATAGAATAAATTGCATTTACAGGTAAGTACATAGATAACATACTGTACTTAAGCTGGCCACACACTAGACCAACTTTCATCCAACCAGCCAACTAGTTGATTGGTTGGAATGAAAATCTGGCAACGTATGGGAGTAAATGATGATCAGCAATTTGCTCCTAAATGCCAGAAAACAGATGGAAATGGTCGGTCAGACAAGTTTGTTAAATGTTTGATCTAAACAATTTGTTCAAACAACAGTTTTAGTCCATTTTCCGGCGTTTGGGAGCAAATTGCTGATTGTCATCTGCTTTCATACCTTACCAGATTTTCATTCCAACCAATCAACTAGTTGGATGGTTGGATGTAAGTTGGTCTAGTGTGTGGCCAGCTTTAGGGTCACAATTAATAAGGTGGTTATTTTATATATTTGTTCATTAGAGGGTATATAGACTTCATTAGTTCTTCTAGGGATATGTGAACACGTCGTGCATCTGGATTTGTCGCACTTGAAGAAACCCATAGGTCTCTCCATCAGCCACCCTGAGATTTTCAAACTTTCAGTGCGATTGATGGTCTTTAGATGACTAAGGGCTCTATTTACTACAATCCGTATTTTGAATGCAGATTGTAGTGTGATATTACTGGCTGAATTAGCATTGCGAATTCAGGCACTATCACAGGGATTTACTAAAAATCCTTTACAGGGACAGAGTTTGCGATAAAGCTCTGTCCCTGTGAATCCCCTCCGCACACTTATCTCTGTATTCTCACAAAAAATACTTTGACAAGTGCCTGCGCACGTGCCAACTGGCCGTCGCTAAGACCCGCCCCGTCACTAAGCCCCGCCCCCATGACCGCGGACCCCCCTCCCTCCCACCCGCGAGCCCCCCCCTTAATTACACTTACCTGCAGTGATCGGTGCTCCGTGACTCCAGTCAGCTGACATCCCATCCTGCACTGGGACCCGGTCAGGTGACGACCGGGCCCCAGTGAGAGATGGGAGACCAGCTGACCGGAGGCAGGACATCACCGGAGCCCCCACCACAGAGCGTCACTGTGGTATCTCAGTTAACAAGTCCGTAGCCTGACCGGCATGTACAGTCTCTGGTGAGACCTCACCTGTCCGATGTCTTCTGTCTTCTTGCTTCTCCGCGATCGTCCGGGCCGTATTCCAGTGTGCGTGCTTCAGTTGCACACCGGCGTGGTCCCCGCAGTGTCCTCTGGAGCAGCGTCCGTCGACCAGTACAGTGCTGTCGGGAGACAGCAAGGTCCGGCCGTGAACCGAGCTCCTGGGTGTCTGACAGCTCCAAGTCTCCTTCCTACCCAGTGAAGTTGAGCGCGCAGAGTGTCTTGTCCTGATATGTTAGTTACTGTACTTGAAACCTCTTTCTCCAACGCATGTCAGCCTTCTGGCCTTCCTTAGAGAGTCTGGAGAGTTTCAACCTGATGTGGGTAGTTTTTATAGGTCAAATTATGATGGCATGGGGGTGTGTTTGTTCTGCTCTGTCTCCATTGGTCAGATGGTTTAAAGTTTACAGAAAGTGTTTGAGGAGTAAGTGAAAAGCGGATTTAAATGATTTAATGATGAAGTGTTTGAGGAGTAAGTGAAAAGCGGATTTAAATGATTTAATGAGAAAATGTTTGAGGAGTAAGTGAAATAGCTTATTTAAATGATTAATGATAACTCCTGAGTAATGGGTCATGTTAATTAATAATACCCCTTTTCCACCAAAATTCCAGGTCTGACCCGGAGTTGGAACAGGGTTCCTATTCGGATCAGACCCGGAATTTGGCCGGCGCCGACTCGGGATATTCCCGGGTCTGCGCCGCTCGCACCGCAGTCGGTTCTGCATAGACCCAGCTTTTCCGGCGTGAAAGTGGACGCTTGGAGATGACGTCATCTCCAAGCGCCACTGAAGCCGGACCACTTGGCCGGCTTGCGGCGCACTGCAGGTCATCAAGACCCGGAGTGCGCCGTACACACAGCAGGGTTTCACGGGTTACTCCCGTGTTAAACCCTGCTATTTACCTGGGTTGGATTGCCGGGTCACTCAACCCGGCGATCCACCCCTCACCCCTTTTACACCAAGGAGCTGCCCGGGTTAACCCTGCAATAACCCGGGTTTTAGCTCCGGTGTAAAAGGGGTATAAGAGAGTAGAGTGATTAGTTTAAATGGACATTGAAGTTCAAACGTGATTAACTATTTAAAAAGATAAAGGGAACTCTTGGATAAATGAAATATTGCTGAAAGCATTAGTTTGGTAGAGTAGTTAAAATAAATAAAATAAAAAATGGCAGATTGTAGTAAAAAATGATCAGAGGGATATAAGCAAAACTTGTTGCAGGTATATAGTGCCTATGCATATTAGAGTGTCACTTTAATATGAATTGGTCTATCAATCAGTGTTGGGGTTCTGTTCTTATTATAAACCTTTAATTGGTAGTAGCAGCATCAATAAAACACTTTCTACAGCAAGACAAAAGCATGACAGACTTACAAACCAATTTCCTAGTTGACTGCATAATGTTCATTTTACAGCATAATTACTTCTGATTCGAAGGCAATTACTATCGACAAGACAGAGGAACAGCGATGGTCTGCCGACCGCCCATACACATGCAGCGTCAGCCGCAGGGAGGGGGTCGCACAGCCAGCAGGTCCCGTGGCTGCTTGGAAGATGATGGTCGTTCGGTGTATATAAACGACCATCATCTACAGATATATCTGCAGATCACTCCATCTGCAGATGTATCTGCTAGGTGTGTACCCACCTTAAGAGCTGCAAGAGAGGTTAACGCGCATTTCTGAGTTAGCAACCAATCTGAGAATATCAAATAGGAAAGTTCATGGTTGTCAGCCAGCTTGTTACATACAGGGGCTTATGCAGACTAGTAGCAGCAACAAAGGAGCACATTTGTACCTTGGCAAAGCCATGTTGCACTGCAGGGGGGCAAACTGAGCAGACACATTTATAGTTGGGAAGGGGTATGTCCTAGAACAATTCCCCTTGCAATATAACATCATTTGCCCTGGAGCAAATTTGCTCCTAATTCTGCATAAGCCGCACAGTGTGCACTTTAGAAAGCACAGGTTAGTCAGAGTATAATATAGCAGTAGGCAACATTTTTCTCTTTGGGTGCTAGATGGAAGAAGTACTGTGCATGTGCAACTTTTCCTCTCGCACATGCGCAGTACGGAGAAAAGTGTTAACTGGCATGTGCGGCATTATCGTACATGCGCATATTAAATATGGAGATAAGGGCAAATGTATGGAGGCTCTCTGGTCTACGCATGCGTAAAAATATTTTAGAAACTGACTACCACAAAGCCTTTCACCAAAGAATCAGGATACCGGTGAAGACAAACCATAGCTATGTGGAGGGTTCAACTTTGTGCTGCGACCCCGGTCAACTGCTCTGTGCTGTAAACTGAGATGCCAGCATCTGTATTTACAGACAGAGCAGCTGACCGGGGACACAGAGCATGAGCCCGGCAATCAACTGACCAGAAGAGGAACTCACCGCATCACTGATCACTTGTTCCTGGGTGCAGGTTAGTGTTGTTTTTTTAAAATATATTTTAAATAGGTAATTTTTTTTTCACTGTAATCAGCCTGTGGTCTATTTATCCATAGAAGGCTGATCACAGGCACTGCTCTGCCTGTCAGAGCAGAGCAGGAGTCAGTGAAATGGGGAAGAGCCCTAATAACGCCATCTCCAGGTGGAGTAGTTATCACAAGGCTTCCCCCATTAGTTTTTACAATTCAATTCAATAGCAAATCTAAGCAGATTGCATTTCCCATTGCAATAAGGGAATTAGATCTTACAAAAAAAAATTATAATAAGGGATTGGAGGGGAATTTTGCAAATTATCATACAATTGCCATTGAGTACATTTAGGTGATATTTATTTTTGCTATCATTATATAGAGTAAACTAGATAAATTGTAGTTAGGACATGAGAGCAGAGCACAATCAGAAAAGTGAGATTAGGAAAGGACAGCCAAGAGCATTGGAAGAGCTGCTGTCTCTGTGCAGTGTGTGCATCACAATATTACTTGGGGGATTCTGTTGTCTCGAGAGGTTACCAGTTTAGAGGCTGAAATGATGGCCCAATGTACGAGTGTGGGCAGTTGCATCTCCTAAATAAAGTCATCTGCCCTTTCTTGGATGACGCAGAATGTATGATCTGGATTGTAAATTACAGTAACATGCATGCTTTCATTATACCACAGAAAGAGTATGTTCAATATATAGAGGATATAGAGAATAATGTGTTCCCTTTGTTATAGTACTGGACGTCTGTCTCTGTTTTTAGGAGGCTTTGGAAATATGGCCCTGGACATAAAAAAAATGCAGATCACCCCTCTCTAACTTTACATGATGTTACAATTGCTGTTTATATTATTATACATGCAGTATTTTGTTAATAAACCTTATTGAAGATGTTATTTAAAGTGCAATATGATTTATTATGATAATGCTTAGTTTATTTTGTGCCATATGCGATATATCGTTTATCGTTCAATCATTGAAAAAATTGTTCACTTTCTGAGTTAAAACGATGAACGATTATCGTTCATGCGCGTTCACATTTGTAGTTTGTAGTTAAGACTGATTTTCAGTAAGGGAATATGCAAAAATCGTTTGTAGTTAAAAAAAAATCGTTCATTACATCTAGTAAATGAACGATTTTAGTAAACGATTTTCGTAAATTTTTCCCTTGAAAAAATGAACAAAAATCGTTTACTAAAATCGTTCATTTACAAAATCGCTGTGTATGTATGCAGCTTAAGGATACACCTTCATGATGGATGTGGATTGAAAGACACTAGATGGTAGACAGACAATTGTTCGACAGTGTCAAATGGTCGACTGTTAAATGGTCAACATGGATTTAGATTGAATGGTCAAATGGTGGACATGGTTAAATGGTTGACATACAAATGGTCAACACAAATAAGGTTGACTTTTTTTTTTTTTTCTAACTCTAATCCTCACCCTTACCCTCCCCCTAGTGACCAACCCTAACCTCCCCTGGTACCTAACCCTAACCCTCCCCCTAGTGCCTAACCCTAACTGTCCCCATCCTCAGCCCAAACCTAACACTCTGCCAAGTGCCTATCCATAAGTCTCATACTAAACCTAACCCTAAAAATCATTAAAAAAAGTGTTGACATTATTATGTTAACAATTTGTGTGTTGACCTTTTCACCCTGTCGACTTAAATCTATGGTGATTTTTTTTTAGCTGTTGATCATTTGACCCTGTCAAACATTTGCATGTCGACCATCTGGTGTCAACCTAATGACTGTCTATTTATGTACGGTCTATCTTCCAACTTACCTTCATGATATCATTGGGCCTGATTCAGACCCACTCGCAAGCGGCTGTCCGCTCGCAAGTAGGTCGATGTTGTGCACTGCGCATGCGCACGACGGCGGGAGCTCCGTCGTGCGCATGCGCCAGACGCGACGAGCGAAGGACTTTCCTTCGCTCGTTGTGTCTGATCAAAGGGGGCGTGCTGTCGATGTTGATTGACAGCACGCCCCCTTTGGTGGGCGTACCGGAGGCGTGCCTCCCTGACGGAGGCGTTCCCAAGGGAACGCCTACCATCAGAAGCCGGCCCACTGACATCACTAGTGATGTCAGTGGGAGTGATTTTGGCTCTGATAGAGCCAAAATCACTCCGGGCCTTGCGGTTGAAAACCTCAACCGCAGGCTCCGGCTCGCAGTGGCGATGGTCGCGATGGTCAAGACCATCGCGGCCATCAAACTGCACGCTCGTATAGCCTGTGGGTGGTGACCCACAGCTATAGGAGCGTCCAGGAGGACACTCCATAATTATGGAGGGCGGCCCTCATTCAGAGCGTGCGCTCTGCTCAGAGCGTACGGCTCTGAATGAGGGCCATAGTCTGATGGGCCTGGATACGAGTATTTTTCCATCTTCGTACCGCTCATGTCAAAAACTGGCTATGTCACTGCAGGAATGCACTGTATGAGTGAGAAGATAAGTGTGTGTTGGAAAAGGAAAGGGGTGGGTGGGGGTTAAATGAATCACTAATGTATTACAGTCTTTTGCTCAGCCTTCCTGTTATTTTAGATATATTTAGTCGTCCACTTGCCCTCAAATAGATATGAATCTCCCAACCTACTATACTCCTTAACATCAGGAGCTGGTTTAATTAATATTCCATTAAGATATACAGCACTTAACTCTATGGGGTATATTTACTAAAGTGCAGGTTTTTAGAAATGTAGTAGATGCCCATAGCAACCATTCAGATTCTACATATCATTTATCTAGCACTTTCTAGAAGATAATAGCTAGAATCTGATTGGTTGCTATGGGCAATTACTCCACTTCTAAAAACCCGCACTTTAGTAAATATACACCATAGTATAAGTTAAAGGGCTCTATTTATTAACATTATTTTTACTAAAATAAAGTGAAAAAGGGTGTTTTCACACCCTTTTCACATTATTTTAGTATCACCTATAGTTATTACAGGGCAATTGGAGTAGAATTCGTAAAATTCTACTCCAACGCCTAAGTATCACTTATTTTTAGTAAGCAGATCGCATTTCCCATAATTGTAATGGGAAATGTGATCCGACCAAAGTTACTGAAAATAAATTGTAAAAAAATACAGGGGAAAGCCCTGTGAACCGGGTCTCCCCGGTTACCGGCCTCCTACTCTGCTCTAACGGGGAGAGCAGAGCCGGGAGTCGGTCCCAGTAATCAGCTGTGTGGTCTAAACAGACCGCAAGCTGATTATTGTAAAAAAAAAGAAAAAAAAATTGTCAAAATTTTTTTTTACTTACCACACTCCAGGGACCGGTGATCGGGCCTCCGGTGATGTCTCCCCTCCGGTCAGCTGGTCTCCCATAGTGCACTGCGGCCCGGTGATCGGGTCCGAGTGCAGTATGGGAGATCACCTGATCGGAGGCATGGAGGACATCGCCGGAGGCCCGGATCATGCAGGTAAGTGTAATTAAGGGAGAGGGGGGGTCGCGGGTGGTCCGTGATTGCGGGGGGCAGGGCTTAGCACCGGGGGGGCAGAGCTTAGCGCCGGGGGGTAGCAGCCGCGGCCGGTCGGCACATGCGTGGGCACTTTGTCACGGTATTTTTTGCGAAAATACCGTGACTAGTGTGCGGAGGGGATTCGCAGGGTCAGAGCTTTATCGCAAGCTCTGTCCCTGCAAGGGATTTGTAGTAAATCCCTGTGATATTGCCTGAATTCGCAATGCGAATTCAGTCGATAATATCACACTACAATCTGCATTCAATATGCGGATTGTAGTAAATAGAGCCCAAAGAAAAGTTTCAAATGCGATTATCTAGTCAGTATACATTTCAGCATCTAGGGGCCAATTTATTAACATTATTTTTACTAAAATAATGTGAAAACAGGGGTTTTCACACCCTTTTCACATTATTTTAGTATCACATGAATTTACTAAAGGGCAATTGGAGTAGAATTCGTAAAATTGTACTCCAAACCCTAATTATCACATATTTTTAGTAAGCAGATCACATTTCCCATACTTGTAACGGGAAATGTGATCTGCCCATATTTACTAAAAATATATTGTGAAAAAACCCCGGGGGAAGCCCTGTGATAATAACGCCAGGGTTTCCCCCCCCCCCCCCGTTCCTCGACTCCTGCTCTGCTCTAACAGGCAGGGGAGCCGGGAGACGGCCCCCTGTGATCAGCTGTGTGGTCTAATTAGATCACAAGCTGATCACTGCAAAATAAAAATATAAAGTAAAAAAACCCACTTACTTGCATCCAGGAACCAGAGATCGGTGCTCCGGTGAGGTCTTTTGGGGCTTCAGTCAGCTGGTCTCCGTGCTCCTGCACTGTGACCCTAGTCAGCAGCTGCATGGAGCAGTTGACCGGGGTCACAGTGCAGGAGCTGGCAGACCAGCTGACCGGAGCCCCAGAGAACATCACTGGAGCACTGGTCACTGAGATAAGTGTATGTTGAGCAGGGGGGGGTCACGGCGGGTGTGTGATCCGCGAGGGGGTGTTTACGGTATCTGGCGGCAGCGCATGCGCAGACACATTCTCCCTGTATTTGTTTTATGAAAAATACAGAGAGGTGTGTGGACGGGATTTACAGGGACATAGCTTTATCGATCGCAAGCTCTGTCCCTGCATGCAGATGTTAGTACAGGTTGAGTCTCCCATATCCAAATATTCCGAAATACGGAATATTCCGAAATACGGAATATTTTTAGCATGACTGAGAAAGTGAAACCTTTGCTTTCTGATGGTTCAATGTACACAAACTTTGTTTAAAGCACAAATTATTAAAAAAATATGGTATAAAATGACCTTCAGGCTGTGTGTATAAGGTATATATGAAACATAAATGAATTTCATGTATGTACACAAACTTTTTTTGATGCACAAAATTATGAAAAATATTGTATAAAATGACCTTCAGGCTATGTGTATAAGGTGTATATAATACATAAATGCTTACTGTGTTTAGATTTGGCTCCCATTCCCAAGATATTTAATTATTTTATGCAAATATTCCAAAATACGGAATATTCCGATATCCAAAATACCCCTGGTCCCAAGCATTTTGGATATGGGAGACTCAACCTGTACATCCATATGATATTTCCTAAAGTGGCAATGTGAAATTAGTCGGAAATATCACACTAAAACCGCATTTTTAACTAAATAAGTAAATAAGGCCCATAGTGATCATTCGACCAACATAATATGATTATATACATATATATATATATATATATATATATATATATACATATATATATATATATATATATATATATATATATATGCAATTTTTAACTCTCATTTATATCACCTACCATGAAAATGAACTTAGCATGTGAACTGCTCTATTTGATGTGAGCAAACTTAATAGTTTCTCATTAATTGTAAATATGCATGCTTAACTAAAATACCCTTGGGACCATTAGCTCTGAATGTTTGTGTAGGTAAATGTAAAGGGTTTAACACATGTCAGTCAGGCAGCCCCCTGGCTCCTGGACCCGCCCACCATGTACTTTCCTCCCCACTCCCCACTTTCTCAAGGCTGCGGGCTGCAGGAGTCTCTCTGTGTTGCACAGTGCATCAAGTCCCGGCTCCACGCACGGTCACTGGATCCTCAAAGACACATTACACCAGGTCAGTCACTGCAATCTGCTACTTGTTGAAGTCATTCATCTTTCTTCCTCTTTGCACACAAAATATTACCAGAACAATGGCTTATTGCTTTCCTCCAAGTGTATGTTTCTATGCAGCAGATGGTTAATCCTGCACACGTCTAGCACACTAGCATTTATTTAGGCATACTGCATAGCTTCTAATATATACATTTATTTTTGTGATCAGAGCCAACAGGCAGTGCTCAGTCAGTACAGCAGCTGCACGCACGGAGCTTATTCATGTCCTCAGGGGCTGCTTCGTCTTTAGGTGTCCGGATGGTTGTCTCTTTGAACTACAGAAGTTATGTATGTACTGTACTGTACTCAGTATGCACGTGCAAACCTCTGTTCATTTTGACAGGTCTACAGAATATCCCCATGGTCCAACCAATATCACCTTGAGGACATTGTTTCTGTTATGGGAGATATAGGGTAAGGAGATTATATGTATTTGTATGGAATAAATGTTGTAGGATCACATATGTAAGCAAGGTATGAGATGATTGCAGCAATGTAAGGGGCAGATGTACTTAAGCTCTGTAAACTAATAAATTGGAGAGTGATAAACTACCAACCAATCAGCTCCTAACTGTCATTTTTCAAAGACAGCCTGTAAACATGATAGTTAGGAGCTGAGTGGCTGGTAGTTTATTACTTTCCAATTTATCACTTTCCAGAGCTTAGTACATCTCCCCCTGATAAATATGATACCAATATGTTCGGTATGTAATTGGATAAAGTATCATAGAACTGTCCCAGGTTTTGTGTCTGAAACGTATGCAGAAACATTTTAAAGAGAAGAAGATACTGTGAGGTATATTTACTAAAGTGCAGGTTTTTAGAAGTGGAGATGTTGCCCATAGCAACCAATCAGATTCTACTTAACATTTAACTAGCACCTTCTAGAAGATTATAACTACAGTAGAAAGTGATTGGATACTATGGGCAACATCTCCACTTCTAAAAATCCGCACTTTAGTAAATTTACCCATGTGACTTGACTAAAGGATGCTTAACTGTTTATATAGGAATGTGCTAAAATTCGGCTTTGGTGGAATTAGTTATTTTTCTGGCAAATGTTGCTATCATTATTTATCAGTTTATGTGGCTTATGCAGAGTTGCTAGCGAGTCAGTTTTGCGGATGGATCTGGCGTGATTTGGTTCTGCGCCTGCTCCATAGCTGAGAGAATGCAATTATGGGTAATGCTGAGTGTTACATAACTTAGGGCCTGATTCAGACCCACTCGCAAGCGGCTGTCCGCTCGCAAGTGGGTCAATGTTGTGCACTGCGCATGCGCACGACGGCGGGAGCTCCGTCCTGCGCATGCGCCAGACGCGACGAGCGAAGGAAAGTCCTTCGCTCGTTGTGTCTGATCAAAGGGGGCGTGCTGTCGATGTTGATTGACAGCATGCCCCCTTTGGTGGGCGTGCCTCCCTGGCGGGGGCGTTCCTAAGGGAACGCCTTCCGTCAGAAGCCTGCCCACTGACACTAGTGATGTCAGTGGGAGTGATTTTGGCTCTGATAGAGCCAAAATCACTCCGGGCCTTGCGGTTGAAAACCTCAACCGCAGGCTCCGGCTCGCAGTTTCGATCGTCGCGATGGTCAAGACCATCGCGGCCATCAAACTGCACGCTCGTATAGGCTGTGGGTGGTGACCCACAGCTATACGAGCGTCCAGGGGGACGCTCCATATTTATGGAGGACGGCCCTCATTCAGAGCGTGCGCTCTGCTCAGAGCGTACGGCTCTGAATGAGGGCCTTAGTCGCATCTCCACTTACGGCTGAATGGGAGTAACGGGGTGATAGTTTGGCTGCTCATTTAGGTAAAGCTTAGCGATGGCATGTACTTGGCTTTCATGCCAGGCAGAGTTGTACGTACCCATAGAAATGCCTGTTTTCAGATAGATCTCTTGTACTAGGGATAGGGCTGGTAAAAATAATGCATGTGAATTGTATGGATAGGGCTGGTCCGGCCGCAGAGATACATACAACATGACATACTGGCAGATATAAGCATTTTTGTCTGTGTGCACAATGTGGGCTTACTAATGGCAGATTCGCTTTCATCTCTGAATCGTCCCCTATTGCAGGAAACCAAGAACTTTGTAACAGTTTCCATATGTGAGGATTTCACATATGTGAGGATTTCATATATGGTTAATCCATATCTGTTGAGGCTGATAGTTTTGGACAGTTATAAGAGGTTTTCAATAAAATACCTAAAAAAAGAGAATACAAAGCAAAATTTAAAACGTAGAAGGTGTATTGAAAAGTGACAGAATATATGTATTTTTAAAGAGCATCTACCCAGTGGCTTAAGCTCATCCCAGTCGCCCAGAGGGAAGTTAAGAGTTTGGCTCTCCGTACCCCCCACAATAGGGAAAATAAATATGGTGCAAATATATCATCTATATATACACATGCACACACATACTAAAATAGAATATGCAAATATGTTTCTATTGGGCCTACTCACTAAAGCAAATTTGTGGGGGATAATAGCAAATTTACAGTAGCCCCTAAATGTATCTAGGGGAGACCATCGTACAGCAGAATTAGATGTGCTACTAATGTTAGGGTATGTACTGACAATTTTGTTGACAGCACATACCTCCGGTGGGTGAGCGACAGCCTTCAGGCCCCCTTCAGGGCAGGCGCTACCATTGTCTCTGGTAGCAGGGGACCTCCAGCGGGTGAGAGACGGACGAGGTGCCCCCTTCTGGGCAGGCACTTCCATTGTCTCTGGTAGCAGGGGACCTCCAGCGGGTGAGAGACAGACCATGACACTGGAGCAATGGAGGATGTGCCCCCTTCAGGGCAGGCGCTTCCATTGTCTCTGTTAGTTCCACCGCTGCATCTACCTTCTAACAGTGGGGGCATCTATTTTGTGGACTAGCTTAATATAAAAGTGAATAGAGCCTAAGAATTCAATAGACAGATTTTGTGCCTCACTAATCATTAACGTCGTTTATATATTTACAGACTGCACATTGGTCTAACCAACAAAATGGCTACCTATATATATATATATATATATATATATATATATATATATATATATATATGTATCTCCATGTTGAAGCACAGTGTATGGACTGAGCCCTGCAGTTTGAGATAATAGAGGAGATTTATGCAGGTGGTCCTGTTTGCATGCTTTATTGAGCCAAAACTGGGGAGGCATTGACGTTTTATACTACCCAACAAAGCATTCTATAATTTTGGAATGAGAAAATGGTTACGTATATATTCATTTAGTAGTATTCTCAAACGTTTATATATAGAAAAATAGAAAAACAACATATAGTGTGTAACGTATTGAAGAAAAAATTCCAGTAAGGAATAAATATACACTCACCCTTTAGAAGTGAGAGGTTGACGTTGGACACAGGGCCTGATTCAGAGCCGGACGCCAGTTACCACCCACAGCGTCCATGATAATGGTCGCGATGGTCAACACCATCGCGACCATCGGGCTTGCGACGGAGACCCTGCGGTAGGGTCTCGCTGCCGCAAGCCCTGGAGTGATTTTGGCTCTATCAGAGCCAAAATCACTCCCACTGACATCACTAGTGATGTCAGTGGGGCCGGCTTCAGACGGTAGGCGTTCCCATGGTAACGCCTCCGTCTGGACAGCCACGCCCACCAAAGGGGGCGTGCTGTCAATCAACATCGACAGCTCGCCCCCTTTGGTGCGAGACCCGGAGCGACGGGGAGCCCGTCGCTAGACGGGTCTCGCGCATGCGCACGACGGAGCTCCCTCCGTCGTGCGCATGCGCAGTGGGGCAACATCGACCCGCTTGCGAGCGTCCTGCACTCGCGAGCGGGTCTGAATGACCCCCTCAGTTCTCACCGTGGTCCTACGGTGGATGTGAAAGCAACTTAAATATCGAATGCAATGTGGTTGGTCCACTTTAGATGATCAGATTATCAGAGGAGAGAAAATAACATGCCTCCACAGTGCAGATCATTGTACTCAGTGATAAGGTGCTTTAAGAGTATGTAATCTACTCACCACAGAAAGGACGAAATAGGAGCATTGGACATTTATTTACATAACCTGATGTCAGTAAATTCTATTTATTGTTCTGTACGGTGTAATTAATTTACACCAAACACAACTAAAGATACAAAAATTATTCATGCATGAAATACATTAAATACTCTTAAAGCACCTTATTAGGAATCGGTATGAAGTCCGACAGAGGCACATAAGTACCCTAACCCTTCCCTCTTCCCACATAACCCTCCCTTGGTGGTGACTAAACCTAACATCCCTGGTGGGTGCCTAACCTACCCCCCTCCCCTCACCCTAAACCTAACCCTCCCTGTGGTGTGTCTATTCCTAACCTCCCCCAGGGGATGCCTAACCCTCCCTGGCGGTGCCTAAACCTAAATCCTCCCGGGGGTGCCTAAATCTAACCCTCCCCCTGCTGCTACAATCTAACTGTCCCCGACTTACCTCGTTCGGGATGCCGGCCGTAAGGATTTTGGCGTGGGGCTAAAGATAGGCATCAGCATTTCGACGCCTATCTTTAGTCCCGAGTCGGCCTTCCGCCATCGGCTTTTATGCCGTCACTATTCCGCCAGCCGGCATTCCGGGCGGCGGTAAATTAACCGCATCCCCCTTATTATTGGGTATATTGATCTGCACTATGGAGACTTGTTATTTTATCTCCTCTGATTATCCGATGACCAACCACATTGCCTCAATATCTATGTTGCTTTTGCAACCACTGTAGGACCACGGTGGGAATTGTGCCCGATGCCTAACGCTCACCTCTAAAGGGTGGGTGTATATTCTTTATTGGAATTTTTTCTTCAATACATTACGCACTATGGGCCACATCCAATTAGCCGTGGTAATGCGAAAAGTTAACTTGTGTTTCCGCACACTTCAGGGCTTTTCTTTTGCCTATGCACGCCCCCTTTTTTTTTTGCACTATCCTATTCCAAAAGATGTGATGCAGCAATTGCTTGAAAACTGGGCCTGATTCAGAGCCGGATGCTATTTGCGCTCGCTCGTTTAGAAAAAGGGGCCGGCTATTTAAATTGAGCGCTCGCTCTTTGAGGTCTGTTGACGCCTCTATGTCTGAGCGAGCGAACGAAATATGCGCTCGCTATTTTGTAAAGACGCCCCCTGACCGCTCGCATCCTACGTCATCTCCGCTATTTATTTGATTAATCGAGTACATCGAAAGGCATCTGAACTGCTCGCAGTGCTTGTGGTTGGATTTTCCTACCGCAATCATGCGAACAGTTCAGGCTAAGAGACAACCAAGTGACGTGGTCGATGACGCTGCTTTGTTAATTATGCACACCCTTAAAACGCCCGTTTTGACCTTTTGGCACGCCTGCGTTCGGATCTCCACTCCCCGTTTTCAAGCACCTTCCCCTGTTACCACCCACAAACGCTTCATCCTGTCACTCAAATTAGCAGGCATTCGCTATTTTGCGAGCACACAATTTCCGACCGCAATGACTGGTTCGCACATGATATTACGACCCATACACATGCGCAGTTGTGCGAACATCGCTCGGAGCGAACGAGCTGCCGCTTACGAGCGGCTCTGAATCAGGCCCACTGTCCGTGGTGTAACCTGCGAAAAGTACAGCAGAAATTGGGGAAATCTGTCTGTAGCCCATAAAAAGGCAAACTGACTTAGGAAAACAATATAGTGTAATAAGTGTATTTGTGACCCTAATAAAAGTATTTGGCCTTCTTGAAATGTATGAAAGGGTTGTTACATGTATTTTTCTATATCAGTGGAAAAATTATAGAAAGCAAGTTTTTTTGTCCAAAATAAATGCTGTACTTAAATTGGGGGTACATTAAAATGGGTGTAAGTATATATTTGCGTAATTTTTGGGCACTTTTAAAAAATTTAACAAAATACACCTGGTGCAGCCACCTGCAATGTTTAAAACACATGTCCCATCCATTCAGCTCCCCAAAATACCAGACCCACTACTTTAAACCCAATTTCCAACACTTTTAATTTGTCATTGTTGGCCAACTTAGGCTCGTATTCAATTAGAAGCGAAAAGCCGAGATCCGTGAAAAAGTATCGCTGATTGCGACTTTTCGCCTGTCGGAAAAGTATTGCCGTATTTATTTCCATACGCTTTTCACGTACGCGGAAACGCAATGCAATGTAATAGGCGAAAAAGATTTGCCTCTGAATAGGTGGAGAAAAGTGCAATATTTTTGTTTGGGGTGCAAAGGTGGCGAAACCACTCAGAACCATTGGGACAGCCCCCCAAAGGACAACTGCATCAAAAAAATCCTAAAAAAATCTAAAGAACACCCCAAAAAAGTACTTTGAATTTGGGGGCAAAAAAGTGCAAAGTCGGGGAACAAGTTCGCAAACTAGTGAAATAAGGTTCTGGGGGTGCACTAAGAAGGGGTCAAGTGTTTTGGGGATTGCAGGTGCATTTTTGGGGGTGTAATTTCACATTATTTAAAAGTTCACTTTAGAGACATTAAAATATGCTAGCACCCATTTTCAGGTACCCCAAATTTGACAGGACTACTCATTTTCTCCAAAAAATACTGCTTTATGCCATTCTTCACCACTTGTGAAAATACGCAAATTAGTGGCAATTGTGCGAACTTATGTACCCCAAATAGTTTTATTAGGGCTAATCGGGCACTACTACATTGATCCCCATCTTTTTTGGGGGTACAGGTTGATTTCCCCGATTCTGACACCTGTTCGCCTGTTCTGACTTCGCATGTCTCCGTTTTCGCGTCTTTTGGAATTTGAATACTGCGAATAGCGGACACGTGCACGATAGTTTCCGCGGTTAAAATACGCAATGTAGGCAAAAAGTCTCCGGCAGGCAAAACTTTATCGCGGGTGCGAAACTAATTGAATACCGCCCATAAGCTAATTAAAAATATATTTTTCTCATTAGGGAGGGGGGTGTTCAAGGGGTCCTTACATTTTTAGCCAAAAATAGGGGTTTTGCACAACTTTTCACCTGCTCTGAGATGGTGAAAACTTTTCACCACTGTTTTGTCTATGGAGAATTTGCACGTGTAAAAACTGTGGCAATAGGATTGCACGATACGCATTTTGGGTGAAAAGTTATCACCGGTAAAAATGTTTGCACAAACGCGGCCTATGGCATCTAATTGAATACGGCCCTATATGTTGTTTTTCCATTTTTCTTTCTTTGAACGTTTGAGAATACTACTAGACGGCTAGTATATACAGAAGAGAGGAAGCGCCGGAACAATTTTCTCGTTCCAAAATTTTTCTGAGGGACCCAGTTGAAAGGCTCCTGTTGTTCCTGGCTGCAAACCTCTGTTTATTACTGGATCCTAAAGCTAACTTGGCGCCAATCACAAATTTTCCATATAGCATTCTATAACACAATGGGGGGGAATTCAAGTGTTTTTGGCCATCTTACGGAGCAATTCAATTGTTTTTGGCACCCATTAATTTTTGCACTTGTCACACCTAAAAGTTCTGGGTTTAGGCATGTAAAGCGGCTAAACCCTGTGTAAAGTCCTGGTTTACCCTGTCGACATTATGACGTCGACATCCTGAATGTTGACAAGTTCAGCGGATACCAGGTCAGTAGTATTGTGCTGTACATACTTAGAATAAAGGAAATTGATAATGTGCACTGCTTGTATTGTTTTCATTTAAATGTGTAATCATTCAAATGATGTTAAAAGACATTATACTATAGCTCACATCAGTAATAAATTGTAGTTTATCTACTAAACCAAGGGGCTGATTTCAATAGCCATGTGTTGGCCGAGAATTGCTCAAGGCATGGCGGGTATATGACTTATTATAATTCAAATAGAAACCCACGCTGACACGGGTCTCAATGGAATTTAACGGATATTTTAGTTTGCAGTTCAAGACTAGGTGAAAAGTAGGAAAAAATCCTTATTGTAAGGCAAAAATATTGTGACACAGTGCATTACCCCCGACACCCATCCCAATGAGTAATAATGTACTTAATAGTTTTGAAATAAGAAAATATTCCCAATAAAGACATTTTTCAGGTGATTTTCTCTAAAAATAGGAAACATGGGCTAAATGATCTGAGACATGTATGTTGAGGTATATTGATTGGATAGGGGTTTTTAAACTTGCAGATGAGAGTCGCAAGTTTTTACCAACTTTTTACAAACTTGTATATATACGCTCTTAAATATCACTACAGTATAGAGACATTTTAATGTACCCCAAATACTCAACTTTTATTTGCTGAAATACACTTGATGGCTATGATTTTTTTCAAAATTTGTAAAAGTTGCAAAAGTCAACCATTTTACATAATTTAATTGTCTCCAATACTTTGCTAATGGCCAATAACAGCCGTTCTGCTATCTTCAATACCACTTTTCTGGGGGGTTCAGGATGATTTCCCCACTGCAGAATTAATGCATGACATCCACAACTTGCTATTTCTAATAGAATTATAAGGGAATCAGGAGCACTCTTCATGAAAATATCCCGTGAAATGTATGTAATGTTAGCTCGCGAGCGCAGGTACAGGTTGAGTCTCCCATATGCCAAAATGCTTGGGACCAAGGGTTTTTTGGATATCGGAATATTCCGTTGTTTGGAATAATTGCATACCATATTGAAATGTCTTAGGTATAGGGCCCAAATCTAACCACAGAATGCATTTGTGATTCATATACACCTTATACACACAGCCAGCAGGTCATTTTAGACAATATTTTCAATAATTTTGTGGCTCAAACAAAGTTTGTGTAGTTACAGGAAATTCATTTATATGTCATATACACCTTATACAAACAGCCTATAGGTCATTTTATACTTTTTTAATAATTTTGTGCCTTAAACAAAGTTTGTGTACATTAAACCATCAAAAATCAAAGGTTTCACTATCTCAGTCATGCTAAAAATATTCCGTATTTCGGAATATTCCGTATTTCGGAATATTTGGATATGGGAGACTCAACCTGTACCAGAACCCGCAGCTAACTGAACCGGCTGCAATGTCTGCAGCTGTGAATATAGGGCAGACTCTAACAGAAATACAACAGCATCCAGTGAGTAACGTATACAGATATTCTGAAAAAAAGTTAAGTAATTTTGATATTCAAATTAAGGTATTTTACCCTCTTCTGCATTAATTGATTTATTTTTCAGGTATTATTCTGGTATAAATGTATTGTTTAAATTAATCAGTTAAAGAGAAGCACAACATAACATAAATATACACTTATGGCTAATTTGTGGTTTGATAAGGCAAGAAACTCTTGTTACGCTTGCCGTTCATTTAACATCCAAGGGGTCCAGCCAATTAGGAGTGAGTTTGCAAGTGCGAGTTTGTCTCATGAAACACACACACTTTGCATGAAGGATTGCTCCTGAGAATCACACAGTCCAATTAGAAATGCCAACTCACACTACTTGCAATGAAGATTTTGTGAATTCCCTAAAGCATGTGGCTTGGGAGTAGTGCTTAAAAAAGTGGGGAGACCATCCTTGATCCCCAATAATTGACAATTTCATTGGCAGGACTGTATATGAGGTGTTAGTGGGCATAAGGAAAGTACTGGAAGTTTTTAAATGGTATCAAATGGCTGATTTGTGCATTTTTAAAAAAAATTCAAAAAAATTATAAAAAGCAAACTTTTTTTGTTTAATTTCAAACGAATTAAACAAAAAAATGCAAAAAAAAAGTAGGAATAAAAGGTGATTTTGGATTAATTTGAGGGACTATTTATTAAAAAAAATAAGAAATAATAATCTATAAATAAATGAAATATATAAAAAAAAAATATTTTCCCTTTCAAGAATACTGTAATTAAATTTGGGGTGCCTAAACTAATGAAAAAGTTGATTTTGGGGTCATTTGAAACCATTTTTTTTAAACACCCAAAAATGACATGTACTTATTGGGCCAATTAAGCTAATTGAAAACTTCTAAATGCCTCATTAGGGGGGATTTCTAAGGGGTACTGCACTCCGGAGCTCATTCAGACTTGCTCACAAGATGCAGACGCTCGCTGGCAAATAGGGGCCGGATATTCAAATTCCACGCTCGCACTGCTTGGCGTATGGACGCCCTTTACGTCTTAGTGAGCTACGGCACTGAGCGCTCGCTAGTGTTTAAAGACGCCCCCTTTCCCTTCGCAACATTCAGGTCATCTCCTGGAATTGGATTAATCAGTCGAGATCCATCGTAGCTGCTCGCAGCCCTTGAGGTAGCCCTACCCCGCTGCAAGCACTGCGATCAGTGCTGGCTGAAATACATGCAGGTGATGTGTACAATGACGCCACTTTGCTAATTATGCACGCCCTTTAAACTGCGTTTTGTTGGCCTGACACGCCTATGTCCGCAAAACCACTCCCCCGTTTACAAGCAATTTCCCCTGTAACCACCCACAAATGGCACTATCTGTCACTCAAAGTAGCGCTCTGTCTTTGTGCTACGAACACACGATTCCCCATCGCAATGACTGACTTACGCATGCGCACTGCAAATTATATGCATGCGCACTGAGCAACAATCGCCCGGCAGCGAGAGATCGCACCTTAGCGAACAGGTATGAATCAGGTCCTCTGCCCGGCATGTTTACCTTAGTATACCTACCATCTCACGCCCACATGGAGGTGTGCATAAAAAAACATGAGTTTCCTCTGAAAAAATTTAGAGTTTGGAATTGGATTGCAAATGCGAATTTGCTCTGAAAATAGCTTGCCCAAGCCAACCTGCACAAACCTGCATCTAATTGGATTGACCCTCAAGTATTATCACAACATTTCTGAGGGCTTTATTATTAAGTAAAACCTCATACATTTTCACTAGAGATAGAGATTTTTGCTGTCTATCAAAGGCTACTGCTGTGCTATCGCCAGCAAAGAGATATAACAAGTGGCATCAAGATCTTTCTTTTGTTATCACCATCTAAGGATGATGATGCTTCAAGATATTCAATTGGAAAAAACTTAATTTATTGAAATAAAGCATATTTTAACATAGGGCAGCATGGATGGTGTAGTGGTTAGCATTACTGTCTCACAGCAATGAGGTTGTAGAGTTTGTATATTCCCTAAGTGCTTGTGTGGGTTTGCCCCAGGTGCTCCTTGTTTCCTGCCACACTCCAAAAGTATACTGGAATGTTAATTGTATCCTGACCAAAAATTAACCCTAGTGTGTAAGTATGTGTGTACACATGTGGCAAGGAACATAGGCCCTCATTCAGAGCCACTCGCTATCGGCAGTACGCTCGTTCCGAGCGATGTTCGCACATCTGCGCATGCGTACGGTTTTTAGTACGCATGCGCGAACCAGTCAGTGCGGCCGAAAATCATTTGTACGCAATATGGCGCCATATAAATAAAGGATAATAATAATAATAATAATAATATAGCGAATGCCTGCTATTTTGAGTGACAGAATGAGGCGTATGTGGGTGGAAACAGGGGAAGGTGCTTGAAAACAGGGAGTGGAGATCCAATCGCAGGCGTGCTTAAAGGTCAAAACGGGCGTTTTATGGGTGTGCATAATTAATATAGCAGTGTCATTGACCACGTCACTTGGTTTTTTTAACTCAGAACTGCTCGCAAAATAGCGGTTGAAAAAACCAACCACAAGAATAACGAGCAGTTCATATCCTGTTCGATGTACTCGATTAATCTAATAAATAGCGGACATGACGTATGGTGCGAGCGGCCAGGGGGCGTTTTTAAGAAATAAATGAGCGTATGTTTTGCTCGCTCGTTCAGACTTAGAGGTGTGAACAGACTGCAATGTGCGAACGGATCATTTGCATAGCCACCCCTTGATTTTGAACGAACGACCGCAAATAGCGAATGGCTCTGAATGAGGGCCATAGATTGTAAGCTCCAATGGGGCAGGGACTGATGTGAATGACTGAAATATCCTCTGTAAATTGCTGCAGAAGATGTGTTCGCTATATATACATAACTAGTAATAAATAAATAATATACAACATGTGACCATTATTAAAGTTTCCCTATTCAGAATTTCAGAGCTGTCTACAGCTCTCTAACTAAAAGTATACGTACTATTCAAGGCATTCGTTAAAAGAAAAATCTGCCGTTAGGGAAAATTATGGCACATTACAAGATTAAATGCATAAAAAGGTACCAACAAATAAATAAATAACCTAAAATTCCTCTGGCATGTTATTCCAGTTTATTTTTCATGTTTTTACAAAAGGAAAAATAAAAAATGTAAATCTACTTTTAAGTTTTTCTTAGTTATTTATTTGTTGGTACCTTTTCATGCATTTTTCCTAGTGCAGCTAGATTTGCTAATATCACTATCATCTGTATAGTGATGACTTCTGTATCTGTAGTGTAAATATTTCTAATCAGAATTTTCACCATGTGGCAAAACCCAAAAATGCATCAGCAAACGTGCCTACTCTCCCGAAACATCCCAGAGACTCAAAACGTTCGCCCTACTGCATCCTGCCATTCATGGCCAATACTGGCCATAGGTGACCTAGGCACTTGCCTAGGGTGACCTAGCTCCAGAGGGGGGCTCCAGGACTGTCCAGGACTACTCTGGACAGTCTGGAAATCCACCCAGTCTGGAAATCCATTATTTAGAATTGGTTATAGGTGCCACTTAGAAGTTTTTTGTATCAGATTTTATCTAAAAGGTGAAGTGGTTTAACCCCAAGTTGGCAGATTTCCTATTCTGTACACACTGACCTTGCTCGCTGTTTCCTTTTTGTCAGACTGTCCAGAGTCTAGACGGGTGTAGAGATGTGTCCCACTGGGGACACATCTGTGGCTGGTGCTGGGACCAGGCATCAGATATCAGTGTTACGGAGAAACAAATTTGGTGCCTGCTGTAACCCAATCATGGTTCGCGAAATGCCAGCCAATCAGGAGTGGCTGTGGCGAGCTTTACCCACTTGCTCCAGCTTTTGTTAGCCAGCGCTAGTGACACAAAGTAAGTAGGATGCTGGAGGGGGAGCAGAGAAAAGGTCCGAAAGAGGCAAGGAAGACACCGCGCTAGAAGACGGAAGACATGAAGAGGCAGCAGAGGAAAAACCGAATGCTCTTGGTAGCAGATAGGCTCTTGCAAAAGAGCTTATACTGGCTTCCTTGCTCTCGAGGTGAAGACAGGCAAGAATCTAGTAGCCGGAGGAGTTAAGCCAACGCCGAGAGACATGAGAGGATCTGGTGCTTGACAAGCTGAGAAGCAACGCTGACACCTGCGTGGAAGGGCCATGGCAGCGGTTACTACTATGTGCCCATCAAGATTGGCAGAGCAGGTAATGTTCTAGTGGAAAACAATTTACTCATTACCACCCTAGACCACCAGGATGTGAGGCTTTAGATCCGTGGCATGCAGATGGTAGGCACACAGGTATTGTATGGGGCACCCATAAAATCTTGCCTAGGGCACCAAATTGAGAAAGGCCAGCCCTGTCGCCATTTCCTTGTGAAATGGGTGCATGGAAGACTTAATCCTCTTGTTATACTGATTCCGCTTCCTCTGCACAATATAATGATGCACAGCATTGCGTTGCAGTCTCTGATGATGTGGGGCCTGATTCAGATTTGGGAATAGAGAAAGAAAGAGCAACCATGTTGCACTGTAGCAGAGAGATTTAGATTTGGGAGTGGTGTATTCAAACTGAAATCTTAATTGCAGTGTAGAAATAAAGCTGTCCAGCGTTGGTGGGCTACATGCAAAAGCAGTTTTTTTGCATCTCAAGCATTGCAACATGGTTTGTCCAGATACACAGGGCCTGATTCATTACGGAACGCAACTACAAATGCAATAGCGTATACGCACGCAGTTTAACTGCGATAGTATGCTAATTCATTGCGATCGCAATGCCGCCGCAGCACTACTGACTCCCACTCTACCTTATACACATCCGTAATGTTTAGCAAGACTGCAAAAACATTTTTACAGTCGAGTACCATCGCAGCCTCACGCATACTTGCACAAGCTCTGACCTCACTCAGAAATTTGCTAACATCATCGCATGCTATCAGGCCTCAGGCTGCGTAGGGCATCTAAGTGGATAATTTATGAACGCCCATGCAATGGCGTTCAAACGCACTGCAACGTCTGTGTTTCCCCGACCACCCCCCCGTCACCACCCACAAACAACACATCCTGTCAATCACTCTATGATAGGTCTGCTTAGTCACTGCGATTGCAGTCCCGATCGCAGTGGCTGGTTCGCGCACGCACACTGCGATGCATATGCATGCGAAGTACGCGACAATCGGCCGATTGCTGTGCATATTAACAGTTGCATTCCTTGCTGAATCAGGCCCACAGTTACTTGCTCTATCTTACTCTATTCCCAAATCTGAATCAGGCTCGTTATTTGTGTTTTTTTCTGTCATCATCTTCAGCACTTATGCCTCCAATCCTGAGAGTCTCTTCACAATTCTCGTGACATATTATTATTATTATTATTATTATTATTATTATCCTTTATTTATATTGATCCACAAGTGTTCTGCAGCGCCTTACATAGTACATAGAACTAATAAGTGAACAAGAAACAAGTAACTTACAGTAAATGACAGTGCAGGACAAGGACCCGATTTATATACATTGCTGCAATAGTGATTAAAGCAATAAGCAGCAGGGAGTTGGCAGTCACGTGTTAGGCAGGGGCAGAACTATGAGAGACAATGGAGGCGCCTGCCGCCGGGCTCCAGCTCTGAAGAGGCACCCCAACGGCCGCCCAATACATGGCACCCCGTCCCTGTATATGAGAAGCCACCATACACTAGTGGAGAGCTCCATGTCACACCAGCAGCTGCTGCGTCGTCTATCTATAGCAGGGTTGCCTACCTTTAATATTCTCTTCCCGGGAGAAGCCCGGGTAAGAGAAGCAGCAGGGGGCCGACGGGGGCGGGGCTTGACGATTCGAGTCATTAAGCCCCACCCCCTCGTGGTAAAATTGCTGCGATTGGGCACAATTTACATAGGGGGCGGGGCCAAATGCTGTGATTCATGCAGAATCACAGTTTAAGCCCCACCCCCTTCACGGAGACCCGCGATTGCCGCGGGTATTCTCCTAATTCTACCCACTTCACTAGGAAGTGGGCAGAATGTGGGAGAAATGCCTACCCTTCCGGGGTGCGGGGGGTTACCCGAAAAATCGGGAGCCTCCCGCGAAAACCGGGAGGGTAGGCATGTATGATCTATAGCCTGTCTGCATGCGAATTGCTACATTACAATGTCAGCGGCTGAGGCAGGGGGGGGGGGCACCAAATTATAACTTGCCTTCGGGCGTCTGGGATAAATTTACGCCACTGGTGTTAGGTGCCCTTATGGGGAGTAAAGAGTAGAAGAAAATGTAAAGAGAAGCACATGAGGGAAGAGGTCCCTGCTCGTGAGAGCTTACATTCTAAAGGTTTTAAGATTGAGTAGCTATTGTAAGGCAGACAGTTTCTTTGGGTAAAAGGTCTTATTGGAAAAGAAAACAAAGCTTTTAGTGGCATTTTTGCACGGAAAATGCTGCTTTAAACTTCATGGTTACCGTCTGGAGCATTTTTTATTCCTGTGGATGCAGAAAAATTATTTGAAACCAAATGTTTAAATGCATACAAGATTGTTTTTGGCACTTTGTAAAAAAAAATCTATAAACCCTTACTTTCTGATAAACTTTATAGCAGAGCCGTAACTAGACTTTTTGGTGCCCTGTGCCAGAAAGAGCATTGGCGCCCCCTCATTTTTCAAAGGGACATAATGCACCCAAAAAAGGGCCAAGGCTTCATGGGGAAGGGCCAGGGAAGATATAGGGGAGACCAGGAGATGCTGGGGATGAAATAAGAGGAAGCTACAAGCAAGAATGATAATAAACAGAAATTTGACAGGCCCAAACAGCGCCCCCTGCCCTGTGGTGCCCTGTGCGATGGCACCGGCCGCACTACCCTAGCTACGGCCCTGCTTTTTAGCCATATGAAGATTCTTGAAATTCACAAATGTTTGTTCTGAAACCACCTAATTTCCAGTGTACACATCTTTAGTTTACTGGTCTAAAAGTTGTGGTACTGCAACTGGAGTCTATTGAGGATCATTTGTTCACAATGTACGTGGGTAAAAGACAAATGTTAACAAAAGCAAATTTACATGAAAATGTTCTCATGGATTTATCTTGAGACAGTACAGTCAGTTTACCTGTTTTTTTTTTTTTAATTAATTCTTCAAAAGTTTGGGTCATAATTTGCATTTTGCTAAATTATTTCATTATAGTAAATAGACCTACTATCAGGTTCCTTAGTCACTCTTTAGTCATTCTTAACTCACATGCAATGTCCTGCAGTGCCGGGAGCTATTCAGTTGGCCGTGCTGTAAACTTGTGACTAGAAGACTTTTACTTACACCCTCCTGATGTGCGAGCAGAAATCGACTTAACTAGTGCAGAGATGCTAGTTGTGGGCATTCCACGTGTGCTAAATGCGCATTTAAGTCAGAAAATGATAATGTAAGATAATGATAATAATGTTCTGCTTTATGGCAGAGTGCCTTGTGCTCTACGTTGTAACAAATGGAAAAAGACTAGCCCTGGAACTTCATTTCTACTTTAATAGAGCATTGTAGTTTTTTCCTGGGCAAGGTTCCTTAAGTGCAGTTAGTGGGGTTTTAGTGGGAGCCCCTGTTTGGGTAATACATAGGGTGCAGGACAAAGTAAAGAACAAAAAACGATAAGGAACCTGGCTCGCCACATACAGGATCTTCTTAGACATACAGTATGTAAAGAGTAAACATTGTATTGCTGTGGGAGATTTATAAAAACCTTCTAAAGATGATAAGTGGAGAAGTTGCCCATAGCAAACAATTAGATTATGGCTATCATTTTATAGAATGTACGTACTAGATAAATAATAGCTAGAATCTGATTGGTTGCTATACACCTGCAAAAACATTGTTGCTTTATAATATATAATCTTAGGGCCATACCACCCATTTCAAATTGATTAATTCTCTAGGTTGCTTGATTCCATTTTAAGACAGTGGGGGAGATGTACTAAGCCTTGGAGACTGACAGTTAGGAGCTGACTGGTTGGTACATTATCTCTCCATTTTATTACTCTCCAAGGCTTAGTACATCTCTCCTAGTGTGAGGGAGACTATGGGTTTCCAGATAAATGCGTATTGGTCTATGTACTAAGCCTTGGAGAGAGATAAAGTGGAGAGAGATAAAACACCAACCAATCAACTCCTAACTATAATTTTTCAAACACAGCCTGTAAGTGACAGAAGCTGATTGGTTGGTACTTTATCTCTGTCCACTCTATCTCTCTCCAAAGCTTAGAACATAGACCCTCTAGTCTCTTATCAATACTGTACATTTTTTACTCTAACAGAGCATACTGTAACTGCCTAGCTCAGTGGTTCCCAACTTTTTTGAATCACGGTGCACTACAGGATCAGCATTTTTGCACAACACCCCCTGGGCCATAGGTTTCTTATTGAGAAATTCAGCAAAAATGAAATGAAGTAAATTGTGCTTATACGTCACCCTTATGTTCAGTTATGTGGTGGTTGATAGGGCTGCGCCTCTTTTGTCCACTTTTTTTTGATTAGCAGCCATTAGCACTGGTTTTGCCTATCACACTGACTAAAAATCATTTTATTTGGTACTGGACCACCAACCTGAGGCCCCCCTGCAAGTGCCCTGAGGCACCCCAGGGTGCCATGTCACACAGTTTGGGAACCACTGGCCTAGCTAACAATCCTTTTTATTGCGATCCGCATTAGACAATTTCCTGGAAAACCCTGATTTCTTAATATAATAAATATTAGATACACATTTCTTGGAAAGCTGTTACATATACTATACAAGTATAAGGTTACCCTTCTGTAATAGCGGAAAGATGAATGTGCATTTCCGTCACTTAGTATAAATACAGCTGTTTTCCTTGTACTACACAGATGAGCAGTAATTAGCTGATTGTTACCAGCCCTTATTTGTCTAAGAAACAAAATAATCTTTGTCCAATGTATCGTTGACAAGATTTATGGCCGACTTTAAAACATACAGAAACATCAAAATATGAAAATAAACATTAAGACGGATAGGAAAAAAATATAACTGGACTTTGATTAAGAAAAGCTGGAAAGTATAGTTAGTAATAGGGTGGTATCCAATTAGCCCCGAACATTGTATGGGTGCTAATGGATCCCCCAGGGTGGTACAATTAGCCCTGAAGTCCGCCCGACACCAAAACTTATCAGGGATTTTTTGGGGGGAGCTGATGTATCTCGAAATATTATCCTCAAAAAGTGCCGTGTTTGCGCTGCTGTGATGGCAAAAACATATAGGTCCGTGAACTTCAGCTGAACAAATAGGATGCCAAGATAGAAAAATGGGTGAAAAATGGGGATTATCAGCGAAAAATCCCTGTTTTTCACTCCCCAAAATTATTTTGGGGCTAATTGGATATCCCCTTTAGAGTTCAAAACAAGGGCGCTTTTTTACGTATTAGGGAATAACAGTACCATAGCAATGGACAGGGTCGCCATCAGGGGGGAACTGCCGGGACTGGAGTCCAGGGCCCTGCCTCTGGATGAACGTGGGGGGGGGGGGCCCGGCTGCTACTACCACCTCTGCAGAGCCTGCAGCCAGCTGAACTACCCCCTTGTAGCGAGGAAAGGGAGCCCGGTCGCCGCTGCTGCCGCCCGCCGACCCGGTCACCGCGGCCGCCATTAGTAAATCATCATCGGAGCTGGAGGAGGCAGTCAGGGCCCGCTCGGGCCAGTCCTCCACCAGCTTACAGTGACTGTCTGACTGAGAGCGCGTGACGTCATGGCGCGCCAGTGTAGGGTGAGCCGCGGAGGAAGAGGAGCACGTCTGCAGTACTGGTGGACCGTGGAGGAAGTAGCCTCTGCCGGATCCATAAGGTAAGTGTGGGAATGTGTGGTCAGCAGGGGGATGGGGGGGTGGGGGAGAGTGAGGTAATAAAAATGCAGGGCCTGCCGCGCTCACTACATTAACTAACGGGGGGGAGGGTGAGGTAATAAAAATAAAAATGCAGGGCCTGCTGTGCACAGACTATATTCACTAACGAGGGAGGCCAGGGGGTTGGTGAGGTGATGAAAAGGCAGGGCCTGCTGCGCACACACTACATTCAATTGGGAGGGGGGGGGCTGCCTATTCTGTCAGTCCCGGGCCCCACAGTTTCTCATGGCAGCCCCGGCAATGGATGCCACTTACTAAGGAACATTGACATTCACTTGGTATCCAATTGCTACAAAGCCTTATAAATGGGCATGTGCAAAGTGTCCCTCACCTCTACATAGGTGCAGTGAAGGATGAGAGGAGATGCTTCACCTGCACAGCACATATGGCAACAAGTTCTCCTATAAGGAATCAGAGAAATCAGATTATGAAAGCTTATCTAAGAGTCACTTTATTCTGCTCTATGACAAGACAGCAATATTTAGTAAATGTACCAGTAATAGAGGTGCGGTTAGTTGTTATATTTCATGCAGCAGACACCAGTGGCATATACCCATCTCTGGATAGAATAATAATAACCAAAGAAAAAATTCCCCTGGAGCTTGAAATGAAATATATATATAAACAAAATGAAGATAGCACTCTAGAGACTGTTGATGCAAAAGATACTTGTCACCACCAAGTTTTGTCCATCCAACGTTTCAGAATTATTATTATTATCCTGTTTGGTTGTGAAAGGCACCAAAGGGCATCAGTAACAAACTTGTTTTGGAAGTGTCAGGAAACCACAAAGTGTCATAATTATTAAATATATGTCATCTGTTATTATGTGAGTATACATTTATTATAAAATATCATCAGCAATGATACATACTGTATGCAAAAATGCAAATATTACAACTTCCACATCCAAAATGGTAATCAAGGGCCTGATTCACTATGGATCGCAACTGCATTCGCGGCTGCGATTACGCCACAGTCTGGCTGTGATGATATGCTAATCCATTGCGATCGCTATGACGTCGTAGCACTACATAGGGACGCCCACCTTACCTTACACACATACATAATGTTTAGCAAGACTGAAAAACCATTGCTAACATCGAGTACCATCGCAGCCTAACGCACACTTGCACAAGGTCAGACTTTACTCAGAAATTGCTAACTTCATTGCACGCTGTGAGCACTCAAGTTGCGTATGGCATCGCAGTAGATAATTTATGCAGGCCCCTGCAGCGGCGTTCGAACGCCATAGCACGCCTGCGTTTCGCCCACCACACCCCGTCTCCACCCACAAACGGAACTTCTTGTCAATCACTCTGCGATGGGTCTACATAGTCTCTGCGAACGCAGTCCAGATCGCAGTGGCTAGTTCGCACACGCGCACTGCGATGCATACGCATGCGCAGATCGCAACAATCGGCCGATTGCGCCCCCGTATCGCAGTTGCGATCCCCAATGAATCAGGCCCCAAGTCAGCAATTCAGCCAGCAATAAAATCAATAAACCACGTGCAGAATGTCCATTTTCTTAAGGTCAAACTTCCTTACAGACGTGTCTGCATACATCTATCCTCTGTGCGCTACAATTTGCGTGACTTTTTTCCTTCAAATGCGATGCAAATAGTTAACAGAAGCAGTTTCTGAAGATTAAAATGATATGCAGCATGCATATACTGTATTCTGTGTGCCCCAGTGGGTGTATCTGCATGGGAAATGCTATGTTACAGTATTAGCGGCTTGTGCGAATAAGACGCATTTGAAGGAAAAAAGTTGCACGAAAAGACACTTGGCGCTACCGAGTCATGCCAGAGCATGGCGTGACTATAACGGCAGTTTAATGCGCAATGTGGCTAGATGTATGAGGACACATCTGTGTAGCATAAATAGTAAATGTATAATTCAAATTATATCCAATATACTTTCTACTGTTAGCAGGACCAATTTTCTCTCTCTTTCGAAAAATTTGGAGCAAATATAACAAGTGAGTTACACAGAGCCGTAACTAGACTTTTTGGTGCCCTGTGCCAGAAAAAGCATTGGCGCCCCCCTCAGTTTTCAAAGGGACATAATGCACCCAAAAAAGGTGAATGGCCTCATGGGGAAGTGCCAGGGAAGAGATAGGGGAGGCCAGGAGATGCTGGGGATGAAATAAGAGGAAGCTACAAGTGAGAAGGATAATAAACAGAAATTTTACATGCCCAAACAGCGCCCCCTGCCCTGTGGTGCCCTGTGCGATGGCACTGGCCGCACTACCGTAGCTACGGCCCTGAGTGAGTAAGTAACCACATGCAGAACAAAGATGATTGAGAATAATTTGTACTGTTCCTCATGGGATACTCAAATTTGCAGCAAGAGTAAATGGACAACAAAATTCTGAGCAAAATGCTTTATGTGCAGGGCCACTGGTTGGGGGAGCGGGTACTGATACCCTTGGTCCAGGCCTGTTGAAGGGATCCAGTGGAGGCCTTGGTCAGCTGCTTTGCAACACTGCACATAGTTTTTGAAAAAAAATTTGGAGGGGGTTTTGCCACACCTCCCACAGTACCCGAGCCCCTTTGTTTTCAAAATGTCCCTGCTTATGTGCAAAGTTATATGTCTCTCTATTTCACAGCAGATAATGACAGTCAATAAGCATGTAAGTTCTTGCACATATTAGAAATCAGTACAGAAGCACTGTTCATCAGTTTTTTTTTTAAAGTATTGAACAAACCTTTTAAGCCCTGATCACAACATAATCCAGAGTGATTCAATGAGTAATTTTGGGTCACTGTGTAGCGCTATGGAAACAATATCTGTTGCTTTAGGTACAGTAAGCTGCAAATTTTATAAAAATATTGGACCAGCTGAAGCGAAATCACATGCAACTTCTTCCCCACATGAAACGACTATTTCTAATACGTTTCACCACACATACAGTACTGTGCAAAAGTTTTAGGCAGGTGTGGAATAAATGCTGCAAAGTAAGAATGCTTTCAAGAATAGAAGTGTTAATAGTTTATTTTTATCAATTAACAAAATGCAAAGTAAATGAACAGAAGAGAAATCTAAATCAAATCAATATTTTGTGTGACCACCCTTTGCCTTCAAAGCAGCATCAATTCTTCTAGGTACACTTGCACACAGTCAGGGAGTTTGTAGGATTATAGTCAGGTGTATGATTCACCAATCATACCAAACAGGTGATAATGATCAACATTTTCATATGTAGGTTGAAACACAAAGAAGCTTCCGATCACTTCAGAGGCCAGCGTTCCCAGTGATGCACTGCGCGGGTGACATCATGACGTCACCCACGACGTGAGGAGATACCCCTTTTCCCGGCGCGTGCATAATTGCGAAGGCCCCCACCCGGCTACTTTTGGATGCCACCCGGCTGGAAAAAATTTCTGGGGAGAACACTGACCATGGAAAGACAGCAACAAGACACAAGGTAGTTATACTGCATCATCAAGGTCTCTCCCAGGCAAAGATTTTAAAGCAGACTGGGGTTTCAAGATGTGCTGTTCAAGCTATTTTGAAGAAGCACAAAGAAACGGGCAATGTTGAGGACTGTAGACGCAATGGTCGGCCAAAGAAACTTAGTGCATCAGATGAAAGACACATCATGCTTCTCTTTGAAAACGGAAGATGTCCAGCAGTACCATCAGCTCAGAACTTGCAGAAACCCTGGTACAACAATCTACTGTTCGGAGAAGTCTGGCCAGAAGTGGTTTTGAATTGGGCCAAAATGCCATACCTTTGCTGTGGAAACAAGGCTGAAGCGTATCAGGATACCGGCGTCGGCATCCCGAACCGCCGGACTGCCCAACGTCCAGGGCCGGGTAAGTATGAGCTGCTTCCTGGGGAATGGGGGATTAGCTTTAGGGACCCCGGGGGGAAATTAGGGTTAGGCCCCCCGGGGAGTGTTATGGTTAGGGTGCAGGGAGGGGGTATTAGGGTAAGGCACCACCGGGGGGAGGTTAGGGTTAGGCACCCCCCTGGGGAGGTTAGGGTTAGGCACCCCTAAGGGAGGGTAAGGGTTAGGGGGGGAGATGAAACTTTACTGTCCGGGTCGGAATACTGAAATGTCAGTGCCGGAATATGAACTGGCGGCTCTTAGCCGCCTGTATTTCATACCCATTCCCACGAAAACATAGAAACTGGGGTGCAGAAAAATGGCAGCAGTGTTCTGGACTGATGAGTCAAAATTTTAAATATTTGGCTGTAACAGAAGGCAGTTTGTTCGCCATTTCAGCAAATGGAGTTGGGGATTTGGTCAGGATAAATGGTGTCCTCAATGCTGATAAATACAGGTATGTACTTATACCACAGAGCCCTGATCTCCACATCATCGAGTCTGCTGGGATTACATGAAGAAACAGAAGGATTTGAGCAAACCTACATCCACAGAAGATCTGTGGTTCTTTCTCCAAGATATTTGGAACAACCTGTCGAGTTCCTTCAAAAACTGTGTGCAAGTGTACCTAGAAGAATTGATGCTGTTTTGAAGGCAAAGGGTGGTCACACTAAATATTGATTTGATTTAGATTTCTCTTCTGTTCATTCACTTTGCATTTTGCTAATTGATAAAAATAAACTATTAACACTTCTATTTTTGCAAGCATTCTTACTTTGCAGCATTTTTTTCCCCACCTGCCTAAAACGTTTGCACAGTACTGTACTTATTTCATCAGAGGGATTTAATGAAGACTTTAAATGTAATATATATACATATTTTGATTCAAAATTCTGTAATAATCTAGAGCCTCAACATATCAGTTCAATTAATTTATGATATGCTTCTACATAAAAGCCTGTCAGCCTTGTAGTATGCTTCATTTTATTATGATTTATTCAAGCCACAAAATGGAGAATGGATAAATGGTACTATTTTAAATATAGTTAATTAGGGATTGTGTGCTGGGATTAATAGGTAAAGTGAGTGTTCTAATCTACAACATTTTTGTAGATTTTTAAAAATGATTCAAATTCTCTATTGCCCCTCATTATGTGTTTCTCTGAATATACCACATGCAATGTTAAGAAACAATTGCTATTATGTGGAAATAGTAGTATGCAAGAAAGAGTAAGGCAGAATGTGGATGGTCTGTCAGAACTAAAACTAGTCACTTTTGGCACCATGTCTGACCTGCAACCCCTTTCCCCTAAATACTTCCGTGGCCTTTAGTTTTCAGGTACAGTAATCAGCTTATAAGAACTAGCAAAGGTCAGCACAGTGCGAGTTATGAACTAAAACACTAAATTAAAGGGAAGATAAATTGGATGGACATATGCTGGATAAATGTAAAGTTATGTCCGCAAAGATTGAACCAGCTGCTCCTCTCTGACAGGCAAGTAGGAGCATTGGACAAGAGTCTGCCATTTGGGGATGGGGCCAAGTGGCCAAATAACTTCTGGATCTCATGAGGGCATTAGACCTGGAGGGAAATGATAACTGTCACCTTCCAACAAAATCCGATAAACATACCCTCTACATCAATCAATTATTCAAATCAGGCATTGTGCTTGGTGCGACCCATGTGCCAATAACATTTTAAATGGATGATCTTGATTGCATATACTGTAGCAATGTCTTCATCAAGCTTTAGCTGCGCAATTTATCTGTGTTGAGGTGTCTGGCAATGTTTTGTTAGACTAATCAGCAAATTAGTTGTGTAAAAAAATGAAAGTGGTTGATCTGCAATAGAAATACTGTAAAGCTACTGTAGATACACACTATGGGGTATATTTACTAAAGTGTAGGTTTTTAGAAGTGGAGATATTGCCCAAAGCAACCAATTAGATTATAGATATTATCTTCTAGAAGGTGCTAGATAAATGTTAAATATAATATGATTGGTTGTTCTGGGCAACATCTCCACTTCCAAAAACCCGCACCTTAGTTAGTATACTCCTATAAGACTATCTGTCTAATCTTTCTGGTTGGAACAAAAATCTGGTTATGTATGGAAGCAAATGACAATCGACCATTTGTTCCCAATCACTGGAAAACAGACAAAAATGGTCGTTCAGACATATCGGTTAAATCATATGGGAGAAATGTAATAGGGTGCTAGTTTTATGTGTGAGACAAACTCAGACCTTGTCACACATTTAAAGGTCTGAGTTTGTCTCAAAACTCGCCAAATGTAATAGCCTGCGGACTTGTGATTTCAAGGCTATAACATTATGCGAGTCCAGGGGAGTTTTCTCCTATGAAAACTCAAACTTTTTAATGTGACTAGCATTTAAAGTTCCGAGTTATACAGAAGCCTTTACAGATCAGTAAGATCCGGGAATTCTTCTGTGTTGTAAAAAAATAAAAAAATTGAACAATAAAAAAAAAATGACATGTGTCCCCTCCACAAGCATAACCAGTCCCGGGCTCTGTAGAGCCTTTCCTGGTTCTTAAAAAACAGGGGAAAAATGCGCATGTGTCCCCTGTATTTTAAGAACCAGCACTGGGCTCTACTGAGCTGGTCCTGGTTGTGGAAATACAGGGGACAAAATGTGTAGGGGTCCCCTGTATTTTCCATAACCAGCACCGGACTCTTTCTAGCGGGGGTGTAATGTCACAGACAGGGGAACACTTTCATCGTGTCCCCTGGCCAAAGCAATACATCTGACCACTAGACAACCCAGGCCGGGAATCCCTGGGGAAGTGGGGACCCTTCAATAAAGGGGTCCCCCTCTCCTGGGCACCACAGGTATGGACTGATAGCCCGGTGCTATCCCTGGCACCCCTGGCTAGTGGGTGCCAGGTTGATTGTGTAAAGTGTAGTGTAAAAGATAAATGTAATAATGTTGTCTTTTGCTGGAGAACTACAGGTCCCAGCAAGCCTCCCCCGCATGCTGGTACTTGAAGAACCACAAGTACCAGCATGCAGAGCATTAAGGTCCCGCTGGTAGCTGTAGTTCACCTGCAAAAGAAATATTAATTAAAAAACAAGACTCACACATTGCAAATGGCGGAGGTGTGAGAAACATGCAAGTTTGAATGTTTTCACACCCTATTACATAGGGTGAGTTCTGAAAATGTGCCAGTATTGCTCTATACTCACATTTTCAAAACTCACACCCTATAACATCTCGCCCATTGTATTTAATCAATTTGTTTGAACTACCGTTTTTGTCCATTTCCAGCGTTTTGGAGCAAATGGTCAATTGTCATTTGCTAACATCAGGGGTGTATTAAGAGAGGAGGGAGCCCATGTGCAGTATCTGTCCGGGGTCCCCTCTTCTCTCTACGGCGGCAGGCAGCACACTGAGGGCCTGATTCAGAGCCGGGCGCTCTGACCAGACCGCTCGCTCTGAATCAGGGCCCTCCTCCCTAAAAATGGAGCGGCCTCCTGCCGCTCGTATAGCTGTGGGTCACCCACAGCTATAGCGAGCGGCCATGATGATGGTCGCGATGGTCTTTGATCATCGCGACCATCGGGCTTGCGACGAGGCCCTGCGGTAGGGTCTCGCTGCCGCAAGCCCAGGAGTGATTTTGGCTCTATCAGAGCCAAAATCACTCCCACTGACATCATTACTGATGTCAGTGGGGCCGGACTCAGACGGTAGGCGTTCCCATGGGAACGCCTCCGTCTGGCGGTCACGCCCCCGACACGCCCACCAAAGGGGGCATGCTGTCACTCACCATCGACAGCACGCCCCCTTTGGTGCGAGACCCCGAGAGACGTATTCCTCGTCACTCGCCGGGTCTCGCGCATGCACACGACGGAGCTCCCTCCGTCGTGCGCATGCGCATTCGCCCAACATCGACCCGCTTGCGAACGTCCTTCGCTCGCGATCGGGTCTGAATGACCCCCTGAGTGTAGCAGTAGACTCTGGGCACTAGTGTGTACCCAGTGTCTACTGCGCATGCGCAGGCAACGGGTGCAATGGCGCGGCAGCCATTTTCCCAGCGATTGCCCTACTGCTAAAACACCAGGAAAATGTCCGAATATTACAGTACTGCTACCGCCGACAGGGGATTCGGGAGAGGTAAGTATTAAAAATATAGGTGCACACCCTGCACCCATTATAGATACGCCCCCGCTTTTCATTCTAACCAGCTAGATTGAGCAGATAATCTTTTAGTTTATACCTATCTATACCTAAGTTTCTATGTAGTAAAAGTTAACAGGTCAGTATATTCAGTTTATGCAAGAAGAAATTTCAATAGTATTAAAACAGAAAAACCACGTGTAAGAACCAATTGTACACTTCACCTAGTTCTTACGCATTGCGTATTACTAATGGCCCGTACACACGGTACGATAAGCTGTCAGATTTCAATGATAAGCGATCCTATCGTTAAAATCTGACAGTTTCTGGGCCCAGCTAATGACAATACGATGGATAATGTGCGTCCACGTATGGTAGTTGACGACGAACTACCGTCGTCTGTGCAAGATGATATTGATCAGGTAGCCTGTTTACTACAGGGACCCGCGATCGTTGATTGCGGGTCGTTATAGTAGTGGGGGGTCTGCTGCATGTGCTGGATGCTCGATTATGCAGAACGATCAGACAACGATCATCTGATCGTTATCTGATTGTTGGTGTCGTACCGTGTGTACGCAGCATTAGTTTCTGCATTTACAAGCAATAGGGTCATGTAATGTTCAGGCTAATTTGGCCTGCCAGCAAACATATAAAACAACAGATTGGGATATGCATTTCATTCATTGCTTACTCACTGCATTGTGCATGACTGCAGGGATGCGTGACCCATGTGAGTACAGCTGTGTCTGTTTATAATAGTTGATAGATCTGTTATTATTTAAGATATACAAAACTGACAGTGATGATTTGTTGAAGCTTACGTTTACTACCATAGGTTTTATTTTAAATTTAATGCAGTTTAACAGCAATAACCAAGCAAACTGGACACAAATTTATATTATGTATATTAGGGTGGCTCTTATTTTAAGACTTTCTGCTTATAAGTCTCTCACCCACTCATGTACATCATTTTCATTAGAAAAGGATGAGTACCAAAAATGATTATGATATGACCACTTTTACTATGTGCTCAAGCCATAAATATGTATCTTGAATTAAAAATGGGTTATTCTGTAGAGTCCGTACCCTGTAATAGCCAACAGAGCCAAAGTGAGTTAAAATAAAGGTAAGGTCTTTAATAAACATTTATTAGAATGTGAAAACTAAAGTACAGAACATACAGTCAGGTGTATAAATATGGGGACATTGACCGAATTTTCATATTTTGGCCTCTATTCACCACCACAATGGCTTTGATATGAAACAAACAAGATGTGCTTTAACTGCAGACTTTCAGATTTAATTTGAGGGTAATTACATCCAAATCAGGTGAACAGTGTAGGAATTACAACGGTTTCTATATGTGCCTCCCACTTTTTAAGGGGCAAAAGTAATGGGACTATCAACTCAAAAGCTATTTCATGGACAGGTGTGGGCTATTCCCTCGTTATTTCATTATCAATTAAGCAGGTAAAAGGTCTGGAGTTGATTCTAGGTGTGACATTTGCATTTGGAATCAGTTGCTGTCGACTCTCAATATGAGATCCAAAAAGCTGTCACTATCAGTGAAGCAAGTTATCATTAGGCTGAAAAATCAAAACAAACCCATCAGAGAGATAGCAAAAACATTAGGTGTGGCCAAATCAACTGTTTGGAACATTCTTAAAAAGAAAGAACGCACCGAAGAGCTCAGCAACACCAAAAGACCCGGAAGACCATGGAAAACAACTGTGGTGGATGACAGAAGAATTATTTCCCTGGTGAAGAAAAACCCCTTCACAACAGTTGGCCAAATCAAGAACCCTCTCCAGGAGGTAGGTGTATATGTGTCAAAGTCAACAATCAAGAGAAGACTTCACAAGAGTGAATATAGAGGGTTCATTGGTGAGCCACAATAACAGGAAGACCAGATTAGAGTTTGCCAAACAACATCTAAAAAAGCCATTACAGTTCTGGAACAACATCCTATGGACAGATGAGACAAGGATCAACTTGTACCAAAGTGATGGGAAGAGAAGAGTATGAAGAAGGAAAGGAACTGTTCATGACCCAAAACATACCACCTCATCAGTGAAGCATGGTGGTGGTAGTGTCATGGCGTGGGCATGTATGGCTGCCAATGGAACTGGTTCCCTTGTATTTATTGATGATGTTACTGCTGACAAAAGCGTCAGAATGGGCAATATTATATGCTCATATTCAGTCAAATGCTTCAGAACTCATTGGACGGCGCTTCACAGTGCAGATGGACAATGACCTGAAGCATACTGCAAAAGCAACCAAAGAGTTTTGTAAGGCTAAAAAGTGGAATGTTATGCAATGGCCAAGTCAATCCCTTGACCTGAATCCGATTGAGCATGCATTTCATTTGATGAAGACAAAACTGAAGGGAAAATGCCCCAAGAACAAGCAGGAACTGAAGACATTTGCAGTAGAGGCCTGGCAGAGCATCACCAGGGATGAAACCCAGCGTCTGGTGATGTCTATGCGTTCCAGACTTCAGGCTGTAATTGCATGCAAAGGATTTGCAACAAAGTATTAAAAAGTGAAAGTTAGATTTAGGATTGTTTAGTTTGTCCCATTACTTCTGGCCCCTTAAAAAGTGGGAGGCACATATAGAAACCGTTGTAATTCCTACACCGTTCACCTGATTTGGATGTAATTACCCTCAAATTATATCTGAAAGTCTGCAGTTAAAGCACATCTTGTTTGTTTCATTTCAAAGCCATTGTGGTGGTGAATAGAGGCCAAAATATGAAAATTCTGTCAATGTCCCAATATTTATGCACCTGACTGTATTTCACAAAGTAACATTGTTAGTAACATCTTTTTCATGGAATGGGATTGAAATGCCGGCGGTTCAAATCCTGACAGCGGATGCCTGACGTGAGGAGATCCCGATTGGGGTAGGTAAGTATACTAACCCTCCCATGTCCCCCCCCCTAACCCTCCCTTAGTGGTGTCTAACCCTAACCTCCCCCCCATGGGTGCCTAAACCTAACCTCCCCCCCCCGGTAGTGCCTAACCCTCCCTCCTTAGGGTGCCTACCCCTAATCCCCCCCAAACCTAACGCTAACCCCGCTAGACTCCCTAATATAAACCCTCCCCCCTGCGGCCAATGCTAAGGGCGCCCCGGACTTTCCTTTGTTCGGGCTGGCATCCTCGGCGTTCCGGCGTCGGGATTAACATAGGCAGCCGCCGGTCTCCTCATGACTTGAGACTGGGTCTGTGATCCATGGCTGTTTTAGGGCAGAGATTGGTTGGTGGCCTAAAGTGATCACAAAAAGAGGAGATGGCATGGGCGTGCTAAGGGTTTTGTATACTCCAATTGGTCCAATGTTATTTGAGGATAATGAATAATCATCTTTTGACATAAAGGTAAATTCTCTTAGCCTGTATATACTGTATATAGGCAATAATATGACAATTAAACCATATATTTCCAAATGAGGACACAAGTATTCATATGTCATATATTTCTAAATGTTAAGATCCCATTCTCATCATATTCATCATACTCTCATCATATATGGAGATTCAAATTCAGACTGCTTATGTTGCTATTAGATAGTATATCCAAGTGTTAATTCATGGCAAATTGTAACTGTGTGTCAGTTGTGCAAGCTGTTAGCAATTGACATTTCATTCACAGCAACTCCCAAGTAATCAGTATTATATAACGTCGGACGGGATGCCGATGGTCAGAAGACAGACAGCGGCATCCCGATGGTTAAGATCCTGACGGGCAGATAAGTAACCTAACCCTCCCCCTCTCTCCCCCTAACCCTCCCCCCGTGGTGCCTAACCCTAACCTCCCCCCAGTGGTGCCTAATCCTAAACTCCCCCCGGTGATGCCTAAACCTAACCCCCCCTTCCTGCACCCTAAACCTAATCCTCCCCGGACGGTGCCTAACCCTAACCTTCCCCCTGGTGGTGCCTAACAATAAACCCCCCTCCCCGCACCCAGGGCCTGATTCAGAGCCGGACGCTATTTGCGCTCCCTCGGTCAGAAAAAGGGGCCGGCTAGTTAAATTGAGCGATCGCTCTTTGCGGTCTGTTGACACCTCTATGTCTGAGCGAGCTTATTTTGTAAAGACGCCCCCTGGCCGCTCGCATCATACGTCATCTCCGCTATTTATTAGATTAATCAGGTACAGCGAAAGGCATCTGAACTGCTCGCAGTGCTTGTGGTAGGTTTATCCTACCGCAATCATGCGGACAGTTCAGGCTAAGAGACAACCAAGTGACGTGGTCGATGACGCTGCTTTGTTAATTATGCACACCCTTAAAACGCGAGTTTTGACCGTTTGGCACGCCTGCGTTTGGATCACCACTCCCCGTTTTCAAGCACTTGTTACCACCCACAAACGCCTCATCCTGTCACTCAAATTAGCAGGCACTCGCTATTTTGCGAGCGCTCGATTTCCAAACGCAATGACTGGTTGGCGCATGCGCATTACAACCCATACGCATGCACAGTTGTGCGAACATCGCTCGGAGCGAACGAGCGGCCGCTTACGAGCGGCTCTGAATCAGGCCCCCTATCCCTAATCCTCCCTGGTCAGTGCCTAACCCTAACCTCTCCCCCAGGAGGTCCCTAAACCTAATACCACCATCCCCGGCCAAAAGGGGGGCATCCACTACACGATTTTGGCAGGCGATTGAACGATAACGACGTCGTTATCGTTCAATCGTTTAAAAATCTTTTATAAATCGTGTAGTGTTTGGTCGTTAACGATTAACGATGCACTCTCCCGCTGGTCGTTTGATCGTCTCGTCAGTCGACCGAACATGCAGGTCAATTTCACTTGATCTATTAAAGATCGTTTGCAAATCGTTCAGACTGAAAGAAAAAATTTCAAGGGAAAATCGTTTAGAGATTGGACAGGGAGTAGATCATCTAGTGGATGTGCCCCTTAAGCCTAACACGCATACTTACCTTCGGGATGCCAGCATCGGGATGCCGACGTCGCTATCTTGATCCCTTCAAGATGCTGGCGTCAGGATTCCGGCGTCCGTATCCTGATGTCCGGCATCCCATCCGCAGGCATCTTGATCGGATCCCATTCCCAAAATATTAATCCATTATAATGAGTATTTATCTGTGTGGATAAAAGTCATACACAGTTATCACCTTATATTAAATGCTTCGCTCTATGGGCGGGATGCATGAAGCATCGCATTCAGGATACGATGCCTCCCACCGCTGTTTGCATGCATGCCGGTGTTTATTATGCATGAAAGAATGTGCAAAAGACTGCTCTCTCGGTAAGAGCGGTCTTTTGTGAATGAGGGACTTCCGGGTCTATGACCCAGAAGTCCCTCTAGCGTCTTTCTGTGCATGAACAGAAGGAAGCACGCAATGCGTGGGGTGCCGGGAAGGATCCGATTGGATCTCTCTCACACCACTCCCCGAATAGAATCCCATAGGCTTCTATAGGTTAACGTCATCTTAAAATGGTGTTACCCACCGTATCCAAGCCCAGCAATGCCTTGTATTCCGAGGCTTGGTACATATGAGAAATTAGGTCGCATTTTCGGGGTTTGATCTGAATTCTCCCTTTGCTGAATCCCGCCCTACTGTATGTCCATTATAGAATTCATTCATGTTACATGGAAGCTCCTTATTGAGTGAAGTTAATGGATAGATCATATACTTAATAGGGTTTCTGTTTCTGTGAGAACAAGTTCTCTCCATTATGACTATAGGAAATGCTCATGCTATGGGTTATATGAGGTGGGGCTATTAAATAACGAGACTGATGCTATAGTTTATGTTTAATTATATTAAGTACATTTTAAATTTGTTTCCCTGCTATGTATTCACCTTCTGCATCCACACACTGCTGCATTCTTATTTTCCATTGGTCAAAGCTGTGCTGTATCTTATTATCTGTCAGCAATCTCAACAGCTCCATCGTTTTCTTCTTTACCTCAGTAACTGATGCAAAATGGTTTCCCTTGAGTACAGATTTGACTTTAGGGAAATAAAAAAGTTACTTGGTGCTAGATCTGGCGAGTATGGAGGGTGTTCTAGCACTGCAATCTGTTTCTCAGCCAAAAACTGCTTCATAGAGAGCGTTGTGTGGGCTGGTGCGTTGTCTTGATGGGGGATGAAACCATGTTTCCACAACTCTAGCCTCTTTCTGCTGATTCTTTTCCAACAAAGTTGCTAGAACATTTTTGTAGTAATGTTATTTCATCATTCGGATACTGAGTCGATGGTTATTTTGCACAATTTTCTTTTCCACATTTTCATTTGTTTTTGATGAGCAAGGCCTTCCAGGACGTTCATCATCTTTGACATCCTCACGACCATCACTAAATCTTTTGCGCCACTCAAACACACGTGCACATGACATACAATCCGCCCCGTACGCCTCTGTTAGCATACGAAAATATTCAGTGGGCGTTTTCTTTAATTTAACTAAAAATTTTAAGTTAACACGTTGCTTTACTGAGCAAAGCATTTTTACGACGCACAGGAAAAACACAACTTCATTGAACGCTGTGTGACAGCAAACAATCTGTGCTAGAGAGGTGAATCTTGCAAACCCCTTTTGGGATAGTCCAAGGTCAAAGTTCCCCCACTCCCTTTTAACTCAGGCAGTATGGTTTACTTTATACCAGTACAGTCTTGTTATTTAATAGCCACACCTTGTAAAAGTATAATCTATCTGTCCTGTAACATGATTTGCTTAACATGTAGCAGCATTCCAACATATTCAGCCCACTATGCTTGGCAAGGCTGTGAGTAATGATAGTGAATTGTCAGATAGTAGGATTCTAAGGATTATACATCAGTTCTTCAAATCTCACTTTCCAATGTACAGTTATTATTAAATGTCATGAACATTCATTTTCCTTAGAGGATTCTAAGAGTTGGGTACAGCATGCCAGCTCCTGGGATCATGGCTGTCAGAATCCTGATGCTGAGATCCCAACAGGGTTATGATACCGACGGGATGTAGTTAGGAAGCCGGCAGTTGAAATGCCGACCGCCGGCTTCCTGACTGTGAAATCATGACATGGGACTATTGATAGGCATCGAAATACTGATGCCTACCATCAGCCCCACACCGAAATCCTGATGCCGATTGCAGGTAAACCAGGCGTCGGAAGCACTTAGCCGCGTTGGGGGAAGGGTTAGCATTAGGGGCTCCCGGGGAGATTTAGGATTAGGCACTTGGTCGGGAGGGTTAAATTTAGGCTAGGAGAAGGGGGGGTTAGGGTCAGGCACCACCAGGGGAAGGTTAGGTTTAGCCCCCCCAAGAGGGTTAGGTTTAGGGTGCGGGGAGGGGGGGTTAGGTTTAGACACCCCTGGGGGGAGGTTAGGGTTAGACACTAGGGGGGAGGTTATGGTTAGGCACCCCTAAGGGAGGGTTAGGGTAAGGGGAGGGAGAAGGTTAGCAATAGACTACTTACCTTCCTCGTCGGGATCTTCAGCTGCCGGTCTTCCGGCATCGGTATTTCCTCCACCGGGCTTAGGTCTCGGCAGTGACTCATACCGATTGTGATTCTGACACCGGTCAGAATGTATCCTAACCCTACCCCTAAACCTAACCCTCCCCCCTCAGCCTAAACCTAACCCTCCCCCCTGCAGCCTAAACCTAACCCCACCGCACCCTAAACCTAACCCTCCCCCGCTAGTGCCTAAACCTCCCCCTAGTGCCTAACCCCTAACCCTCCCCGTAACCCCACTACTTACCGTTGGGATGCCGGTGGTCAGAGGCTGGCGCCGGGATTATTACTGGTGTCGGGATTCCGGCACCGCCATTGTGAGTGCCCGTATCCTGACAGCCGTGATTTAAACTACATCCCGATTCTAACTGTTTAATAACATCTCAATATATTACTTAAGGTCTCTGCTTTGATAAATGTACTTCTTTGCAGACTGGACCCATTATATATTACCAGCACAGGGACTGACTTTATATGTATACTGTACAGAATGAAAACCCTTGCAGCTGATCTTGCTGTAATTAACAAACATAGGGATACAACACAAAAATAAATTGCAGTGTAGTAAACCCTTATGGATACTGGATTTCAACCTCTATACGCACCTACCTATACCTTCTAAAACCTGCCTATAAACCTCTAAAATTTACGCTATTTGCGTATGCAGTCATACAGTAAAATAAAGACTTTAGACCTTGAATATGTGTTTCCAAAGCACAAAGTATTATTCAAGTAAAGTACAGTAAGTTACACACTGTGATCTAAAGACAATTTAGCGCAAAGAAATTATACAGACCCAAGGTACAGTTATACATACGCACGTGCTCTGGACCAGATACCGGCATCAGCAAGAAACCTCCGTCAAACAGCAATCAGCAAGAAGACTCCAGACTGGGGTCACAACCCACACATTTATACCCTTACAGAAACAGACAACACAATAGAGAAGTTTGTTGCTGATCCCATTGGTTCCCAATCGTGGTGCGTTTGTTACAGGGCATTTAACAGGTTGATTCAAATGGACACAGAACAGCCTCTAACAGCTTGTTGCCTCCGTTTCCCGCCTCATGCAAATCTAGGCTGTTGGTTTTACAATGTACATTCTGGTGCTTTAAGTCTCTACCGTCCATAAGTTGCAAATACATGTTGCGATCTTCTCACCGATGATAGCGGAAAGCTGTTGAGGAAGTGCAGATCGGTATAATACCAAACACGGCTTACTTATCACGTATTAAACCTTAGATACCAAAATAGTCTTTATTTCACAGTATTTGTAATAAATGTATAAAACTTGGATCTTATACTTTAAAGCTATGGAACTTTTTGTGTGAGTGTGCATTATGTAAGTATTAGGGATATGGGAAAAGACACTAGTTAACTTCGGGCAGATGCGTGCGCACTAGGCTAATGAGTAGTGTTTTCATACTGGGTCTTATGCATTCGCTAATATGCAACATGTTAACAGCGCAACTGTGTGTATTAATGTGTGTATGAGGTATGGTAAAAGATGTGATCGCCTGATGCTAATAATAGCATCGTAATATGTACTTAAGTGTGAGTTTAGCTAAAATGGCGCTGAGCGGCCATTCTCAAAATGGCGTCTTGCCTATCTCATTTCCAAAATGGAGTCTTGCGGCCATTCGCAAGATGGCGTCGTTTCGATCTTATTTTAAGCTGATCTTGTCTCAGCCAATTATCCAGCTTCGACACCCTGTAGAAATTATCAGCATGAAGACTAACTTTTGTGTACAGTACTCAAGTTGCCGTGCAGCTTCAAGATATTATACTTCTGGCTTGACTTGCTATGATTTACAAGGACACAGACAGTTTGTGGGTACAGAGCACTAGACTAAATTACTGTATATCAAATCCGCTGTAAATTACCAGCACAGGACTGACTATATATAGATAAAAGCTGATTTGCCATGCAGTTCTAAAAAATTGACTGCAGGTTAACTGTGCTATGCTTAGCAAGTAAAAAAAATAGTTAATGATTATGGCACTAAAATAATGTGCCATAATCATATGACTTGAAACTTAAACCCGTGCTGTACAATAAAAGTCAATGCACGATGAGTGTTCTATACATGGATTTGACAGTTATAATCAGATCACACAACACAACATTTGAATGAGACAGCAGGCAGATAGCTGAGACACTGACACGCATTTCGCTGTTTAACTTTAATTAGGATACAGACCGACTGGATACCAGAAACCAGGAACACTAGAGAACAGGTAGTGAGCCTAATACTCTGGCACACATCTGTGCTGAGAGTCCCTTTAAATAGGCTTATCAGTTTTCAAATTGGCAGCTATCTGATATCAGTGGTCATGTGAACGTCCCTTTAAGACCTTTGCAGAACTACAGTATGTGGCTGATCCTATAGCGTGTCACCTGCACACCTACAGTACATCAGTATCTGTATCTGCTGGGAGTGTGGAGAAGCAGCTACCAGCAGCTATGACTATCAGACTTTAAGTGATCCCGGGTATCACCTGACAGGTTAAGCAATTTTTTCAGTAGATTGAACTATTGACTTAATTTTGCAAATAGTGCCAGCGACAAACTGCTGGAGGTTTCCTGATCTCTATGATATTTGTTATGTCTGGGGATTGTTTGAAGGTATGATTCATGTTCCATGTGTCTCCTTGTTCTAACTGAACCACTCCAACTGCAGCTGCATAGAAATACCAGCTGCCACTGACAAATGTATTATTTAATATTAGAGGCCAATAATGCTGCGCAATAGCCACCCACACTATCCAACCAACCCGCACTATTATGCCACTACCTTTGGTATCATATGTTCCCCTAGCATGCAAGTTCATTGGTCAGGGCTATCTCTTCCTTATGTCTTATGTTATTGTATGTCATTTGTTTGTGTCATGTCACAAATTAAAAGGTAACGTAATACTGATTAATGTATGGCAAAGATTTCTTGTGCCAATAGCACTTTTTATGTCTACTTAGATCAGACAGGTTACTTTTGAACTCAGTGAGTTCAAAAGTACTCTTACTTAATATTACTCTTAAATAATATTTAGCAGCTAAGGGGGGAGTTTTTATTTCATTTCGGCAGTATTTCATCTGGCATTGCATACCGATTGCCTTAATAGAATGCATAGCCTGTAACAGTACAAATGTCTTCCCGCATTGTAAATCTGCCAGTAATAAAATACATTATTTACCATTGTACTAAGCTGCATGTTTTAATGAATTCCGCTACATACAGCCTTTTAACATGCACCATGGGGCTTCTAGCAAATGCTGATGTGTGGTCCACATCTCTGCCTAGACACACAAGCGCAGTGCTTTAATGATTGCAGATTGACGGTTGATAAAGTGAGTTGTTTCAGTATTTATATTACTCCTTACAGAAGGGAAATGATGTGTCCAGCCAGAAACCTTATAAGTCACAGCTGCTAAACAGCTGCTTAGAAATAGTGTGCATGACTGTAATGTGCACGTTTGTAAATATCGTAGTATAATAGTGGGCAGGGTAGAGATCCTCTAGTCTTTAGGGTACTTTAATGAGTGATTGAGTTGAATTTAGTTTAATAAGCCAGTATGTTGCCCTTATAAGGAAAAATGATCCGTCTAGTTACCCACTGTCATTAAGAAAATGCCAGGCACAATGCAGTATTTAACCAGAAAGTGAATTGAGCAGGCAGTGTCCCAAAGATGCTGCTGTAAGGAAGTGGTTATCATTATGTTCCGTCCCATAAATGTTTGAATGCTTTGCGAGTAAGAGACAATTAAAAGCATTATTTTTATCGCCAGTGGGTATCCGCCATTGGGCCAAGTATGCTCTTGGGCATACTTGCCTACACTCCCAGAATGTCCAGGAGGCTACCAAATCTCGGGTGGCATTCCCAGACTTCCATAAAAGTAGGCTAGTCTGTAATAACATCCAACTACAAATAGGCATAAACTTAAGAAATGTTTTCCTCTGAACTAAAACAACTTTTATTATCTAACCTACTAGTAATATGGACCCAGCATATGTTGGGTAATCTCAGCCCCACTCACGCCCAGAGGCTGCTGTAATACTTACCTGTGATGGCGCTAAAGGGTTCTCATTTCCTGGCCTGTCCAGTCTTTGTCTTGGCAGTGAGAGCTGCCAGCGGGGAGGGGGGTAGCCTTAGCCAATTATTAAGAATTATGTACAGTATATCACTTGCAAAAAAAATGTGTACACGTATTGAAAACATTATATAATATTGCAGCAATATATTAACATTAATACCAATTGTCAGTGTTTTCTATTGTTCACACTATAGGATCACAACTACTAATGGGGATCGAAGTGTCTAAAAATAACAATGTGACAGTGGGTTTCATGTTAGTGAAGATTCATGGACTGCCATACTCCTGATTTGATATAAAAATTATTAGAATAATACAAAGAAGATATAACTTGTAAACATCTTTGTTTATTGTAATAATTTTTTTAATTTACACTCACCAGCTTTGTGGAGCTCCCTGAAGCAGCAACAGTTCAGCCTCACTTCTCCACTTCTGTATGATCAGACAATGCTTGCAGAGCTGGGGGTAGGGCCACACCACAGGCAGTAAGCTGCACAGAAAGAGAGCTAATAGAGGCATGAGTATGAGGGACGTGTCTTGAGCACTGATGGACACCTTTGATGTGTCATGTGACCAGGAAGTGCCCTGAAGTGTTTAGAGATCGGAGCTGAGTCAGTAGCAGCAAGAGAAGACACAATGATGCAGGTAGGAGAATCAATGGAAACAGACAGGCTCCCAGCACTCAGACCCATCTCCATGTGTGCCTTCCCAGCCACTGACCTCCCCGTATGTCACTGGTAAACATGTATATACCGGGGGCGGGGGGTCTTACCCTGTTTTCTCTCTGAACCATTCCTTAGAAGTCATGTCTGTGCTGATGGTCAGCAGTTCTGCTTCATTCAGCATCTCATAGTGATCACGCTGGTGTGGCAGTGTGCTGACCTCAGAGCAGATGATCAGTAACGGTGGACAGTGGATAGAGGTGACCCTTTACTAATACACACACCCATCAGCCATAACATTAAAACTAGAGATGAGCGGGTTCAGATTAGTTCGGATTTTCACGCCAAGTTCGGATTTTTCCCGCCAAAAAAAAAGTCCAGGAATAATGATGTTTGTCCATGAAAGATGAAGTTTTGCCTCTTTCTGAGACCCGATTTTTGGCGGGAAAAATCTGAACTTGGCGGGAAAACCCAAACTAATCCGAATCCGCTCATCTCTAATTAAAACCACCTGCCTAATATTGTGTAGAACCACCTCGTACAGTGGCGGATTGGGCCACCGGGATATCGGGTTCCCGCTGGGCTGGCTCAGATGTGCCTTGACCCCTCCTCTGTCAGGGCAAGGGAGGGGTCCTAGTGCCTCCGCTGCATGAAAGGAAGCTCAGGTTCAGTGTTTATCACTAGCTGTAACATCTACATGGATACCAGAATCCAAGGTTTCCTAGCAGGACTATGCCTCCACCAGTTTACCTTCTTCCCATAGTGCTCCAGTGGTATAACAGGGCTTTAACTGTGCCGCCCTGGCACCCTAAACACATGACTTCATAGTGTTACACATAGGGGACGAGGATGCCAGCTCCGCCACCGTCTCTGGTAAGTAGAGCATTGCCCGGAGTGCCCTGAGAATGCTTCAGGCAGCTCCACAGGCTGCAAGGTGCCTTGCCTGGGTGTCCCTTGGACACTTAGGGCAGCTCTGCAGTAGCGCTAATGGCTGCAAGGTGCCGTCTGGGTACCCTGCAAGCCACATGCAGGTGTTGTAAAGCAGCGACAGTGCCGCTCACAGAGCTCTGTGCGGCGGCACCACTTGCACACCCCTAGTTACGGCCCTGCTGAGCTCTGACAGATATTTGATGCCTTTGTAATGTTCATGTACCCTGCTGTACTGTGAAAATTCTTATGGACCTCACCACACAAAGAGTTCTTATATTTACAAAATAAAGAGGAAAACCATAAATGTAATACATTGGTAAACTCATTGAACTATTGCGGACTTTGGAAGAATGTATTGCATTTGAATTTGTATTTACAAGGTATATGAATATTTCAAAATGTAAGTTTTGAAAAAACTTTGATTGTGCATATTTTGTGAATTCTATATTAATCTATGTCAAATTCCGAATCTGCTGCAACATAATGAGAAAAATATGTTGGCTGTTGAATATTTTAGAACTCAAATGGAGGTGATTCAGTTCTTTTATCCGGGCGTGCCCGACGGAGCAATTACTTTGTTACTGAGGTGGTCGGCAGAAATGAGCGAGAAGTTGGCACTTTAGGCATCCAAAGCAGTACTCTAGATGGAATTAGCCGCTTTGCGTGGCTAAACCTAATGCTGTCGGTGGCACACACGGCACAGGCGCCCAAACAGAGCAACAATTGAATTGCTCCATTGGGTGCCATCAGTTAAGGCGCCTGATAAAAGAATTGAATCATTCCCTAAATGTGAGATGATTTAAGCTTCAATTGTAATTCTCCAAAAGATATGGTCTAGCATTAAAGTTTTGAAATCAATGATTTTTAATGTAGACTACCTTCAAAGGTATCATTGCAACATTATTGTTATATTTACTTGCATAAGTACGCTACCTACTCATCTATGTTAACACATGTATGCTTTTTATGTGACTTATTTTACCACTGTTAAAAACAAGTCATACAGCAGGGTAGACACAGTTTAAATATTTATTTATAGAAAGGTTCAACAAAAGTATACTTATTATACAGACAATAGAAGATAAGTAAAAGCATCTCACACATATAAACAGAAGCACGGCATACAGATGTGTCCACATACATCTAGTCTCCTTGCGCGTTAAACAGCCCTAGTCGCGCCATGCCATGACAAGGGAGAGCATAACATAAGTATACAATAATAACCCAAAGCTGCTTGTGTCGTCCCATTCGCATCGCTGTGCGAATTAAACGCATCTGAAGGGAAAAGATCGCACGAAAAGACGCTCTGCACTACCGAGTCACACGATGCTCACGTGACTTAAAGTACACAGAGGATAGATGTGTATGAACACATCTGTATACAAAATATTTGACAAGGGAGAACATAAACATAAGTATACAATAATAACCCAATTATCAATGAAAAGCACATGGAAAATACTGTACATGTCAGTAATATCTGCAGATTTAGAAGAACAAGAAACATATAAATGAATTAATATAACCCCCCATGTTTCAAAAAGTTGGAGACCCTCTAGTAAGTGTTTCCAAGTGATACGGGGAGGTTAAACTCATTTAATGTCATATAGTCGCCTTGACAGTAAAGCTGGCCACACATTAGACCAACTTCCATCCAACCATCAAACTAGTTGATTGGTTGGAATGAAAATCTGGTAATGTATGGGAGTAAATGATGATCAGCAATTTGTTCCAAAATGCCAGAGATTAATAATTTGTTCAACTGCATGCATGCCGCTATAATATCTATCAAATACACCTAGAGTGCCAAGTATCCATACCAGCTGAATATTTAAGGCTGGGCGTCGTCTTGTATGTATATAAGTAAAGAGGTAGAATATGACCTCAATCATGGCTGACTACACAATACCCTATCAAACTGGCATGTTTTTCCACTTGAAACAAATGTGAGACCACTTTCTTCACATAACTATTAACCTGGAAATAAGAAAATAAGGAAATAGATATATTTGTTTTAAAGTTGGAAGTGAGAGAAAGGGAACCAACAAGTATGATCTAAATGCCAAGAATAAAACAGTGAGGAAGCATTTCCACCTTGAAATTCTGGATTGTGGATGAATGGTTAAAAAGATTAAAGTGTGTTGTGCTCAAACCAAGACATTTCCAAGAAAGTATCCAGGCATAGCATGTTTTGGCAATTAATGAGTTCTCAGATTGTTCAACACCAAAATTCCAAAAGTTATCACCACCTCCTATCCAATCCATGGCATATCTGTAATCGGCAGCTAAAGCATAATCCTTGAAATAAGGATGGTTAACCAAGTTCAGTGGTTGTAATTTGAAGAAAGACACAGGGGTGTTTATTATCTCGTATACATTTATCAACTGCCTTGTTATGAAGCTTAAGATCATCCTGGCATAGTAAGAATGCCAATATTTGGATAGGGTATAAGAGGCAGGGCAAACTATCTCAAGTAAATGGCATTGACTAAGGTATGAGAGAGGGAGATGAGCTCGATCTTTTGAAGTCCAATTGCATTTGATGGATGTGGGGAGGGAAATTTATGGAGTATAGCTATGACGGATGTACCGACATACTATAAAACCAATATTTTGTAAGTAATAGCAGAGACTGCTCATTTAAAAGAAAAAGAGGAACCCCAGCCTATCATTGCCTCCCCATGGAACGCCAAAGCCTCAGTTTTAGTAGTGTTGACAAGAAAGCCAGAGATAGAGTGGGAATCAGTTAATGTGATGAGCAGTGAGGGAAGTGAATTTGAGGGGTTGTGGAGATATAATAACAAGTTGTCTGCAAAAGCTGATACCTTTATATTGTTATCTGCAATAGGGTTACCCTGCCAGGCTGGATCTTTAACAAAGTTTCTAATAAGTGGGTCAAGAGCAAGATAAAAAAGCAGAGTAGAGAGAGGTTACCATTGCCTTATGTCACTATATAGATGAAAAGCGTTTGTGTTCCTTTCATTGATTTTGAGAAAGGCCATTAGTTGACAATTAAAGCATCTGAAGCTAGTGTACAAAGTCAGGGCCAATGTGCTGCATATGGAGGACTCACAAACTATACATATGTCATGTTTGGTTTTCTGTAGATGGGATTGTATGAGAGCCACCACTAAGATTCGAATATTATGTACTGAAGTACGTCTTTGGTCTTATCCTGCCTGAGAGGGTGAAGTAGGCAGGGTAGGAGTTTTATAAACGTTGTGCTATTAGTTTACAAAATAATTGCAAGTCTTGGTTTAACAACTATATAGGATCCGGTACAATAGTACCAAGGAGTGGTCCTTACGCGGTTTAGGCACAATTATTATCCGAGCCAAATTGAAATGAGGTTGAGAGTTGTTACCATTTAACATAGAATTAAATAAAGAGAGATATGGGACAAGGTGAGGGACCATGATTTTATAATACTCTGCACTGAAGCCATCAGTGCTGGGGGATTTACCTTTGGGTAACATTTTGATTTGAGCTAAAAGCTCCTGTTCTGTGATCAGCTAAGTAAAGAAAACCGTCTGCCTTAGTAAGAGTCCGTTGCCTCTTTCAAGAATTTCATGCCTGCTGGAATGCTGGCTTTCTTACAGAGGGAAGGGTGGAACTTGGGGAGGGCAGAGATAAGGGAGCAGACAGTACAGTAGCTAAAAGGCAAAAAGTACTGGTTTTCACAGGCATTAGACACATTTTAGAAAATAGCTGCTGAAAGTGTTTTGACCCAGTGGCAAATAAGGAAGCAACATATGCCTTAAAAAGTGTTATTTCAACATTCAACATTTCATATTCAATAAAATAATGTTGGTGAAATTGTTTAATTTGCTCATATTTACCCGCAAATATTTACAGAGTGAAACGAGAAAGCTTATTTTTGAATTGCATAGAATTTTTTTTTACTTTGTTTGTAATATTATTACAATTCCCAAGGGGATGTGACTTATTGGGCCAAATGTAAAAGGCCCGATATGGAAAAGGTAATTTTGCCTTTAGAAAGATTGTCTTTTTAAATCCTGTGTCCAATTAGCTGAATTGAGATCTATTACATTTGACCCATATATACTATATATTCAATTTCTATATATTTTCTTTACTACGCAACTAGACCTCAAATGACGTTGCTCTTTAAGACCAGCTGTATATTATTAAAATGCCTGAGTGATATGCATCAGTCTCAGAAGTCCTGGCAGTGGCCAGTGGCATTGGTTATGATATTATTATGAATACACATTTTTAATGTGATAAGCCACCTTGATTACACTGTACATTTGTAATATCTAATAAAAGTTTTACTGTACTTCATACTATTCATATCGGTATGAGCATACTGTAATTTGTACATTCCTCAGATGATCCCTCCTGGGTTTTTGAAAAATTCTATGACTAGAGTGATCTGTTTATCAGCTGTCTCATGGAGATTACAGACTGATTGATATGTTGGATGAAAGTATCTGGTCAAACTTGCTTTCATGTGACAGTATTCTAGAATGTAGAACACACCCCCACCACTCTGATATAAGGAGTATGTAATTGGAAGACTTGAGACTGCACAGATTATTTACATTCATATTTTTTTTTACATTAATATAATTATTTAAAGAATGTAACTAACAGTTGACTGTGCAATTACTGCATGCAGATATAATGAGGTCCAAGATTAATAAATTGTAGGATTTTTAAATGAGAGAAAACATACTGGACACACAGTTGAAGGAGAATGTATGCTTTTCTCTAGCATGAATTTAGCATTTTAATTTATATTTCACTTTCCTTTTTAATTTCTAGATTTCTTTACAAAATGGGAGTCTGGAGAACATTCTTATTCTTCCTATATTTAGGTCACACAATCTGTGGCACACACTCACAGAAAACTGGTAAGTACATTTACATCTCTTACGCAGTGTACATTTAGAGTCTGGCTTGTTCACACCTATCTCCTTTTTTGCATTTTCTCACATTAATAAAAGTCTGAACAACGGAATAATAACTAGGACAAGTAAGAGCTATTTGAATAATCTCCGTCATTGCATTCTAAAGCCATGTTTAAAATAAATCTCATGTGCTACTGTGTCTTTGGATTGTATTGGTAAAAATCTTTTACTGGGAATTGCATGGATTTGGAGGCCAGGGTGCAATATTTGGCACATTCTCATCTGATAATATAGTTTGTGAAGATTGTCGCATCTCTTACTGAGTGTGGGAAGAAGGGGAAATAGGAGCATCTTCATGCAGTGTCTTACTGGGGCATCATCACGAAGTGCCCACCAGGGAATGCAGTGGTACAGGCCCAACTTAAGAGTTGTGGGCAGCCTCCAGAGGGGTTGTGGCCAGCCGTCACAGAGATACTTGGCCAACCATTAGTGAATGCAAATAACAGGGTCCCTTTATAAAGGAGGGGAAAGGGGTGTGTCAGGACCACCCACTTTGATTGGCAGGAGGGCTAATCTTGGTGTAGCTTTCATAGAAAAAAAACAGGCACCCAAGTTCATCCATGATCCTGCTCCACAAATTACTGACCCTAGAGGAGGGTGTGTGGACCCAGGCAATGGCATTTCCCCTTTACATCTGTGGGCACTCCGACCCTGTCTATAGGTTCAGACAGTGAGAATTCTTCATCTGAACCTATGGGTGCTGTTGATTTCCTTTGCATGTACTGTGCTATTCTGGGCTGCAACTAGTCATCCTGAGTGAAGCCAAGCTACCGACTATACTTTCAATTTTTTTCTTTATCCATTTTCCAGGCATGCATTATAGGAATACTTATTTGCTTATTTTGAACAGTGTAATAACATTTAAATACACAAAAGTGATATATCTAATAAAGACAAACTTGATGTCCACTCACTCTAATGATTAATGTAATATATACAGTATGTTAAGCTTAACTGGGCTGTATTTTAATAGAAAAAGATAAAAATTGAGATGAAAGAAGTATTTTTAAAAAGGCAGTGTTAATCACTACAGTACATAACGAACATATCATTAGGAATGTCTTTACACTGTCCGATTCCTCCACTCTGACAGCGAATATGACCTTGATCTATTTACCTATGTACCTCTTTGGGACACTAAGCAGGTTCAAAATGCCTTCTACACTACTGAACAGCCGTTTTGTGCTTTGTAACTTACCTCCATAGAGTCATCAGTTTTGTAGAATTACTAATCTTACAGTCTGTTCTATAATGACCTGAGAAGGGGAAGAAACCCCTGCCAGACTAGTAGTGAAATTATTAGACCATTTTTTTTGTCTATTTTACGTCTTTAATCTGTTTCCCCAGTCGTCAAATTTTAATGCCTTGGGCACTTTCCAAACCATCTAGTATAAATTATTATCATTTACATTCCTCACTGTCACACATGTAAGAAAAGGATGCTGCTACATCATTGCTCTGGGCATGGAGTTCTGCCCCAAATCATCCTACTCTAATCATAACTAATCCAAAATAGGACTTTCATTTTGGGAAATCTGTTCAGCCTACTATATAGATTATGATCTACATGCTACCCTGGAGAGATAGGCGGGTGTGAGAAACAATTACAACAAGTACATCTCCCCCAGATTGTCAGTGCCACAATCTGAGGGAGATGTACTAAGCCTTGAAAAGTGATAAAGAGTTAAAGTGGAGTGGAGTGATAAAGTACCAACCAATCAGTTCCTAATTGCCATTATTCAAATACAGCCTGTAAAGTGACAGTTAGGAGCTGATTGGTTGGAACTTTCACACGTTTCAAGGCTTAGTACATCTCCCCCAGAGCTTCTTCCAAACCCCTTATTAATATTTCTGTAGTCTTTCTCCTTCCCAGCCCATATAATCTAATGTACAAAGCAAACATGCGGTAAAAATGACATAAAAAGCACAAAATATCAAGAATAAAAACTACAAAAACTTTACACAAAACCTTATCTTGAAGAAAGTATTTATATAAAGAAAATTGTGCAGAAAAAAATGTACTGTAGGATTGCTTAAATCATGTCAAAATCATATTGTATGTTTATAAAGTATGAATCCAATGTGTCACGTTACAATAATTATATCTCTCAATGCTTGATAATTTACCACCAAATTTGAGATTTATCGGCTCAAAAAAAATTTAAGACACGGTTGGCCTGATTCTGAGGCGTGTGCAGTGCCAATATTTGTAACAAATTTAAACACAGAAAGAGCCAATTTCATTGGGCGTTTCTGGTAGGTAACGGGGTTGGCTAGTTAGGTGACGCAGTTGCAATGGCACCGAGGGCCTTGTTCCGATGGACATTCTGAGCAACCGTAGGGCTATGAAAAGAAAAAAATTGCGTTCTTACCCAGTGATAATCAGGGTATAGGAAGGCAGCTCACCAGGGGTTTAACCAATTCCCCTTTAAGGCGAATGCCTCAAAACAATGTAATAGTAAAAAGTGTGGTCAGCGTCTTTTCTAACCCATAATACGATTATCCAACTAAGAAAAAATGTTATGATAAACAAATTTATTGCATGAATACAATAAGTATGAGATACAATAGGTATAAAACACTATCCAATACAATATGTCTGTTCTACATAAGCTAAAATAGATGAAGAATCTTCACAACATGGATTCAATATATCAGTTATCGTTATATACAATAACCGATGGATGTAATGTGTAGTAGCAGATGGATATTGTAGAACACCCCAGTGGGTCCATTGGTGGTTGTCACAGTGAATATCCTCTGCTTAAGATCATAACCCCCATGGGCAGGATATCCGGAATGTCCTGTTTGAGCTATGATATCCTGACTCCAATATGCTGAGATATGAAATAGTCCCAGACTGACTGATGGAACGGGTGAGAGTGCCAGCAGTGGGATGTGCCGCTCAAATGGCAAGGGTAAGTGCTTGGTAGTCTGGTCCTCAGGCAATGGAGTAGCAGCAAATTAGGCTGTAAATTCACCCTCACACTAGTGGAGTGTTGTTATAAAAAAAGGTTTGTTTTCCCTTTGCCCAATTTGTACTACAATCATATAATCTAGATATGTCTAATGCTTGCTTCTAGTTCTCAGAATTATAACAATTTTTTGGAAGGCTTTTAAATTGGAATAAGGATATCCAATGTACTTACCTACAGTACTTGGTGTTGTAAATATATTCATATATATCTTTGTTGTTATGAGATTCTTGGATATTATGTATTGTGTTTTATATTTACTAGATTGTTAAAGGAAGACTTTCAGTATGCTGCTAGATTCTAAGGGGTATATTTACTAAAGTGAGAGTTTTTAGAAGTGGAGATGTTGCCCATAGCAACCAATCAGATTCTACCTAACATTTATCTAGCACCTTCTAGAATATGATAGCTAGAATCTGATTGGTTGCTATGGGCAACATCTCCGCTTCTAAAAACTTAAGTAAATATACCCATAAGAATAAATGCGAAGCAGCCTATATAGGCTCACTACAACCATTGTCTCTGTTACAAAGTCCCCCCCCCCCTATTTACATTATATGATGTTACCAGCAATGCTAATGAGAGGGGACATTAATGGTAATCTAATTGTATTATTTAGCAATAGTTCCAGTACAGATTAAGTATATAAAATAGTTAAAATACATAACTTATAAAATACAGGTTGAGTCTCCCATATCCAAAATGCTTGGGACCAGGGGTATTTTGGATAACGGAATATTCCGCATTTTGGACTATTTGCATACCATAATAAAATATCATGGGAATGGGACCCCAATATATACACAGAATGCATTTATGTGTTATATACACCTTATACACATAGCCTGCAGGTCATTTTATACAATATTTTCAATAATTTTGTGGCTCAAACAAAGTTTGTGTACAGAAATGAAATTAATTTATGTTTCATATACACCTTATACACACATCCTGAAGGTAATTTTAGACATTATTTTTAATAATTTGTGCTTTAGACAAAGTTTGTGTACATTGAACCAACAAAAATCAAAGGTTTTATTATCTCAGTCATGCCAAAATAACTCTGTATTTCGGAATATTTGGATATGGGAGACTCAACCTGTAATACTAATTATGATGATGAGAATTTTTTTTTAAGGATTAGCAAACCCTCTATAGTTTTTGTTATGTTTTGTATTTAAATATATGGTACAGTAATTGTAACATATTTATATTAGTAAAGAAACAATTCTAAATGCATTTACAGTACTCGTTTACATTTACTTTTAACTGGCAGCATCAAACCACATAGGTCAGCTGACTCTGATCCTTAGTGTAGCCAGTGATCCTGTGAAGATTGTTCCATTGTAAATGTGATCAAATTGCTACATATCTGATGCTCAGAGACATAAAGGCCACTGTGTCAGCCATGAGAAAGACTTCTATAAAATGTGTTTTCAAAAACAAAAAAGGGTTCGTATGAAACGTCTTGTTCCATGGCCTTAGTGGAAAGTCATAACTCTTTTATATGACAGTATTTTTATTAGCATTCAACTTAATTTAATAACATAATGCTGTAAGTACGGCTTATTTTGCCCTTATTGGGACAGGAAAATACTGCATATTTATTCCTAATTGCCATATTTATTTGAATAATTACTTTAGTGGGAAATGCTATATTTGTAATGGATTTGGGGTTGAAGAGACAAATATAATTCCCATGTATTACATAGGAGAACTATTCTACATCTTAGATTAAACACAACATGCCTACATACTCATACACAGAGTAAGAACACTTCTACAGCAAGATACATCCTTAATGCATCCCTGTACAGCATCAAAAATTTACTCTAATTAAAAAAATATATAAACATTTGTAAGTTTATTTTCTACAAATGTATATATTCTGCAGAGAGGTCCATACGCTATATTGCTGATTCTGAGTCACAAATTACAATGCACACGGATCTGGCGGATCTCGGCAATACTGCACATGGGCCAAAGAAAGAAATTGGCTTCTGCGCCTGCGCCAGAACAGGTATCTGCGCATAAACGGAGACCGCTAGTGTATATGGATTGATCCATCCATTGATGCATCACATCGTGAAATGTGTGTTTCTGGGAGGTAATTGGGCTGCGACCATACGATCACACAGAACTCTTCTGTTTCATGGGAGTGTCATGGGAGTGTTGCGGGCTTGTAAGCTAATTTCCCTGCCCAATTGTGGCGTACAGAAGAGATGGGATGCCTATATAGGCCAGATTGTTTGCACCCGGCATGGGGCCGATACTAATGGAGACGACTACGGCCGTAAGAACAATGGGCGTAATAAGCTTCCACATGCAGTCGCACAGATTTTTAGTATATAAAGGCGAATTCTGGCATTTAGCATACTACACTAGTTAACAGGCTGACGTGGCCACACAGAAAAGCTGTCACAGATGTGAAACAGGTTCAGCCGCTATGTCTCTTCATGTCTCTATTTATCAACGTTTTTAAACTGATTACTTTGCTGAAGATAATAATGACTAGAACACTTATGCTATTACAAATATAGGCGTCTATTTACTAAGCAGTGTTAGGAGGCAGAGTGAAAAGTGATAAGAAAGTTATAAGGTGCCAGCCAATCAGCTCCCAACTGTCATTTTTCAAACACAGCATGTGAGCTGACAGTTGGGAGCTGATTGGCTGGCACCTTATCACTTTCTTATCACTTTTCACTCTGTCTCCTAACACTGCTTAGTAAATAGACCCCATAAGCTGAACCAATATACAAATGATTTTTGTGATATTAAAAATTCTGTTATTATTTACTGTGCAGCAAGCAATTGTTAACAGCATCCAACGTGCTTTCCTTCAGTACGCTTATACATATGAAGTATAATACACTTTTCACTCTTCACAGCACCCAGTTTGGGAACCACTGCACTATAAGGGGTATAGTTACTAAAGTGCAGGTTTATAGAAGTGGAAATGTTGCCCATAGCAACCAATCAGATTCCAGTTATTATCTTCTAGAAGGTGCTAGATAAATGATAAATATAATCTGATTGGTTGCTATGGGCAACATCTCCACTTCTATAAACACGCACTTTAAATCTACCCCTAAGCTTTTGTTACAGTTCCAGTGTATCATGAAGACCCAACAAGTACTGCTGCCTTCACGGCTAGTGGAGTCCACTATAACAAATTCTACCTCAGCTCTCCAACTAATAAAAGTGCCAGAATTAGCAGAGTTCATGTTGGAATATATAATGGTGATCTTGAGTAAGAAGATTGCCTCTAAATTGTTTATATAGTGCAAGATATCTTATCACTCATATTACTTTAGGAATAACTAGCTATTTATATTTTGGTGACATTTTTATGTTTTTATCTGAAAACGTTTCAAAAACAATATACTAACAATAAACTTTTAATACCAATTTGTATTCACGCTGATGCTATACACAGTCTAATAAAATAATTCCCTTGTTTAATTGCTTGTATGATATGTTTCAGTGTGCACGGAGGCAAATATTGCAGACATTGTATTCCTGGTGGATGGATCCTGGAGCATTGGAACAGAGAACTTTGAAATCATGCGAAACTTTTTGTACACCATGATAAATGGCTTTGATGTTAGTCAAGATAACATCCGTATTGGCTTAATCCAGTACAGTGACAGCCCTCGCACAGAATTTTACCTAAACACCTATAGTAAGAAGGACGATGTATTACGGTATATAGAGACCTTTAAGTACAAGGGTGGGGGTACAAAAACTGGGGAAAGTCTTCAGTTCATGCTGGAAAATCACTTTACAGAAGGAGCCGGAGCCAGAACACAAGAAGGCATTCCTCAAATTGCTGTTGTTATAACTGATGGTCAGTCTCAAGATAACATCAAACAGCCAGCCACAAAGGTGAAAAATGCCGGGATCACATTATATGCTGTTGGCATCAAAGATGCTCTTTTGACTGAGCTCAACGAGATAGCTAGTGATCCAGATGAGAAACACGTCTACAATGTGGCCGACTTTTCAGCTTTACAGGGCATTTCCCAGAACATGCTTCAGGTTCTCTGTACCACAGTAGAAGAAGCCACTAGACAGATCGGTCAGATTGCACAAGGTACGATCTCTTCTTCCTGATTTATTCTAATCTATAGCCCAAAGGTTGGAATTCCAGACACAACTCACATCAAGGCCTTCATCTCTCGCGTTTATACTACAAGATTATAAACATCTGGAAGGAAATTAAAGAAAATGTAGCATCTGGCGGAAATACACCAAGGGCTCTATTTATGGTATATTCACTGCCGGTAACACAGTCAATTTGAACTAACAATAACAGAGGTCACTCAAATAAAATGAAAGGATAACATTAGGTTTCCACAAGATTATCATGGATATTATAGTGCAAAATTCAAGAAAGTAATATATACTGTATGGCAATTTTATATGCTTCCTTATACCAATTATCTGTAGATATGTTTGAACTCAAGCAAACCCTATGCCATGCTAAAATCTATGATAGAAAATATATTATACCTTTATTAGAACTAACTAACTTCTGCATTATAAAATTAGATTTTTTACATTATACAGTTAGGCAAAAACAAAGAGCAACTTGCTCAAATGGGAATAAAAATAGTGGGCATACCAAAGTGTTGTTAAAGTAAGTATGAAACAAGAATATTAATGTAGAGAAAGATAGATACAGAGGTGTCCTTATATATCTTTGCTGCAGTCACGCTAAAAAGCCTCTCTCAGCGTACCAGGTTCAAATAGACTTTGCTAGCGGCGGGAATATTTTTGGCCGAAAATGCATCTAAGTCGCATTGCGCATTGCATGTGACCAGGACGCATCAGCAGACTGTGCTAATTAATTTGATATGCGACGCTGTGTGCAACTGAATCCCTGAATCTCATTACAAAGTGCTACAATGTAGCGGACGCAGTTTCTTTCCAAGTTCCGTTGTGGCTCATATATAGACTCAGGTGCACACAGATATACAAGTGTCAAATATCAAATTAATCAGTAGCACAGTACCTAGCACCTCACTCATGCCAGGCAAGTCGCACTGTGGCGTAATTAGGCTAGATGTTTGAGGACACATCTGTAATTAATGATAGCTCAATCAGTTAGCACAAAACACTACAAAACAGTTATGAATGAAAGCACTCACCTCTCAAAATAATAGATCTTGCCTCTCACAAATGCATTAGTCTGTAGTCACTATAAAGGCTCATACACACTAGACGATTAAGTGAGCGCTGTGGACGAAAACGATATTGTTCATGGCGTTTATTATCCTCCAGTGTGTATGCACGATATCGTTAATGATGCGTGCTCCCGTGGATCGCTAACGATGTCCGCCGTTGCCTGAACTTGCAGAACAATCTGACGATATTGTCAGATTATCCAAGTTCGGGGATGTGGCAAAGTGATGTCACTGGACGATATCGTTCCCAACACTGAGCCCTGGAGTTCAAGGGACAACACTTAATGATATTGCTCATGGAGCATATCGGTAAGTGTGTATGAGCCTATAGTCACATAGAACTATTAGCCTCAGTGCATATGAATGAATGTGCATAATCAATTAATACTTAGATATTAAATGAAACACAACAAGTGTAAAGAAGAAAAATAAAAAAACAAATGAAAACCTGAAGTGAAATGTTCTAAGAGCATCTAAGATTGAGGAAGATCCTATTTTCAATAATGTCTATCTGGCTTTTGATCTTCTTTTATCACGGTAATATTTAATTTATGCTTCCTCCTTTCTTTTAGTCTGCAGAAATGCCAATCAGGCAGACATTGTGTTCCTTGTAGAGAGCTCCACCCGGATTGGGGAAGTGGCTTTTCAAAAAGTAAAAGATTTTGTCTATTACTTAGTATCAAGCCTTGATGTTGGCATCAACAAAGTCCGCATTGGCCTTGCTCAGTACAGTGATGAGACCAATACAATCTTTCTACTGAACGACTATTCTCTGAAAAGCGAAATACTAGAGAAGATACAGAGTTTATTATATATACGCGGCAATGCCTACACAGGGAGGGCTCTAAACGTGATCAACAGCAGCTTCTTCACTGAGCCAGCAGGCAGCAGAGCTGCAGAGAACATAGCTCAGATACTGGTTGTGGTTACTAATGGCAAATCTGAGGATGATGCAGCAGATCCAGCTAGAGACCTTAAATCCAGAGGTGTCTCTGTTTATGTCACTGGGCCTAAAATCAAAGACATTGCTGAGTTACAAGAGGTGGCAAACAAGCCAAGTAGAAAGTTCATTCACCATCTGGAAACATTTGATGTCCCCAATGATGTGAGCAAAAGTCTCCTGAAAAATATCTGCTCCGGCATTGCCACGAACATTCAAGGTATGTCATTTGTTTATCTACTGACCACAGCCAACGATTCAATATATATATAATCCCGAGTTCATTCCCACAGAATATATATAGCAAGTTAAATGTTAGTCAATTTAAGAGAAAAGATACAATACTATCACCATATTCATTTAACAAGTTACAGTAACAACGTTTGTAAATGGTAGGTGTTCAAATTACTTTAAAATCTTTAGAAATACTGTAAGTTTTGGAAATTAATATAATAAACAATTTGATAGAAGTAAATCGCATAAAATTAAGTTGCTATATATTTGAAAATGCAGTAAAACAGATGCAGTCAACATATTAGATAAGAAAACTGATTTAATTTTTAAAAGGAATCCACAATCAATGTTTCTGTAAATGTATAATAGGTGTGAGTGCTGTATGGTTTACGTCATTGCAGAAATCACTGGGGCTCATTTTTCAAATGTAAAAATCAGCAGAGGCTGAATGTAATAAATCTGTTATGACATGTTCATACAGATGTGTCCTCATACACTAATGCTGCTGTCATGTTTTTTTCACGTCTTTTTTGCCTAAAGACTACACTGATTCATTTGATATGTGATACTTGTATATCTGTGTGTGACGGAATCTGCATATAAATGGAACTTGGTGTGGAAAAAAGCTGTGGCCGCTGCATTGTAGCACTTCATATACAGATTAAGACTCAGCTGCACACAGAGGCCCTGATTCAGAGCCAGACGCTCTGACAGAGCGCTCGCTCTGAATCAGGGCATCTTTTTTTTTTCATGGAGCGGCCTCCTGGCGCTCGTATTGCTGTGGGTTGCCACCCACAGCTAATGCGAGCGGCCAGGATGATGGTCGCGATGGTCAAGACCATCGCGACCATCGGGCTTGCGACGAGACCCTTGTGGTAGGGTCTCGTGGCCGCAAGCCCCAGAGAGCTTTCGGCTCAAACAGATGTCAGTGGGGCCGCCCCCAAACGGTAGGCATTCACATGGGAATGTTTCCGTCTGGGCAGTCACCCCCCCGGCCCACCCACCAAAGCGGGCATGCTGTCACTCAACATCGACAGCACGCCCCCTTTGGGGAGACCTGGAGCGACGGATTGCCCATCGCTATCCGGGTCTTGCGCATGCGCACGACGGAGCCGGCTTCGTCGTGCGCATGCGCTCTGGGCCACCATCGACCCGGTTGCGAGCGCTCAGCGCTTGCGACCGGGTCTGAATCAGGCCCAGATATACAAGTGTTGCACATCAAATTAAGCAGTCCAGTCGTGTGGGGCATCTTAAGTCTCATCATATTGTGACTAAGATGCATTTTTGGCACAAGTACAGTTGTACGTTCCTGGCACCTCAATCACGCCATGCATCTCCCATGTGGTGTATTGAGGCTAGGTGTATTAGGACACATCTATATATAGCAGTGATTTTCAACCTTTTTCAACTAGAGGCACACTACACAAGATTTTAAAATTACTAAGGCACACCATCGGCGATGCAGCGTGCGTGACCAATGAAAAAACATATACATTGGGTTCCACATAAAAAATACACTCACATTGGCCTCCACAGGAATAAAACACACTACATTGGCCTCCACAGGAATATAACGCACTACATTGGCCTATAGAGGAATAAACAACACTAAATTGGCCTTCACAAGAATAAAACTCACTACATTGGCCTCCACAGGAATAAAACACACTACATTGGCCTCCACAGGAATATAATGCACTACATTGGCCTATACAGGAATAAACAACACTACATTGGCCTTCACAAGAATAAAACTCACTACATTGGCCTCCACAGGAATAAAACACACTACATTGGCCGCCACAGGAATAGAACACTCTATTTTTCGCGACAGGAATAAAACTCACTACATTGGCCTCCACAGGAAAAAAACTCACTACATTGGCCTCCACAGGAATAAAACTCACTACATTGGCCTCCACAGGAATAAATCTCACTACATTGGTCTCCACAGGAATAAAACTCACTACATTTGCCTCCACAGGAATAGAACTCATTATATTGGCCTCCACAGGAATAGAATTCACTACATTGGCCTCCTCAGGAATAGAACACAAAACAGTACAAGTGCGCTGAGCTGACCTCTGTGGCACACTTGACAACTGGTATACCGTGGCACAGTGGTTGAAAAAAACACTGGCATAAAGGCATATATATTTTATAGGTGACAGTGGCAAATATATCCCCTTTACAATTGTAAGAGTTAACTGTACATGGGCAGATAAGAACTTGCCCAGGGGCACCAGGAGGGGGGTTTCTAATTCTCCAGACCCTGGCTTGTTTGAGGGGCCCAGTAGGAGCCTAGGCCAGCTGTTAAGGAGCACAAATGACACTCCTTTGCAGCTGCACATAATATTTTCCATAATTTGACCACGAGCCCCTCTGTACCACCAGAGCCCACCATTTGTCTTGCCAGCCTTGAGCATGCCATGCAAAATGTTGGATAGCCACATTAATAAGCAGGATTGTACACACTAAGGCAAAAATGACATTTCATTTAGCAGGGCAATATTGTTTTAGTGCGAGAAAGAATTGTTTGATAAATCCCTGTTTTAGATGGTATAAAGACTTCTTAGACACACAGGTCCTTTTATTAAATGGACAGAAAATCCCCAAAACCTAATATCCCTTATTACCTTTATTCACTGCCAATTGGGAATGCATTATATGGCTATATATCAATGCCCCTGGGAGATTCTAATAGCTATACTTTCTCTGCTAGTGAAAGCGGTGAAAGTTTACACTACAGGAACTTAAGGTCACGCATGTGCACTGTGAGAGACGGAGGAGGGCCCCAGTGCATACACTCTAGCTTCCTGTTAGGGCACAATTCTGGCAGTGATGTTGGCAGTCACGAACCACCACATCACTGCCTGGGGATCCGGGTGCCAGCGGAGATCTGTTCTGCACGTGTGATGCAACCTTGTCAACAGAAGCACAGCTGGCTGCGGTCACATCATATGTGACCATGCCAGTTAAGTTGTTAACACAGGTGCATTTTTCCATAAAAATATTATGTTCCTGTTTGAAAATCCAATTGTATAGAGATAATTGCTTTCACTGAGAGCTCTGAAAAAAAAAATTAAATAGATGTTTTGTGATTTAGTTATGAATTGATTTAAGCCTTTAGGTCAAATAACTATATTCTGAATATTGTATTTTCTGCTGCTTAAAATATATATTATTTTATAAAACACTTTGTGGCAATATAAAATGTACTTCTTTCTAAAACAGCTTGCCATTGATATGAATTGCAATACAAAATTGTGATTATGGCTTGGGCAACATCTCCAGGATTAGAGATCAGTTTACAGAATATGTGGTTTTACAGATGTGTCCACATACATCTTACTTCCTTGCGTGTTAAACAGCCCTTCATTGAAGCGCCATGCCGTGGCGTGACTCGGTAGCACTGAGCCTCTTTTTGTGCGACTTTTTACTTCAAATTCGTCTTATTCGCAAAGCAGTGTGAATGTTATGCACAAGCAGCTTCTGCTGATTAAAATGATATGCGGCACGCCTTTATTCTGTGTGCGACTGCGGATGCATCTGCATGGGAAATGCTACGTTACAGTGTCACAGCTGCATTTGAAGGTAAAAAGTCACTTGAAAAGACGCTCTCTGCTACCGAGTCACATGACACTCACGCATTATGTTTAACGTGATTTGTAGCGCATGGAGGTAAGATGTATGTGGCCACATCTGTACATCATATTCCAATCTACAATGAAATAAGCTGTTATATCATTATTATTTCTAAGGCAGTATATACATTTTTTGGAAAATAAGTCCATGGACATCAGAAAATGTTACATAATCCACAGTGTTACTTAAAAGTGTTTTATACATTAATGTGCAACTAAGAATTTAAATCTATCTTTGGTTCGTTCTGTGTCTTGTGTTGATATCACCCAGGAAGAGTTGTATATTTACAGTATATTAAGTTAAGCTTGGATTCAACACTGGACTTACCAGTGGGTGTGGTATAAAGGTCGACATTATAATGGTCGACTGGTTCTAAATTTCGACAGTGAAAAGGTTGACATGGTCATTAGGTCGACCATCATTCTGTAGACGTGTATTTAGGTCGGCAGTGTTAAATGGTCGACACAGTCAAGAGGTTGACATTTAACATGTTGACACAAAAATATCTACACTTTTTTTGCTACTTTAACCTAACCTTAAACCTAACCATGTGTTAACATTTTAATTTTAACATGTTAAATGTCGACCTTTGACTGTGTCGACCATTTAACCCTTTTGACCTAAATACATGTCTACAGAATAACAGTCGACCTAATGACAATGTCGACCTTTTTACTGTCAACATTCAGAATATGTTGACATTCTAGTGTTAACCTTCTCAATATCGATCTTTTTATTGTCAGCCAAATGGCCGGTATCCCTTGCCAGAGGACACCTTTATGTGCAATACAGAGTGTATTTCTACTCAATCTTATACCCAATGGCGATAAAATAAACTCTAGTTCATGTAAAGGCCTTAATGGAAGGTTCAGAAGGAAGCCAGAATGATAACGCTACAAAATTAGTAAAAGTTTCAAAAAGCCAATAAATCCTTTGTGAATAAATCTGTAAAAATGATTAAGGTACATATATAAAAATTAGATTCATATAGATTGTAAGTTTGTGAGCAGAACCTTCTGATCACTTTGACTGTCTGTTATTTCCCAGCCTTGATATATTACTGTTTTATTCCTAACTGTAAAGAGCTATGGACTATTCTTGCACTATATAAGTAAAAGTTAATAAATATTCATTCATATACAGTACATTTGTGAATGATGTTCTAGTACTTGTATTATTAGTTACACCTAATTGTTGTTTCTTCTAGCTTTCTCAAGGCGCTATGCAGATGTTGTTTTCCTTGTTGATTCTTCTTCCAGCATTGGAAGTTCTGTGTTTGAGCAAATTAAGCTCCTTATTACAAGTATTATCGAGCAACTTGATATCGGTATCAACAAGTATCGTGTTGGACTTGCACAGTACAGTGAGGCAGCCCACAGGGAGTTTTTACTGAATATGTATGAGATCAAACAGCAAGTACTGGACCATGTTAAAAATATTGCTTTTAGAGGTGGCCATCTGAACACGGGAAGTGCTTTGGATTACTTGCGCACAAACTTCTTTGTGGAAGAGGCTGGGAGCCGGATTAACCAAGGAATACCCCAATTTGCAGCCATCATAACATCAGCAAAGTCTGAAGATACTGTCACTACATTTGCCCAAGAGCTGAGAAGTATTGGAGTAACGACCATTTCAGTCGGGATTCAGAATTCAGACAGGGAAGAATTAATAGAGATAGCAACAGATCCCTTTGTTTTCCAGATAAAAGATTTGAAAGATATAAGGAATATACAAAAAGATGTTGTCAACGTGATTGTCACTCAAGAGATGCTGCAGTTCGCTTTGAAAACAACTGTTCCTGCAGGTAATGTATAACAACATTTTTTGCAAACAATAATAATAGTAGTCAATTATGCCAATTTAATAAAATTATACAAGTTTGCCATATTAAAATAAAGTTATCAGAAGAGTAAGTGGTAGTTACAGTGCTGTGAACCTACTAGTATGGCTGCCATCAGAAATTGTGGGCCCCAGTACTGACAAATTAGGTAGGGCCCCCAGGAGGTATGCGGCAGAGGTAAGCGTAGTTGTGGATAATGTGGGTGGAGCTATTTGGGGGGTGGGGCATCAATTGATGCGTAAAACAGTTTAAAAATTCTGAAAGTTTGGGCTTTTGAGGCAGTTGTTAGGGAAGGCTGGTTGGACTAGGGGCAGCAAAGGGCAGGGAAGGCCGGCTGGACTGGGCGAGGGGCAGGTAGGCTGGCTGGACTAGGGGTGGCGCAGGAAAGACTGGCTGGATTTGGGCAGGCAGGGAAGACAGGCTGGCTGGACTTGGGGGGGGCACAGGGAAGGCTGGCTGGACTGGGGCGGGGCGCATAGAAGGCTGGCTGGACTTGGGCAGGGAAGACAGGCTGGCTGGACTAGGGGTAGGGTGCAGGGAAGGCTGGCTGGACTGGGGGGGCAGGGCAGGGAAGGCAAACTTGCTGTACTAGAAGGCTGGCTGGCCTAGGGGGGTGCGGGCAGAAGAAGGCTGGGTGGCTAGGCTGGGGGGGGCACAGGGAACGCTGGCTGGACTACAGGGGGGTACAGTGCATCGGCGCACCTGGCTCAGTGCGACAGTTGCCTTAGAAATATGGAGCCAACTGCGAGCCAATCACAGATCGCGGAACGGCAGCCGCTTCTGATTGGCTGCCATTTCGTGAGCTATGATTGGCTCGCAGCTCCATAATTCTAATGCCGCTGCCGCGCTGCGCCCGGTGCGCCGAAGCTGCTTCACCCTTCTCCCTGCCAGTGCCTGCTGCCTGTGCATTCCTCGCTCCTGTTACCCAGACACCCTCTCTGTCCGGGCCCGGGACTGGAGTCCCGATAGTACCCCCCCGATGTCGGCCCTGATAGGCTTCCTCTGAACTGTCATAGTTCATTTACCCAACAGAAGTGACAGCTTAAAGCTTGCTGAGCTTTCAGAATGATCATATTTCTAATACCTCCCTAATCATGTACAAGTGAATTCATCTACTTGTTTTGTTATATCATTTTCCAATATTTTCTCATATAGGCAAATATGTAACATGTTGAAGTTACTTTTGGAGATAATTGAGGAATATATAAAGTAACTTTTAAATTCTTTTCTTTTATTTACAACATTTTTCTGCTTCTACCTGTAGTTTGCTCTAGCGCTTCAGTTGCTGATATTGTTTTTCTGATCGATGAATCGAGCAGCATTGGCGATACCAACTTTCAGCTGACGAGAGTGTTTCTGCACAAGGTCATCAATGCATTGGAAATTGGTTTAAACAAAGTACGGATAGGCTTGGTTCTATATAGTGACTCACCCAGGCTGGAATTTAAACTGAACACCTTTAAAGAAAAGTATGAAATTTTGGACTACATAACCAAGCTGCCATACAGAGGAGGAAAGCCACACGCTGGAGCTGCCCTTGATATTTTGAGGAAAGAACTTTTTTCAAGGCAAAATGGTGGCAGAAAGCACCAAGGTGTAAAACAAATTGCAGTGGTCATGACTAACGGCCAATCAGTGGATGATTTCGCTAAGCCTGCTGCAAAACTCAGACGATCAGGGGTAGAGGTTTTTGCAGTTGGCTTTCACAATGCCAACATCACAGAGCTGAAAAGCATGGCATCACATCCGCCACGCAAACATGTCACCAATGTGGAGTCTTTTCTACAACTGTCAAATATTGAACTGAGGTTAAAGAAGCATCTTTGTAATGAAATTCTTACAACGTCATTTGCAGCTCCACTTCCACGAACACTGAAGGAAGGTAAGATGTGATTTGTTGTGATAATAGGGAGTCAAACCAATAGAAGATGTATTAAGAAAAACAGGAAGTACTAAAGTAATCAGAGGGTATATAATATACTGTATACTGCATTTATGGTGGGTGTATGCATAAACATTTCTTTTAGGGCAATATACACAGTAAACAACATCACAAAGATGATTTAATATGGATGTTTAACGGCCCCATTTATGAAAGAATGTGAATACCAGCTGCATATTTCGTTTAGTATTGCAGTGATACTAACGAATATGTCACTGGTATACAGCATTACTTACCTCGCCGTCGAAGTCCAACGACACCCCCTCATCCTCGGCATCCTCTGTTCTGTAGCTGGCAGCCTACTACTGGCAGCGGCGAGCTTATGTGTTATGCACTTGCGCGATGGCCAATCTGTGTATGTGTATAACAGTTTCACCCAACAGGGACCCAGCAGTGCCCGGATTGCTTTGCTGAAGTTGGAAAGGCAGCTCTGAGTCCCCATAGCATGGGTAACGTATTGTTCTCGCCATCTATAGATTGCGTAAGCGACATAGTGACAAACAACAGTAATTTTAGATTACCGCTGTTTGTTGAATTTTGAAAGGAGGACATAACCCCTTTAGCAAGTGCTAAAGGGGTTATGTCTCGTTGATAAATGGGGCCCTACTTATCATATTCCAAAAAGCTATGAAATTCTGTAAATTGACTTTAAAGCCAACAGGTTCCTCTCACATTGCAGACTTGATTGGCTAGCACATGCTGTGGTTAAATGCAGTTTCAGGGCTACCATGATATAGGATTGCTTTCACACAATAGTGAAGGTAAAGTCTCAGATTTTATGTGTTCACTGCAATGCAGTCTGTGCAGCTGTGTACCACATAAAGATGTTGAACATCCCACTCGCTCCTATCTCAGTCATAATATTATCTACTAGCTTGGATACCAGGCATTGCCAGGGTTGAAGAATGAACCTTGAAGTATATCTGCAGCCTTTATTTCTTACATTGCAGACCAACATTGGAGACCATGACATATGAAAATGTGCTTGGAGGAAATTAGTAACTGTCAGTGCAGGTGCAGTGTGACAGTTAATCCGCCGACTTTCTGCTGTGTCTGCCCCCTACTGGTGCATATAAGCCTGTGCCTTCAGACCAGTGCAGTTTTAGGCACTGGAAGATACCCTGAGCAAACTTGCTTAAACAAAATATCAAAACAGAGACTCCATGGCCTACTTGGTGGGCACCATGTAGACCTCAGTGGAGCTAGGTACAATACTCTAGCCGTGCATAAAGGACCAACAGATAGAGAGACACATTTTGTCGCTTATTATATAGAAGTAAATTTATGGCTTTTTGCAAATATAATTTATATTTTAACCACTTGCCTGGCATGGTCGTATCAGATACGACCATACCAGACTGGGCTTTCCCTGACATGGTCGTATCTGATACGACCAGTCAGGAAAGCTCTGTGGGCGGCTGCTGGAAAATACGTTTCTAGCAGCCGCCAATCACAGAGGGACCTCCTGGTCCCTCTGCACACTGTCCCTCCCCGTGGGCCGGCTGATCACTTCTAGCAGTGATCGGACAGCCCAGCGCCGGCACACCCACCCCCGACAGCAGCCCGGTGGCTGCAGACAGGGCAGAGAAGGCAGCGCTGATAGCTCTGTCCTTCTCTCCCTCTCTCTCCGGAGGACAGCCGCTGACAGGGCAGAGAAGGCAGCGCTGAGAGCGCTGTCCTTCTCTCCCTCCTCCGGAGCTAGCAGCAGCCTGGCGGCTAATGGCAGAGCAGAGCAGCCGCCGGGCAGAGAGGGTCCTTCTCTCTCTGCATCCCCGTTAGCAGCAGTCCGGCGGCTGCAAACTAGACAGAGCAGCCGCCGGGCAAATAGAAGGTAGCGCTTTCAGCGCTGACCTTTTCTCTGCCCCTCCCTGTCCCAACGCCCTGTCAGCGGCTCCCCAGCGGCTGCAAACAGTAGAGGGAGCAGCTGCTGGCCAAAGAGCCAACCCCTCCTCTCCCCCCCATTTATGCAAGCCTCACCCCATGTATAAACAGCAAACCCCTATATGTGTATGTATATATATATATATATATATATATATATATACTGTGTATATATGTATATATATATATATATATACATACATACATACACTATATGTGTATATATATATGTGTGTATATATATATATCATGTGTGTGTGTATATATATATATATATATATATACATATATACACACACACGCATGATCTATACACATGGATATATACATATACTGTGTATATACAGTATATATATATGTGTATGCGCACATATATACCATATATATATATATTTATATATATATATATATATATATATATATATATAGTGTGTGTGTGTGTGGAGCCCCCCAACCGATGTCAAACAATCGATTGTTTCTATCGATGGCTGAACCAATTGGCCATCGATGGTTCAGCTGTCAATGACAAGAACTACAGTATACCATAAAAATTTTTATTTTTTTGGTATATGGTGTTTAAAAAAAAAAATGAGTTGAAATTGTTTTAAAAAGATGTTCTTGACCTAATTCAATCATAAAAAAACCCGACAATTTCGGAGCGGTTTTTGGAAAAACATTTAGTCAGTTAAGTGGTTAAATAAATTAATTCATGTTTATGTATATAACATTACATAAAGGCAAGGCTACTATGACCGACAAGGCTGTCATAGTGGGTTCCAGCAAGAAGATGACTGATACTCTGACCACTGAAGTGCTCTTTCAGCCGCCTGCTCTGCTCTCTTAAACAATGCAAAATTGCATAAACGCACTAAAGGTTGATATTAACACAGTTATACTCCTTAAAGATATACAGCATACTTATTTACTGAATTAAAACACAATAGGATTTGACTGAAAATTTGTTAAAAATTTAATTTACAGTTTAGTTTCTTCCAAATAATTAAAGTTAGTATGGTGGCGGACAACATAAAACAAGACAGCCATGCATTCCAAACTCAGTCATTGGTGTACAACTCTCCAAGATTAGACACACCTGGACGGGAGGTGTCACATGCTCTGACGGGATAGTCATCAAAATAGTGTCTTTAGCCGCTGGCACTTTAACGTAGCATTTCACATGCAGATATATCTGCAGTTGCACACAGAAAATAGGCATGCCGCATATCATTTTAATCATCATAAGTTGCTTGTGCATCATATTCGCATTGCTACAGAGTCGCACGGTGTTCATGCATTAACGTGACTTGTCCTGCACGGAGGATAGATGTATATATGGAGGCATCTGTAGATTCATCAGGAGCAAATTTTCAACATTGCAAACATCTTAGCTTTCGGTAGATCCATACCGTTTTATGTAATATACATTAACAAGATGGCTCCATAAGGAACAGTGGTGTTTTTTTGTTTTTAAATCTCCCTTTGTACTATGCCAAGGATGAATATTTCCTGCTGTCTTTCTACATCAGGGTCCATAGGGTATCCACAGGATACCTTGGGGTATAGGTGATGACGTCAAGCATCATGCACCATAGAGTTAAGTTTTCAGCCTCCCAGGGTGCCCTAGGGTCCCCCTCCTATACCCCGCCCCCGAGCCAAGGCATCTCAGTTTAGTTTGGTGCCCGTCCGGAGTCGGATGCACCTGTTAGAGGGGGGCTAAGGATAGCCCCTGAAGTTTTCTTCAAAGCAGCTGTGGCTGCTCATCTGGATGTACAGCATGGACAGTCAGTATACCAGAACGCCGGTACTGATCCTGGGGATGCTGGATGCTGGAAAGAATCTGGGGTCACAGCTAGCGATGACCCCAGATGTTTGGGACCATGGCCGGATCCAAGGGGGCAGCAGGTAAGCCTCGGGGTCCCGCGGTGGGACCCTGCTGAACACATGGTCCAGAGTCCCCAGGCAGGGGGCTCCCTGGGGACTGGCTGCAGCGTGGAGCCAGGTACCTAACCTGCGCTTCCACTACCCCCCTGGGAAAGCGGACCGCGGCTGAGCGGTAGCGCTGCGGCGTCCCAGGGGTTAAATGCATGCCAGGGGAGCGCGCCTTCCCTGTAACACAGCCGGCGCCTCCCCCGCTGCACACAGCCCTCTCTGCTCTGCTGACTGGCCCTGTGGCAGCGCTCCTCCCCCAGGCTGGCCTCCTCTCTGCTCCTCGGTGGCCATCTTTCCTGGAAGCATGGTGAGCGCTGTTGGACGCTGAAGATCGGTGGCATTGCGATCTGGGTCCCCCGGCATACCTCTCCTCCATTGGTTTAAGGTCTGTGTATGCAGCGCTGTGTCCTACCAGGCTCTGTGTCTGCGTAGTTGAGAATCAGCGCTGATAGTGCAGGAATTGATTTCTTTGCATTGTATGTGACTTCTGCTAGCATCTGCTGCCTGTACTTTCACTTTCTACTGTCAGCCATTTCACTGTCCCTGATCTTTTTCTGCTAAAGCCCTTGCGGTGCGGTAATTGCAGGTGGTCTCACACTGTACTAACAAGTATCAGTGAGAGGGGTCACTTACTTATCATCATGTCTGAGAGTGACTTTCCTCTCCAGCTTATGTGTACTACATGCAAGGTACCAATAGCGGAGGGGGAGGGTAACGCAGAGGGACTATGTCGGCAGTGTTATTTATTGGCGCGGCCAATTACTGTCACGGCTCCGGTACAGGAGCCGCCCTGGGCTTGTTTCGCCAAAGCGCTTACAACCCTCGTGGGCCAGTTAGCTCCGCAGCCTGCGTTCTCACAGATGGGATTGTCCCAGCAGTCAGTGGTGTCGTCACCCATGCAGGGTTTCCCGAGACAATTGATGGTACCCCACAGTCTCCCTATTTCCCCTCACCAAGTCTCTCAGGAGCCTGCGTGGGTTAATTCACTGACAAGTTCTGTACAGCACTTGTTGGACGTGTTACAATGGGAGTCTGTGTTGAGGCCACATAAGCGGCCGATGGCGTCTCTGTCCGCTCCTTATGAGGATGACGACATGACGTCTGATGAAGGGGAGATTCTGGATCTTTCTGACCAGGAACCTCTCCGTACTAAAGAATCGGACGCTAGGTCCAAGGTGTATATTCCTGGACTTATTCGGGCAGTCCGCACAGCTTTAGTGATTGAGGATGAAGATCCTGCGATGTCCAAGTCTAAATATGCCTTTTTTAAGGATATTAAGGGTGACTCCACAGTGTTTCCTCGTTCAGGTCAGTTAGTGGACCATTTAGAGGAGGCTTGGAAACATCCTGGCAAACGGTATCAGCCTCAGAGACGCTTGGTGGTGGCTTATGCGTTTGCGGATAATTATTTTTCTAAGTGGGAATCCCCTCCACAGGTGGATTCTCATGTGACACGCCTAGTTCGTAGTGCCACATTGCCCATGCCCTCCATGTCTTCCTTGAAGGATGCTACGGACTGTATGGTGGAGATCCCGTTTATTCCCTTGCGGAGGGGGGCAGCTAGGCCGGCTATGGCCATTTGTTGGGTAGCCAGAGCTATGGAGCGCTGGGCTGATAGTTTGGAGGCGTCTTTCGATTCCGACTGTTCGGCTGAACAGACCGAGTTGATAGGCAATCTCCAGGATTCGGCCACTTATATCAATGAAGCGGCTTTGGATATCAGTACCCTGGCGTCTCGGATTTCTTCGGCAGCTGTAGCTGCTCGTCGCACCTTATGGTTGCGATCTCGGAAGGCGGACGCTGATTCCAAAAAGGGCTTGGAAGCTTTGCCTTTTAATGGAGAAGTCCTATTTGGTCCGGATCTGGACAAAATTGTAGCCACGCTGGCGGCAGCCAAATCTGCATGTCTCCCGTCTGCTGCAGTTCCTTCCAGTTCAGGTACGTCGTACTTTCGGCCTTACAGGACCCAGGGTAGGCCTAAAGCACAGTCTTTTCCCCGTCAGGCTGGCCCCAAAAAGTCGGCCAAGCTCCGGAAACAGGCCTGGAGTACCAGATGTCCAGCCCCTAAGCCAGATGACAAGCCTGCGGCCTGACGGTCCGGGCCTCCCTTTGGGGGATCCCAAAGTGGGAGGCCGCCTGCTGCAGTTCGCCCAGTGTTGGTCGGTTACCACGACAGACACTTGAGTTCTCGAGGTGGTTTCTCACGGGTACGCCCTCTCCTTTCGGCACAGGCCCCCGTCTCGATTCTTCACCACGGGTCTCCCATCAGACCGGAACAAAGCCTTGGAACTGTGGAAGGTTTTGCACACTATGATCCAGGCTGGAGTTATAGTGCCTGTTCCATTCTCCCAGAGGGGCCAGGATTTCTATTCCAATCTGTTTTTGGTGCAGAAACCCAATGGGTCGTACCGTCCGATCCTCAACCTCAAAGCACTCAGCAGGTCTTTGCGGGTGCCGAGGTTTCGGATGGAGACCCTACGGTCCATCATTCTGGCGCTGGAACCTGGGGATTACATGGTGTCGTTGGACATACAGGACGCTTACCTGCATGTCCCTATTCTTTTATGCCATCAACAGTTCCTCAGGTTTGCAATCCGCAACGACCACTTTCAGTTCCGGGCGTTACCTTTTGGGCTGGCGACAGCACCAGGTGTATTCACCAAGGTGATGGCGGTCATGGCGACTTCCCTGTGGCTGCAGGGAGTCCGCATGTTGCCGTACTTGGACGACCTTCTGTTGGTGGCAGGATCTCCAGAGCTCCTTCTACGCCACTTGGACCTGACCATTGCGGTACTGCAACGGCACGGCTGGTTGATAAACTGGCAGAAGTCCACCCTGATCCCGTCTCAGAGGATTCTGCACCTTGGAGCCTTATTGGACTCTGGACAGCAAAGGATCTTTGTGACGGGGGAAAAGATCTCTGCCTTGCAGTTGAGGGTACGGAGTTGTCTGCAGAATCGCCGTGTGTCTCTGCACTCGGCGATGAGGTTACTGGGCTCCATGGTGTCAGTATTCGACATGGTGGAATATGCCCAGTTTCACTCCAGACCTCTGCAGCAATTGATCCTGTCCAAATGGAATGGACTGCCTCAGAGTCTAAAATCCCAGACGATGGTGCTCACTCCGGAGGTTCACCTGTACCTAGCCTGGTGGTTGCAGACGACCCATCTCAACAAGGGTCGTCCGTTCTGGGTGGCGAATTGGGTCCTGTTGACAACGGACACCAGTCTTCGGGGCTGGGGAGCAGTCACGAGTCCACACTTGTTCCAGGGCAGGTGGACTCGGGCGGAAGCAGAGCTTCCAATAAACATCTTGGAGCTCCGCGCGGTTTTCAATGCTCTCCAGCAGGCACATCGGGTTCTCCAAGGTCACCCAGTGCAGGTCCAGTCGGACAACGCTACCACCGTGGCCTACATAAATCGGCAAGGAGGAACCCGAAGTCGGGCGGCTCTCGTAGAAGTGTCCCAAATCCTGGTTTGGGCGGAGTATTCATCCCGGGAGTCCTAAACTGGGAGGCGGACTTTCTGGCGGACTCGCCAGGACGTTCATCCGGGGTAATGGTCTCTGCACCAGGACGTCTTTCAATTTCTGGTGGACAGGTGGGGTCTTCCAGAGATCGACCTCATGGCGTCACGGCACAACAAGTTGCCGGTGTACGGGTCTCGCACAAGAGACGAAGGGGCGTCTCTGGTGGATGCTCTGTCCGTCCGGTGGACATTCCGGTTTGCTTATCTGTTTCCTCCGTTTTCCCTTCTTCCACGGTTAATCCGGAAATTCAAACAGGAATGAGGGACGCTCCTGTTGATAGCTCCTGCATGGCCCCGGAGGCACTGGTTCTCAGACCTCCAGGGACTGTCCGTGGACATTCCTCTGCGGTTGCCGTTACGCCCGGACCTCCTGTCACAGGGTCCTTGTCTTCACCCGGACCTGACTTGGCTGTCTTTGACGGCGTGGCTGTTGAGACGGCCATGTTAAGTTCCAGGGGGTTTTCCAGCTCTGTAGTGCAAACAATGCTAAGGGCTCGGAAACCATCCTCTGCAAGGATATACCATCGTGTGTGGCATACGTTCTTCCAGTGGTGTCGGCCGAGAGGTTATGCTCCTCGGGAGTTCCGTCTGTCTAGAGTGTTAGCTTTCCTACAGGCGGGACTGGACCATGGGCTTCGCCTTGCGTCTCTGAAGGTGCAGGTGTCTGCCCTATCCGTCTGGTTCCATAGTAGGATTGCTGCAATCCCTGATGTGCGCACCTTTAAGCAAGGTGTTCTCAGAATTCAGCCACCTTTTGTTCCACCGGTGGCGCCTTGGGATTTAGCTGTGGTCCTGAGGGCTCTCCAGGGACCGCCGTTTGAACCACTGGGCTCAGTGGAACTCAAATGGCTGACAGCTAAAAGAATTTTCCTTCTGGCCATTGCTTCGGCCAGACGTGTTTCTGACTTAAGGGCTCTCTCCTGTAGACCCCCTTTTCTGATTTTTCATAGGAACAGGGCAGTGCTGTGCACTCATCCTGGTTTCCTTCCTAAAGTTGTTTCCAGTTTTCACATCAACGAGGAAATCGTTGTGCCGGCTTTTAACTCACCTGATCTTTCAGTGGGTGAGGCCACTTTGGACGTTGTGCGGGCCTTAAGGATTTATGTTGACTGCACTTCTTCGTTTAGGAAGTCGGACGCCTTGTTTGTCCTCAATGGCTTCCGTAAAAAGGGTTGGCCTGCTTCAAAGCAAACTTTGGCAGGTTGGATTTGTATGGCAATTTCTGAAGCTTATCTTCATGAAGGCCTTCCGGTTCCATCCTCTGTGAGGGCTCATTCCACTAGGTCTGTGGGTCCTTCGTGGGCTGCTCGACGTAGTGCCTCTACAGTCCAGATCTGCAAGGCTGCCACATGGTCCTCGGTCCAAACCTTTGTGAGGTATTACGCGTTTGACACCTTTGCCTCTCAGGATGCTTCCTTCGGGCGGTGGATTCTCCTTTCAGCACCGGAGCGTCCCCACCCTTAAAGGATACTGCTTTGGGACATCCCCAAGGTATCCTGTGGATACCCTATGGACCCTGATGTAGAAAATATGAGATATGGTAAGAACTTACCTTTGTTATCTCTATTTCTACGAACTCCATAGGGTTCCACAGGACTCCCGCCCTGTCGCACCTGTGCTGCAGATGGGCTTTGCTCTGGTCACCGGTTTTTCCGTCTCCCTCTGGTGAGAATGTGATTCTTGTGTGTGTCCAGATCTTTTTTCTCTCTTCCTTCTCCTCCGCCGGCCTATGGCTTGGTACGTAACTGAGATGCCTTGGCTCGGGGGCGGGGTATAGGAGGGGGACCCTAGTGCATCCTGGGAGGCTGAAAACTTAACTCTATGGTGCCCGATGCCTGACGTCATCATCTATACCCCAAGGTATCCTGTGGAACCCTATGGACTTCGTAGAAATAGAGATAACAAAGGTAAGTTCTTACCATATCTCATATTTTTTCAGTCTATTATCAGATTCCAGGTATTACCTTCTAGTAGGTACTAGATAAATGACAAGTAGAATCTGATTGGTTTCTATGGGCAACATCACTTCTTAAATAGAACTCCCATCTTAGTAAATTTACCCCACAGTCTGATTAGACATACTGTATCTTAAATGCTACTCACAGCAGTCTTGAAGCACATTGAGAGAACACTGAAATGTTCTTTATTATTGCACTTGTTAGCAGAATATGTCCATCCACTGGAACATATAGCAATGATCCTAAAGGAATGCCTTTATAAATCCCATAGTTTGTTTCCCCCTTGACTGAGTAATATGAAACCTGCTGACAGGTTCAGTGGAATAAAAAATTATTGTTGGACTCTTTGGGTGCAGCAGGTGTATAAAGGGCAGCCTAAGTATACCCTAGGTCCAGCCACCAACATGGACCCAGTAGTAAGGAGTAAATAAAAATAAATAGGTATCTATTTTGGTGCCCCAACACACTAGAGTGATCACAAATTTGAATGTAATATATCTCAATTACCTAAATAGATAGGCATACACTAGATGTTATAACTCTATAGGTATATTTTATATTCTAAACATTCAAGAAATTCAATATATGGATACCCATACAATTTGGGTAAATAAATGACAAAGGTGCACAAGTAAAGTGGAAGAAAATGAGTTTCATACCAGAGTGGTACGCAATGGGATCCCTTGACCACCGGAAGCCTGGGATCTCTAAAAATCTTCAAGGGAACGGACAAGTAGGTCCCAAAGCTTAAATCCTTTCTGATGTCTTTTTCACTGTGGTCACATAAGCACCATCCCATTGCTTACCACTCTGGCAGTGGCGTAACTAGGGCAGGGTGAGCGGGGTGCGTGCCCTGGGCGCCGTTGGACCGGCGGCGCGGGGGTCGCCGCCGGCAACAGTACCGGCCCGCCCGCCCTAGTTAGCCAGTGTAGCGCCGACCGCAATGAGTGCGGTCAGCGCTACACATTTACACAGGACCGGCGCTAGGCTTCCAGCGCCGGTCCTGTGCTTCACACCTGAGCCCGTTCCCTCCCCTGAGCACTTGCCCAATAGCGGTAGGAGGCGGGCTCAGGCTGTGCATAACACACGCATCGCCACCAGCGCTGGCGGCGAAGCGTGTGTTAAACAGCAGCCAATGAGCGTCAGATAGACTCTCATTGGCTCCTGCAGTGGGTACTGGGACTGACGTCATGACGTCTGTCCAATTATGCTGAGCGCGCCAGCCCGGGCGGGAGCGGCGTCGCGAGCAGGACCAGGAGCAGGAGCAGAGATTCAGGTAAGTATATTTTTATGTATATATATATATATATTTTTTTTTTTTAACCTATCTGCACAACGGGGGAGGGGGGTGGCTACTACTGGGGGGACCTCTACTGGAGGAGGGGTGGCTACTACTGGGAGCGCCATTGGGAGGACCTCTACTGGGGGGGGGCTACTCTACTGGGGACTACTACTTGGGGGGGAACTACCACTGGGGGCATTATAAAAGGGGCCTACTACTAGAGGCACTGCACTCAGTGACCACTACTGGGGGCAATAATAGGAAGGGCCACTACAGGGGGCACTGGATAGGGGGGATCACTACAGGGTGCCTGCATAAGGGGACCACTACTGGGAAAACTGCATGGGGGGGGACTACTGCTGGGGGCACTATATAAAGGGCACTGCATAGGGGGGGGACTACTACTGGGGGCACCATATAAAGGGCACTGCATAAGGGGATACCGCTACTGGGCGCACTGCGTTGTGGGGACTGCTACTGGGGGCACTGCATAAGGGGGAACACTACGTGGGGCACTGCATTTGCGGGGCCACTACTGGGGATACTGAGTAAGGGGAACTAATTGGGGGCTGTATAAGGGGGACCACTACTGGGGATACTGTATAAGGGGCACTACTATGGGCCTGCATAAGAGGGACCACAACTGCATACTGGGGGTACTGTATAAGGGGTACTACTGGGGTTAAGGTGCATATGGATAGGAATGTTCAGCGTGAAAATAAAGAGGTGTGTCATGTTGACACGCCCCATCTTTAAGTGACCACGCCCATTTTCCCCCGCGCGCGCCAAAGGCGCGCGCACATCTCGGCATGTTGGGGGGAGGGGGGGCTCCATTTTCTAATTTGCCCTGGGCTCCAAATACCTTATGCCACTGCACTCTTGTTTGAACCTCATTTTCTTCTACTTTGCTATTGAATCTTTGTCATTTATTTCCCTAAATTGTATGGTAATCTGTATATTGAATTACCTATACAATTATATTATCTATATCTATTGGGAATACATACGATTTACCACCGGACAGCGGTTCAAATCCCGGCAGCGACAGGCCGACACGGCTGAAGATCCCGATCGCCCGCAGGTAAGTATTAACTAACCTAACCCCCCTAACCCTAACTCTCCTTAGGGGTACCTAACCCTAACCTTTACCCCAGTACCTAACCCTAATCCCCCCTCTAAGTGCCTAAACCTAACCCCCCCTTCCCCGCCGCCTAAACCTAAGTCCCCTGGGGGGGTGCCTAACCCTAAGTCCCCCCGGGGGGGCCCTAAACCTAACCCTCCCCCCCCCGCCCCACGGCTGGCCGCTGCAGCGCCCGGCATCACTTCGATAGGGATGCCGGGCACCGGTGTCCCGACGTCAGGAAAATGACAGGCGTTTAGAATTAGACGCCTGTCATTTAACCCTCGCTGGGATAAAGCAGTCTGGAAGCCGGCTGTCGGGCTTCCGTGCGCCGGCTTCCGGATTGCATACCATCTATTGTATACCTATTTATTTACAATCAAATTTGTGATCATTATAGTGTTGGGACACCAAAAGAGATACCCACATTTTTTTTGATTTACTGACATATTCAGTTGTCCTAAATCCCTATAACCAGGGCTTGATACATTTTTCTAAAACCTAGGAACCAAGGTGAAAGTGTAGGAGCACTTACACTGTGACCCCCCCTAAAAAAATAAAATAAAAAATGACAGGATTATGGAGCACAGCTGTGTGTTATGCAGCTGTTACACACACTATCTAGTCTACAAATGGCCACAGTTGAAGGATGTAGCAAAATGTAGTAAAATGGAGGCCCCCCTGCTCTGCACAGCTCCCCTGCTACACCCCCTCCCCAGATATAACAGACCACATTTGTACATATGCAAAGGTGCAAGAAATTACTACCTCCGGCAAACCCCCCCTCCTCCTCTCCGGGGTCACATTACTTAGCACCTACCCCCCCGGGCAACCAACCCCCATGGCCACACAACTAAGGGGGTACACTCAAAACACCCCTCCACACCATCCCCCCTTGGGCCACACCACTTCCCCTCCGAAGTCGCAATCCCCGGCCACGCATAGACCCTCTAACTGTAGAGCTGCAGCCAAAGTTAGGTTACAGCAGATAGCCGGAACGGACGACGCAGAAGTAAGCACCAGCCGGGAAGGACAGGAGAAGTCAGCACAGGCCGCGACGGACAGGAGGAGTCAGCGCAGGCCGGGACACACAGGCACAGCAGTCATCGCAGGCGACACTCAGCACATACACTCCTGTGCATGAAATGCCCACTGCAATACAACAGTCATGCTCACGAATCTCTGCTGCGGCTGACAAAGATCTGCTTCCTCCCTACCTGTAAAATCTGGTCGCCAGGCAGCAAAATCTCGTCGCCATGGCGACCTGGCCCCCGTTATTTGTCGAGCCCTGCTAGAACAGTACTGGTAATACTTCACTTTTATCCCGTAACCTATACCGTTCCCCTTCTTTCCACTTCCCCCTCGAGCAGCTTACCTTACCCCCTGCTTTTTTAGGTTCACATGACTTTTTATCTGGTTTTGCCTGGACACTATACACTTCTTTCATGTGTATCTTTCAAGTGCTCCAGTATTTTGTTAATTATTTTGTACCCAGTTTGCCTCTAAAGGTTTTGTTTATTGCTCTACAACCCTAAGAGCTGCGCTACATTCTCATCCATCCCCCATACACACAAGAGAACACCTATTTTCTTTTCCGCATTCCAGGCGCGATTCAGTACGGATCGATAATGCGATCGCTAATGCGATCACGCACGCAGGTATGCTGCAAAAATGTAAAATAGAAAAGATAAACAAAAAACCAGGCGCTAAAGAATGAGCATGTCCAATCCTAAAGCAAACTTTTGTGAAAATATAATGATATTGCTCCTGCAGCTCACGTAGTAATGAGAAGGAGCTGTGACCTTCAGACAAATATGAACAACGGCAAGCAAAAGGAAAGCACTGGAGCAAATCACATACGTATATATTTAATACATATACCAGAAAGCACTAAAAAATATATATAATCAATTTATAGACAATGGTGTATGAATAATTAAAAAACCCAAATGAATCTTGTGTGCACACAGAATAGGAATATTCTAAGAAAATAATACCACTGCCTTTAGAGATAATCATGGATAATGTAAACAAATCTCTTAATGTCCTCCAGCCGAAGAAAAAATTCTACTTCAAAGCTAAATTGTAGATGCAAAAAAATGGAAGTCAAATATCCACATATCCAGTAATTAAACTCAGCACGCAACCCTATGTTTTTTTTAAATAAGCAATCTAGTTGTTAGTGGCAGCAAAGATAGATGTCAATCTCCAATGATAAAAGTCTTGTTAGTTGCAGCAAGCATGTAGATTAGTAATCAAGCATCAATATACTTTGTAGCCAGCATCATGGGGTGAAAGTTCAAGCAGCAATAAAGTTAGCAGCAGGCACCTTTGCAGTTAGCATGAAAATTAGTAGTCAAGCGTCAGCTAATATACTGGAAAAGTTCAAGCAGCACTATTTTACACAGCAGACAAACACTGTACAGTAAGTGTGGTGAAACAAACACTTCATATAACGGTCAGTTCACTTAGGCTCTTGGGCCTTCAACAAATCCCCCCAAAAAGGGCAGTGAGTCAGTCTCCCCTATTTGTATGCTGTCACCGGCATCCCGGCCAGCAAAACAAAAACAAATTCTGACCTCAGTAAGTTAGTATACAGCAGCTCAATAACCGGCCAGTAGGACAGAGCAGGCGCTGTGTGTGATAGTTATCTTGCTGAGCTGCGATACAAGCTCCCGGCGTCTCCTGACAGAGCTTGTGCTGGCATCCTGTCTCGCAGCTTGGACAGTACTTCCTGGTAGTGATCACCTATTGTGTATTGTAAACAGGGCCGGCCCTAGCCCACATTTTTTGGTAAGCGAGTATATTTTTTGGCGCCCCCCTATGCAGTGCCCCTTTTACAGTGCCCCCGGTAGTGGTCCCCCCTGTGCAGTGCCCCTTGTGCCCCAGTAGTACTCCCCCCCTATGCAGTGCCCCAAGTAGTGGTACCCCCTATGCAGTGCCCTTTATATAGTGCCCCCAGTAGTGGTCCCCCCCTTGTAGTGCCCCTAGTAGTAGTCCCCCCTCTTGTAGTGCCCCCAGTAGTAATCCCCCCTTGTAGTGCCCCCAGTAGTATACCCCCCTTGTAGTGCCCCCAGTAGTGTTCCCCCCCGTAGTGCCCCCAGTAGTATTCCCCCCTGTAGTGCCCCCAGTAGTAATCCCCCCCTGTAGTGCCCCAGTAGTATTCCCCCCCCTGTAGTGCCCCCAGTAGTATTCCCCCTGTAGTGCCCCCAGTAGTATTCCCTCCCTGTAGTGCCCCCAGTAGTAATCTCCCCTTTTAGTGCCCCCAGTAGTAGCCTCCCCTTGTAGTGCCCCCAGTAGTAGCCTCCCCTTGTAGTGCCCCCAGTAGTAGCCCCCACCCTGTAATGCTCCCAGTAGTAGCCCCCACCCTGTAGTGCTCCCAGTAGTAGCCCCCCTGTAGTGCCCCCAGTAGTGGTCCCCCCTGTGCAGTGCCCCTTGTGCCCCAGTAGTACTCCCCCCCTATGCAGTGCCCCAAGTAGTGGTACCCCCTATGCAGTGCCCTTTATATAGTGCCCCCAGTAGTGGTCCCCCCCTTGTAGTGCCCCTAGTAGTAGTCCCCCTCTTGTAGTGCCCCCAGTAGTAATCCCCCCTTGTAGTGCCCCCAGTAGTAATCCCCCCCTTGTAGTGCCCCCAGTAGTGTTCCCCCCCTGTAGTGCCCCCAGTAGTATTCCCCCCTGTAGTGCCCCCAGTAGTAATCCCCCCCTGTAGTGCCCCCAGTAGTATTCCCCCCATGTAGTGCCTCCAGTAGTATTCCCCCTGTGGTGCCCCCAGTAGTATTCCCTCCCTGTAGTGCCCCCAGTAGTAATCTCCCTTTAGTGCCCCCAGTAGTAGCCCCCCTTGTAGTGCCCCCAGTAGTAGCCCCCACCCTGTAGTGCTCCCAGTAGTAGCCCCCACCCTGTAGTGCTCCAAGTAGTAGCCCCCCCTGTAGTGCTCCCAGTAGTAGCCCCCCTGTAGTGCCCCCAGTAGTAATCCACCTTCATTCCCTCCCCAGTAGTAATCCCCCCCCTTGTAGTGCCCCCAGTAGTAATCCACCTTCCTCCCCCCCCAGTAGAGACGTAATAAAAATAATAAAAAAAAACTTACCTGAAACCCGCTCCTGCTACTGGTCCCGCCGCCGATATCAGCTCCTCCGTCCGTCGCTTTGCATTATGGGAGTGACGTCACGTCATGACGTCACTCCCATTACCCACTGCGGGAGCCGGAAGATGTCCGGCTCTGGCAGTGGGAGCAGCAGCCGATGAGAGTCTGTCTGACTCTCATCAGCTGCTAAAGCAAACACACAGCTGCTGGCACCGGCGGTTGTGTGTTTGTGCTATGTAGCGCTGACCGAACTCCGTCTGGTCAGCGCTACACGCGCGGTGCAGCTGTGTCACAGAGACACAGCCTGCACCGCGGCCCGCATGGTATGCAGCTGAGGCGCCCTCCACCATGTGGCGCCTTACGCAGCTGCGTACCATGCGTAACAGGAGAACCGGCCCTGATTGTAAATATGAGATAGTGGGGCTTATAAGGCAAGAAAAGTAAGTAACAGTGCACTTTGGTAACCCCATGTTGGACTGCATGTGTGCAGAGAGATTTAGATTTGGGAGGGGTGTGTCCAAACTGAAATATAAATTTCAGTTAAAATAAAGCTGTCCAGCATTTGTGGGATACATTGAAAATTATCCAGAGTTTACTCTACATGTAAAATAAATAAATGTACTGTATATGCACCAAGAGCTGGATTAAGTGCCTGATGCAGCAGGGATCGATATTGCGATCACGGCTGCGATTACGCACGCAGGTCTGCTGTGAAAATATGCTAATGTTGCAATCGCACAGCCATCGCACGACCAACATAAAGATGCCCACTTCCCCTATTTCACATCCATCATACCTTGCAATCCAGCGAAAACATCGGTAACATCGATGTACATGGGACGGAATCGGTATGATTTACGCCCGGACCCATGCCCGGCGGTTGGAATCCCGACAGCGGTATCCCGGCAGAGGAGGAAATCCTGATCGTCGATAAGAATTGACTAACCTAATTCTACCCCCTAACCCTCCCTTAGGGGTGCCTAACCCTAACCTTCCCCCCCCAGTGCCTAACCCTAATCCCCCCTCTAAGTGCCTAAACCTAACCCCCCTTCCCCGCCGCCTAAATTTAAGTCTCACGGGGGGTGTCTAACCCTAACCCTCCCTTCCCCTAGCCTATACTTAACCTCCCGGGGGGGTGCCTAACCCTAAGTCCCCCTTCGATCGGGATGCTGGGCGCCGGTCTCCCGGCGTTGATAAAATGACAGGCATCTAGATTTAGACGCCTGTCATTTAAACCTCGCCGGGATTAAGCTGTAATTGTGCGTGAGTGTCGCTTGGTATGTAATCGGGAAGCCGGCGGACCTAATCCCGACAGCCGGCTTCCCGATTGCATACCACGCGACCCTCACGCACAATTACAGCAGGTCTGACCTTACTCAGACTTTGCTAACTTTTCTGCACACAGTGGACCTCATTCAGAGTCGGTCAAAGCGGCCGCACGGTCGTACGCCACCGATGTTCGCTATACTGCGCATGCGTAAAGTTCGCAATGCGCGTGTGCAAACTAGCCGCTACGATCAGAAATTTCTCTCTCCTTGAACACAGCCAGGTCGGTAGTTTGAGTGACAGATTGAGGCATTTGTGGGTGGTAACAGGGGAAGGTGCTTGAAAACGGGGGAGTGGAGAAACGAACGCAGGCGTGCCTAATTATGCGAACGGCGTTTTATGGGAGTGCATAATTAACAAAGTAGCGTCATGGCACATGTGACATGGGAGGTTTTTACACTGACATGATCGTAGAGCTTAAGAGAGGGTATGGTCAACCTTAAGCTCTACGACCAGTTCCGATGGTTCCCGATGGTCTCGATTAATCCTTATATGCCCGGAGATGACGTGCAATGCGTACGAGAAGGGGGCGTATTTTTTTTTAATACCGCCCGCTTCCTCCCCTTGGTCGGCCAGCTACCGATCCGAACTTAGGGACGCAACTTGCGAGGGAATCATTTGCATATCCGGCCCCGTTTCCCGTACGACCGTGCGGCCGCTTCGACCGACTCTGAATGAGGTCCAGTGAGTACTCAAGCTGCGTATGCCGTCACAGTGACTAATTTATGCACACCCATGCAACAGCGATCAAACGGCCAGGCATGCCTTTTTACCGACCACCCCCTGTCACCACCCCCAAACACTCTCTGCCTGTCACTCACTCTGCGATGGCTCTCCGTGCTCTGTGTAATCGCAGTGCAATCACAGTTCAGTGTCGCGGTGTATGCGCATGAGCAGTACGCAACAATCTGCTATCTGCGTACACTGTTGCAGTTGCGATCCGTGGTGAATCAGACCCAAACTCTACTACAATTATTGAGGAAATGTAAAAATTGTGTAATTTGGGAATTAATAATAATTTCGCTTTTGATAATTCCTAAATAACTGACCCTGATTTTCAAACTTTGGGCCTGATTCAGAGCCGTTCGCTATTTGCGGTCGTTCGTTCCAAAACAAGGGGTGGCTATTCAAATGATCCGTTCGCAAATTGTAGTTTGTTCACGCCTCTAAGTCTGAACGAGCGAGCAAAACATACGCTCGTTTATTTGTTAAAAACGCCCCCTGGCCGCTCGCATCCTACGTCATGTCCGCTATTTATTAGATTAATCGAGTACATCGACCAGCGTATGAACTGCTCGCTATTCTTGTGGTTGGTGTTTGCTACCACAAATTTGCGAGCAGTTCTGGCTATAAAATAACCCAGTGACGTGGTCAATGACGCTGCTGAATTAATTATGCACACCCACAATACGCCCGTTTTGACCTTTAAGCACGCCTGCGTTCGGATCTCCACTCCCCATTTTCAAGCACCTTCCCCTGTTACCACCCACATACGCCTCATTCTGTCACTCCAAATAGCAGGCACTCGCTATATAGCGTACAAACGATTTTCGGCCGCACTGACTGGTTCGCGCATGTGTACTAAAAACCGTACGCATGCGCAGATGTGCAAACATCGCTCGGAACGAGCGTACTGCCGCTAACGAGCGGCTCTGAATGAGGGCCTTTGTTCAGGTTCTGTTGCTCGTATTGCTATAAAGCTACATGATATAATTATTTTTACATTGGTCACTGGTGAATGATGGACTACATTTTCCATCATACAACTCTACATGGCTATGAATTAATGCTATACTGTAAATTTTACCATAACTACTTTATTTTAATTCAAATTAGAAAGCAGAAGAATTACGTGGAATTTCCTAAGATCCTGACACAGTTAATTGGTTATTGGGCCTTATTCAGAGAAGGACGCAGTTGCACACCCGCTGTGTCTTTGTACGCAGTGTCTGTGCTACAGTTTGTAAATGCCGCAGGAGGCGTTTTAAGTAATGTGATGCCCACTGCCGGCTTCTGTGGTCCGATGCTGTATCCGAAAAGCACAGCCATCAGATCAACAGTGTTTTCTTAAGCGCTCCGTGTCGCCGCTCCCAAATGTCAGCAGCAATGTCCAACAAGCTGTGGTGTCTGGGCACTGTGAGCAAGATCGCAGCCCCAGATCTGCACATGCACAGTGCGGCTTCTTCGGATGCGCAAATCTAAAAACATTGGAAATGTGCATAAACATTGGGCAGTCACTGTCCGTAGGTCCAAAGATGAACAATGCCAGAATTTGCATTGGTAAATCTATAACTTTTTGTCCCTTTGCAATGTTTGCATATACATTAATGATTTTTTTGTTATTTTTTTTAGGCTGTGTTGATACAGAAGAAGCTGATATTTACTTTCTGATTGATGGCTCTGGCAGCATTTATCCAGAAGACTTCATAGATATGAAAAACTTCATGTCTGAATTAGTAGACATGTTCCAGATTGGTGCAAACAGTGTACGCTTTGGAGTGGTACAATACTCTGATGTTCCAAGGCTTGAATTCTCCATCAGTAAATACACCAGTCAAAACAGTTTAAAGACAGCGATAAAACAAATTTATCAGTTGGGAGGAGGCACCTTAACGGGGGATGCTCTGAAATCGATGAAAAGTCTTTTTGCTGATGCTAAAGGGGAGCGACCCGATAATGTTCCCCAGTTTTTGATCGTCATTACAGATGGAGAGTCACAAGACCGGGTAACTGAAGCAGCTGCAGAAATCAGAGACGATGGCATCACCATATATGCCATTGGGGTCAAGAATGCTGTAGAGGAGCAGCTGGAGGACATTGCTGGAAGCAAAGACAAAATGTTTTTTGTCAATAATTTCGATTCCCTTGATTTTATCAAACTTGAATTGGTCCATGACTTGTGTACACCAGAAGGTAAGTTCTCAGATATATAAAAAATGTATTATCCAATGCGCTGTTATTTGAAGCAGCCAGTAGGGGTTGTCAGTCCCGATAAAATATATATTATATACAAAGATGTATACCGGCGCTGAATTAAAGTTGCTGTGTTTAGTTAAAACATAGACAAGTGTGCAATTGATCACATTTATTTCATCATATACATATTATCATAAGAAATATTTAAAATACCATAAATAGAGTGTACCCTATAGTTATGGAGCAATAAATACAATGTCCAATATATCGCTAATAGGGGACTAATAAATCCATGGGTAGGACACTATCGTTGGGACTGTTGTAAAATTCCACAGGCAGGGTCCAGCAAATATTTACCAAGTGAATTGTCCTGATAGCTCAGTCCAGATGGTAGCTCCTGTGTCCAAATCCTGTTGGTTGATCACAGAGTGTAGACTGGATAGGACTCACTTGTAGCTGCTTCCTTTTGATGATAATGGTCGTTGTCCCGATATTCATGTGTCCAAAATATCCCAGATGGTAGATTGGTGTTGTCCCCAAGCGATAGGCAATGAAAATGAGGCTTAACGCGTTTCGCTGGCAATTGTATGTCCAGCTTCTTCACTTCTTCCACTGTGCCCATAGGGACCTTCAAAGCAGCAGATATTTTTCTGTACCCTTCCCCAGATTTGTGCCTCGAGACAATCCTGAGGAGAAATAGCGTTAGCAGACATCAGGGTAAAAGGACATACATCTTGAACATTCAATGAGTTCCCCGACTCTGTCCCCGGCAAAACATTAGTAGACAAACTCACCTCCCTGATGCTTTGCCCTGCTTCCAAGTCCAGATACCCCCCGAACCAGGGGAAATACAGTTTTACCTTCTAACCCAGCCGCATGTGTGACAGTACTCTCCCTAAACATATCACTATTAGGGGTTGCTTCATCATGCCACACTATATGGAGTTCCTTGCCTAAGTCCACATAATTGTGGGGGTCACCTCTAGCACCTATAAGCCTCTCACCTCCACATATCCCTATTCCATTAGAATATGCATCATCCTCAGCAGACATATCATTCCCAACAGTGTCAACCTTAACCTGATCTAGTGCAATTTCCTTGGGTACCTGTAAATCAACACGAGCATGTTCATCATTACATGGCATCATTGTCCCACGCTTACACATATGCATTGCTATTTTATCAGGCTCACTTGCCACCTGGGAAGGAATGAGGGTAGTGGGAAAAACTGACAACATTGCATTGGGTAAATCACATTCATCGATAGTTCTCAAACGACTTAGGTCAGTCCCAAATAACACATTTGTGGGTATATGGGGCAGCACACCCACCTCCCGAAGATCACTGCGCACCCCCCAGTCCAGGTTTACCCGGGCCATGGATTCCGAGTGGATTTCCCTGACCTCGCATATGACTATTCTTTCCGGGAATAAAGTTCTCCGGGTCCACTAATGTGGGATGCACTAAAGTCAAATCTGTCCCCGTGTCGCATAGCCCCACAGTTACCTGCTTTCCTACAACCACGGCTTGTAGATTCTCGCTGACACCCTCCTGGGACCATCGTGCGTACAAAACAGTGTGCATGGGTTTTGTTGGTGAGGCCCCCGCAGGAGAGGGTGTTACCAGACAACTGGCACTGAGGTGCCTGGGATCATCACATGCACAACACCGGTGGCCCGTGGCCCAAACTGGTTTTCCCCCCACCCGCTTCACAGATGCTGAAACAGTAGTTGCGGTTCCAGTAGAAGGCAATTTAACAGCTCCTTCAGGTCGCTTCTCCTTCCAGGTGGGTTCCTCCAGTCGCCATCTCTGCGCAGCCTGAGGTAGTAGGCTGCTCGCACCAACAGCCTGTCCCAGCAGAGCGCACTGCGCCTCGCGATGTGATAACTCTGTATCAAATTCCACAGTGACTGGCACTGGTGGGGTTACCTTTTCCTCGTGGGGCACCCCTGAAGGCTGGGTCGTTGCTTCTTCAGCTGGAGAAACAAGTTGTTGCAGGCGATTCCTTTCAGCATCCACCCGGCGACACTGATCTTGCCAGAATGGGGTATCAAGCTTTGCCAATCTTCTGCATCTTCCAAAGCAAGGTGAAAACAATACTCCAGGTGGTCCAGCAGTTCGGCAGAACTCAGCTTAACGACCCAGATACAGAATCGCCCGGCGATATGGGCTGAAGGCATTGCATTCTTCATCCTGTGCCCACCTGAGCTGCTCAATCACGTCGCTGCGGGTATTGTTACTGCAGGAGAGACCTTGCAGCTGACATTCATCAGCTAGTTCCTCCATACTCATCACGGTAAAATAGTCCTCGGTGTCTTGGAAAGAACACCCCAGCTGAACCGCTAGTGCTGCAATGGATTGGCTCTCTGCAGCCTCCCTAGCTGCCACACATCCTGCAGTCTCCGTGGAACTAACAGAGGGGTCAGATCTCTGTCTAGTGTCTGTTATAATGTCCAGGGTTGTCTGATTGCCCATACTACAGCTAGCATTTGCCGGGCTTTCACCATCAAATTCCCACTCAGGGAAAAGCTCTAGACGACACAGCTAGCATTTGCTGGGCCTTCTCCATGAAATTCCCACACAGGGAAATACTCTGCAGCCTCCAGGTCCATAGCAGCTCTACGCTCTGCAGCCTCCAGGTCCCTGGCAGCCACTTCCAGGTCCCTAGCTGCTCTGCGTTTAGCAGCCTGCGTGGTATCGACCTGCTTTACAAGGTTCAGCACCATCTCAGAGTCTGGCTCTTTCACAAGACCGAGTCTAGATAACGCTCCAACTTGGAGATATATTCCATACCTCTCGCTCGTTTGCTAATAGAGTCCACATCTGCGTCCGACGTTACTCTATTACTTTCCACAGTAAGTAACAATCCAGTACAGGGTACATCCCAGACTACTGCAGTAGCCCCAGCCGATACATTCTTTCCCTCAGCTTGGTGTCTTGCAGAACTCCCCTCTGCCATGGAACTCTCTCTCTCTCTCTGCCAGGCACTCAGCTCTATCCAGCTCCACGGACGGATGGGTAAGAACAGAGGGCCTGATTCAGACCCGCTCGCGAACGCTGGGCGCTCGCAAGCAGGTCGATGTTGGCCCAGTGCGCATGCGCACGACGGAGGCGGCTCCGTCGTGCACATGCACGAGACCCGGATAGCGTCGGGCAATCCGTCACTCCGGGTCTCATACCAAAGGGAGCGTGCTGTCGATGTTGAGTGACAGCACACCCCCTTTAGTGGGCGGGCCGGGGGCGTGGCTGCCCAGACGGAGGCGTTCCCATGGGAACGCCTACTGTCTGGTGCCGGCCCCACTGACATCACAAGTGATGTCAGTGGGTGGACTTCTTGCTCTGTAAGAGCAAGAAGTCCACTGGGACTTGCGGCAATGAGACCCTACCACAAGGGTCTCGTCGCAAGTCCGATGGACGCGATGGTCTTGACCATCGCGACCATCATCCTGGCCGCTCGCACTAGCTGTGGGTGGTCACCCACAGCTATGCGAGCCGCCAGGAGGCTGCTCTAAAAATACAATAGGTGGGCACTGATTCAGAGCGAGCGCTCTGAAAGAGCGTCCGGCTCTGAATCAGGCCCAGAGTCCACATCAGAGTCCAACTTTCCGCTATTACTTCCCGCAGTAAGTAAAACCCCAGTACAGGGTACATCCAAGGCTAATGAAGTAGCCCCCGCCAATGCACTCCTTTCCAGTACTGACTTGCTGACATTCTGATGCTCTGTATCATAGGGCCTGATTCAGAGGCAGACCCTATTTGCGGACGGTCGTTCTGAAAAAGGGGCCGGATATTTAAATTAAGCGCTCGCTCTTTGCGGTCTGTTGACGCCTCTATGTCTGAACGAGCGAACGAAACATGCGCTCGCTATTTTGAAAAAACACCCCCTGGCCGCTCGCATCATACGTCATCTCCGCTATTTATTAGATTAATCGAGTACAGCGAACGGCGTATGAACTGCTCGCTATTCTTGTGGTAGCATTTTCCTACCGCAATCATGTGAGCAGTTCAGGCTAAAAGACAACCAAGTGACGTGGTCGATGATGCTGCTTTTTTAATTATGCACACCCATAAAACGCCCGTTTTGACCGTTTGGCACGCCTGCGTTCGGATCTCCACTCCCCGTTTTCAAGCACCTTCCCCTGTTACCACCCACAAACGCCTCATTCTGTCACTCAAATTAGCAGGCATTCGCTATTTTGCGAGCACTCGATTTCCGACCGCACTGACTGGTTGGCGCATGCGCATTACGACCCATACGCATGCACAGATGTGCAAACATCGCTCGGAGCGAACGAGCGGCCGCTTACGAGCGGCTCTGAATCAGGCCCATAGTCCATTAGATCCCAGATCAATCTCTTCTTAGAATGACCCATCCAGACCAGACCTTTCTGCACACACCGCGCTACCAGCTCTTCCTTCTTGAGCTTTTTGTACTTTGCGGCCATTGTTCGCCAAAATAAAAATAACAGGGTAGGGGAACAGAAATTGCTTTCACAGTGTGACTTTTTACTAATATAAGCTTTGAGTTCTGGAATCTGGTGAAATTGGGTTCCTCACTCCGAGTACTCCCTTTTTCACTTAAGTTTTTATAAAAATGAAACACTCTTTATCCCACCACTGCAAACCAATTGCACCGGACCTCCGGCCGATCCCTGCAGATACGCCAATCTGAGAATCGCCGCCCGTGACTTATACCAGTTATCTCAGCGCTTGTGGTTATTAACTCCGGTAACTGCCACCAGCAGAAGACCAATTTAAAGCAAAGCAATTTTAAGGCAAGCTTCTGCTCTCACCTGTACACACAACTTATCAATAGTTAAATATAGGTAACATGCCCAAACATGAGGTGTTTGGGTCATAAAAACACAGATCCAGAACTAAAATTAGTTTAGTTTAATTCAAGAAATATCTTCAAAGCTTTTGTACAAAAATTACAAAGGATATAAGGATGTTACAAAAAGTCACCGACACAGTTAATCGCAATTTCAAGTAAACCAAAGAAAATAATAAAATGGGAGAAAACAGACCATTCTGATCACGACGGATAGAACAATCTTTGGGAATGAGGCCTTTCCCTGTGACAACGTCCGGTGCCCTGTGTCTTGTCGACAACCTCAAGCAGAGAATCACACCCTCTTACCAATGAGCCTGTATTTTATCCATGTGTGCCCAGCTCCTTCCCCCCTCACCCCCCCCCCCCCTGGGGGGTGTTAACCCTTCTCAGCCCAGAGTGTATTGTCCCTCTAGCTGGCTATGGGGTTTCTCTATAATTTGGGCAGGGGTTATTAATTACCTTTCAGACCTTCCTAAAGCTTGAGAAGCTTAGGTCAACAAATGTGCACACAGATTAAGTATTTAAACATACACCTCTGTAGCCTGACTGTCTGTGAGTATAACCAACAATTCTTTGATCTCTGACCATACACAGAACACAGATCTCTTACAGACTGGCTATCAAAGATCTGGCCAGCTGTCAAGTAATTCCCTGGACATCCTTCTTATGGGCTATATACAAGTTGACATAATTGTGGCTTGCAGGGACTTCCTATAATCTCTAGTTAAACCTTTCTGTCCATCTTCAAAGGTTTGTAATTTCCTTTACACAAATAACAGTACATTTACATTTACAAGGGAAAGTTACGGATTTTGCTAACGCAATCATGTGCAGCTCTGCCCATGCGGACGCAAAATCCGCTTTTTCTCTACAGTTACTTTCCAGAATCATCAAATTATTAATCCAGGGCATCCACTATACAATTTTCTGTCAGATATCTGTCCAATCTGGCTGGATGGAATGGAAACCTGGTAATGTATAGTATGAGAGCAAATGACAGTCGCCCATTTGCTCACAAACACTGGAAAATAGCCAAAAATGGTCGTTCAGACAAATTGGTTAAAACACACAAATTTAACCAATTTGAACAATTTTTTTTGTCCTTTTTTCAGTGTTTAAAACCATATAATTGACTGTCATTTGCTCCCATACATTACCGTGTTTTCATTCCAACCAGCCAGATTGGACAGATATCTGACAGATAATTGTTTAGTGGATGCCCAGCTTTATTTACAGCAGCTATTCACAGGACACTTGTTTATGGTCTCTGGGCAGCTGATACTAAGCACATGAAATCTTCATTGATTTAAAATGATTAAACTTGAATCAGGAAATAATAATGTGCTGCTGTACATGCTAGTTTTAATGTAATCCATGCACAATGCAGGCAGAATTCATACTGTAGGTCAGTGCTTGTGTGACAGAAGTTTGGCCCTAGCACTATGTGCAGGCATTATGGGAAAATAAGCAATAGTGGATAATATACAGTCAGGTGCATAAATATTGGGACATTGACAGAATTTTCATATTTTGGCCTCTATTTACCACCACAATGGCTTTGAAATGAAACAAACAAGATGTGCTTTAACTGCAGACTTTCAGATTTATTTTGAGGGTAATTACATCCAAATCAGGTGAACGGTTTAGGAATTACAACGGTTTCTATATGTGCCTCCCACTTTTTAATGGGCCAAAAGTAATGGGACTATCAACTCAAAAGCTATTTCATGGACAGGTGTAGGCTATTCCCTCTTTATTTCATTATCAATTAAGCAGGTAAAAGGTCTGGAGTTGATTCTAGGTGTGACCTTTGCATTTGGAATCAGTTGCTGTCGACTCTCAATATGAGATCCAAAGAGCTGTCACTATCAGTGAAGCAAGCCATCATTAGGCTGAAAAATCAAAACAAACCCATCAGAGAGATAGCAAAAACATTAGGTGTGGCCAAATCAACTGTTTGGAACATTCTTAAAAAGAAAGAACGCATCGGAGAGCTCAGCAACACCAAAAGACCCGGAAGACCACGGAAAACAACTGTGGTGGATGAAAAAATAATTATTTCCCTGGTGAAGAAAAACCCCTTCACAACAGTTGGCCAAATCAAGAACACTCTCCAGGAGGTAGGTGTATATGTGTCAAAGTCAACAATCAAGAGAAGACTTCACAAGAGTGAATATAGAGGGTTCACCACAAGATGTAAAGTTCTGGAACAACATCCTATGGACAGATGAGACAAAGATCAACTTGTACCAGAGTGATGGGAAGAGAAGAGTATGGAGAAGGAAAGGAACTGCTCATGATCCAAAACATACCACCCCATCAGTGAAGCATGGTGGTGGTAGTGTCATGGCGTGGGCATGTATGGCTGCCAATGGAACTGGTTCCCTTGTATTTATTGATAATGTGACTGCTGACAAAAGCAGCAGAATGAATTCTGAAGTGTTTCGGGCAATATTATATGCTCATATTCAGTCAAATGCTTCAGAACTCATTGGATGGCGCTTCACAGTGCAGATGAACAATGACCCGAAGCATACTGTAAAAGCAACCAAAGAGTTTTTTAAGGCTAAAAAGTGGAATGTTATGCAATGGCGAAGTCAATCCCCTGATCTAAATCCGATTGAGCATGCATTTCACTTGATGAAGACAAAACTGAAGGGAAAATGAACCAAGAACAAGCAGGAACTGAAGACATTTGCAGTAGAGGCCTGGCAGAGCATCACCAGGGATGAAACCCAGCGTCTGGTGATGTCTATGTGTTCCAGACTTCAGGCTGTAATTGCCTGCAAAGGATTTGCAACAAAGTATTAAAAAGTGAAAGTTAGATTTAGGATTGTTTAGTTTGTCCCATTACTTTTGGCCCCTTAAAAAGTGGGAGGCACATGTAGAAACCGTTGTAATTCCTACACTGTTCACCTGATTTGGATCTAATTACCCTCAAATTAAATCTGAAAGTCTGCAGTTAAAGCACATCTTGTTTGTTTCATTTCAAAGCCACTGTGGTGGTGAATAGAGACCAAAATATGAAAATTCTGTCATGTCCCAGTAAGATTACCCCCATTCTGCCCACTTCATTAGGAAGTGGGCGGGATGGGGGAGGAGTGCCTACCAGTGAGTAGGATGGCGAGACAGTGTCCGAAAATCAACAAACTGATCCAACACAATTATTTAAAATTATTTTTAGGGTCCTTTCGGCCATTGCGGGAAAATAGGCAAGTATGATGTGTGGTCTTAAGGCCTATAGAATGTGCTCTGCTATTGATAGCCAACGTTTAAGGGTCTATTCATCGTCCCTTAATTTCTACAAAAGTAGGTGAAAATTAACATTTTCAGCTAGTTTTGTAGAAATTATGTTACAGACCCATTCTTCATTCCTGTAACCAGAGCTGTAACTAGACATTTTGGTGCCCTGTGCCAGAAAGAGCATTGCTGCCCCCCATATTGCAAATAGGAAAAGCGCGCGCCGTTCAAAAAAAAGGGGACGTGGTCTTGCTAGGAAGGGGCATGGCCACACAATAGTACGCCCCACCCAGTAGTGCATCCTTATTCACATTACACTACACAGTAGTGCCCCTTATTAACCCTACATCCAGGGCCGCCGTCAGGGGGAGACTGCCAGTACAAGAGTCCCGGGACCGGATGGCGACCGGCCCGTCTGCAATCAATCCTGCTGACGGGCATCCACCCACCCACTATCCATCTCGCTGATCGTCCGCTGGCTCGCTATCCATCGTGCCTGTCCACTTGCCCAACCCGCTGCCCGGCGCCCGTGTGCTGCTGGATGCAATAAAGTTTTTTCATTTGGAGACTCGGTCCCAGTGCACGTGATGTCACACTGCGCTGCCGTGAGAAGTCATGTTACTGACGCATGAGGAGCAATAACTAGACGGTAAGTGTGGGGGCTGGGATATGGGGAAATATAAACAAAATCCTGCTGCCATATTCTCTCCAGTATTAGTTATTAAAGTGAGGGATGGAGGGACAGCTAGCTTCCATGACTGGGTTGTGCACTTGTAATTTACATTTCACACAGAAAGGGGGCTGGCAGGGGACACAGGGGGGGCCGGCAGGGGACACAGAAGGGGGGGCTGCCAGGGGACACAGAAGGGCTGGCAGGGGACGCAAGGCGGAGGGGGCTTGCAGGGGACGCAGTGCTGGAGGGGGTGGGGGGCACAGTCTATTTTGCCAGTTCCGGGCCCAACAATTTCTGATGGCAGCCCTGACTACATCACACAGTAGTGTCCCCTTATTCACGTTACACCACACAGTCGTATCCCTTATATACGTTACGCCACACCATTGTACCTCTTATATACGTTACGCCACACAGTAGTACCCCTTATACACCTTACGCAACCCAGTAGGACCCTTCATACACATTATGCCACACTGTACAGCCATGGTCATAAGTTTTGAGAGTGACACAAGTATTGGTTTCACAAAGTTTGCTGCTTCAGTGTTTTTAGACCTTTTTGTCAGATGTTACAATGGTATACTGAAGTAAAATTACAAGCATTTCATAAGTGTCAAATGCATTTATTGACAATTACATTAAGTTTATGCAAAGAGAAGAAATACAAGTGCACAACTCCAAATTAACTGATTATATATAAATACATTTTGCAGTAAATAGAGGTTTTTGGCATAATCTTGGCCAAGGTTATGGGCCTACCCACCACATCCGGGTAACCTCTGTAGGGTAGTTGCCTAACAAACAGAGCGCAGGATACCCCCAAACTGGCTGAGCTAAGCCACCCCAAGGCACCGCACTAATAAGAAAAGTGAAGTGTAAAGAAAATAGTTAAGAGCAGCCGCAGCTGCATATAAAGAATAAAAATAAAAAAGTGAAATACATATATAAAATACAGACAGTGAAGCATTAAAATTTGTTATAAAGGAAAAATGTGTTATAATGCGGTGCCCTGAAGAAGATCAACCAAAGCAATCCAGGGGGACCTACGCCCCAAAAATGGACCAAAGCTGCACTACACATTCTAAATATTTGAATGACTTACCTATATTATGCCTCTGACTGGTGTGCATATTACAATGCCAGACTCCATGCTCTAAACCAATGTGGTAGGGGTGCTAGTCTCAGTAGAAAGTGTCTGAAGCTTTCAGGTGTGCAAAGCAATTCACTGATTAGATTACATAGAAAATGGGCCTCAGACTGCACACCCTGAACATATATATATATATATATATATATATGTATATATATATATATATATATATATATATATATATATATATAATTGGAGGTGCTGCCTGTGGAGACCATTGATATATACACAAAAAGAAGAAATACAAGTGCACAACTCAAAATTAACTGATTATATATAAATAAATACATTTTGCAGTAAATAGGTCCGGGTAACCTCTGTAGGGTAGGTCCCTAACATACTAATGCAAAGAGTCAATATTTGCAGTGTTTACCATTCTTTTTCAAGACCTCTGCAATTCGCCCTGGCATGCTGTCACTCAACTTCTGGGCCACATACTGACTGATGGCCACCCATTCTTGCCTAATCGATGCTTGGAGTTTGTCAGAATTTGTGGGTTTTTGTTTGTCCACCCGCTTCTTGAGGATTGACCACAAGTTCTTAATGGGATTAAGGTCTGGGGAGTTTCCTGGCCATGCACCCAAAATTTCGATGTTTTGTTTCCCGAGCCACTTAGTTATCACTTTTGCTTTATGGCAAGGTGCTCCATCATGTTGGAAAAGGCATTGTTTGGGCGGCTCAGAAGTTGATTCACCAGGTCGAATTGCAGAGGTCTTGAAAAAGAAGGGTCAACACTGCAAATATTGACTCTTTGCATAAACTTAATGTAATTGTCAATAAAAGCCTTTGACACTTATGAACTGCTTGTAATTTTACTTCAGTATACCATAGTAATATCTGACAAAAGGTCTAAAAACACTGAAGCAGCAAACTTTGTGAAAACCAATACTTGTGTCCTTCACAATACTTTTTGCTGTAGTAGTGCCCCTTATACACATGTCCCTTACAAATTATGCGACATAGTAGTACCTACTTTAGAAAAAAATGCAATGGAAGAAGAGCGGCGGGTAGGGCGAAGTTAACATCACTTCATCTGTCTGATACAGCAAGTTCAAATGTCAGGCTCTTAATTGACTGAAAGACACAACCACCTCCTACAAACAATGGGGTAAATTTAATAAAGTTAGAGTTTGAGGGGCCTATTCACCAAACTATAAATGGCCCGGTAACAATGCGGAAACGCTAGTTTCCACATATTTAGGTTACCGGGCCATTCCTCATCATGGATCCAATAGGACCCCATGATATTCAGCAAACTTTCAGTTTTCGGAGATTGCTTCCGAGAACAAGCACCGTCTTCAGACGGTACTTGCTCTCGTAGCCCCCTTCCTTCCTATGGAAAGTAGTTTCGGGGATGTGAAGAGGGATTCGAGCGGATCCCTCTGCCGCCTTCTGATGGACTCCCCGGCTGCTGTGCGCATGCGTGACCCTAGTTCCTATGTTTTTGTGCATAGTTGAGTCGCTTGGCCTTGTTTCCACGTTCAAGGTATGGCTTTTAGCAGCAATTCTTCCATGAAGACCACTTCTGACCAGACTTATCCGAACAGTAGATGGGTGTAGCTGGGTTCTACTGGTTTCTGCCAGTTCTTCGCCAAAGGGCTGGAGATCGGTACAATAATGAGTGTAGGAGCAGGAGTTTCTAGGAAATGTTTACCCATGCGGTTGACAAAAATCGCTTAACTACGTGATCATCAGCATTGCCTGCAGATTGCGCTTGGCTCTGAATTCAGCTTCAAAAGTAGAGAACCCTGGTGCTTATTAGAAATATTTTTTAAAATATAATATATACGGTAGTATGCAATGTGTCAGTAGCCAAGATATATAATATATAGTATGCAATGTGCCAGCAGCCAAAAACAACAAATGAGGTTACAGTATGTCAAACCTCACAAAAAAGAGAAATTAAACAAAATTGTTATGGCGCTTTATTTACATAAATAAATACAATCTATTTAAAAACAACGTGTTTATTCATTCAAATATGAAATACACAAAGGTAAATTTCTCCTGGGAATGTGCAATATAAAATATGTATATTAAATAATTAATATCACTACTCCAGAACAAGATGATATATGAATATATCATTGCAATATAAATATGATTTGAATTCAATGTATAGTCATCCACTTAGAAAACATGTAACTCAGAATAGACCTTATTCTGATTTCTGACTCCTTGGTCACACAGATTTGGGGGACTGATATTTACAAAATTGCGATCTCTGACCATGCCTCGGTTTCAGTGAAATTAAAACGAGCAGTGCAGGGGGGTGGACAATGGGGATGGCGTTTTCCTAGTTATCTTTATAGATCAGATGAGTTTCGTAAGTTTCTGACTGATAGATGGATGAACTACCTGGACGACAATTTAGATTATTGGGATAATCCCACTACGTTTTGGGGTGCGTTCAAAACCGTGTTGAGAGGTCACATCATAGATTATGTGTCAAGGTTAAAATGAAAAAAATAATGCAGAATACCATAAGTTGCAGACTTCTTTATCCTCAGTTCTATGCAATCACATAGCAACCCCCTCTGAAGAGTCCTTGAATCATTTCACTGAAGCCAAACAGTTACTCAATGATTTTTTGTTGTCTCAGTTGTTAACTGATTCAAACAGTATCCTAGAACAGTTTGAAGTTTACTTCAAAACACTATATTCAGCTCTGCTGTTCAAAGCAGACCAACACGATAAATTATTACAGGAGGCGCATCTACCCCGCCTCTCTTCAGAACAATCAGAATCCCTTAGCTTACCAATTACTCTTTTGGAGGTTAGCACAGCCATTTCCCAACTTCACCTCCAAAAATCTCCAGGCCCAGATTGGCTGTCTAACGAATTTTATAAAATACTTCAGCCTCATATAGCTCCTACTTTAGTTGAGCTCTTTAACAATATTTTACAGAACCATACTCCCTTTCTTTACTTTAACTCTGCATACACAATTTTACTCCCAAAGCCCAACCGGGATTCCCAGATGTTAGATTTGTATCGGCCAATCACATTACTTCATTCAGATATTAAATGATTAGCTAAAATAATGCCTGATCTATTACAATGCTTGCTCCCTCAGATTCTAACTGGCCATCAGCTAGGTTTCGTGCGCAATACTCATTCAGTTAGAGGCATAAGCTCTGCCATAGCAGCGACAATTGTCTCTTCTCAATCACCTACATCAAAAAATTGATTACTCAGTTTAGATACCACCAAAGTATTTGACACTGTACTTTGGCCTCATCTATACTCAGTCCTACAATTTATACATTTTCATCCCTCCTTTATTGAAATGATTCGATACTTATGCACATCACCCTCCACTATTCTTCAGATTAATGGCTATAATAGTAACCCAATACCCATGTTTCATGGAATATGCCAGGGGTGCCCCTTATCCCCACTCTTATTCAATATAGCCATTGATCCCTTATTACGCATCCTTCAAAATGACTTTAGCTTCCAGGGGATCGCAATAAGGAGTAAAATAATAAAACTAACTGCATTCGCAGATGATATCTTATTATATATATCACAACCCTCCATATCAATGCCTAGGAAATTCCAGATTCTACAACAATTTGGAGAAAACTCAGGGTTCCAGGTTAACTGGCCAAAATCAGTAGCACTTCGCCTAGGTTCAGGCAATTTCCTGAGTAATGGCTTAGGCAATGTTTATTTGACATGGAGGTATGATTCCATTACTTACCAAGGAATTACTGTACCAAGACAGCCAAGTCTCCTGTATGATCTTAATTATAAATCTGCTATACGAGGAGCGTCTGTTGAGCTGGAGGGTTGGAAATCGCTGCCATTGTCATACTGTATATTGGTAGGGCTACCCTCATCAAAATGGTATTGTTTCCACATTTAATGTACTTGATTCAGGCCCTGCCTATTATGTTAAATCCCAAAGATAATCAACAACTTCAGTTCCTATTCATATGGCAAAATAAACGGCCGCGTATAGGATTTATAAAATTATAACAGCCAGTTACTAACGGTGGTATTAACTTCCCTGATGTTCAGACATAGTGTCAGGGTGCCCATTTGAGGTATCTAAAGGACTGGTTGCATTGTCGGGACATTATGCTAATACTTCTCTGGAGAGGGAGTTTCTTCAGGGAGTAGACTTAAATTTGCATGATCAAGAAGTCTTACCCTATGTTTAAGAAAACCCACTTCTTTGGTCTATTAGAAAATTAGGCATATGTTGCGCCACAAATATAATCTGAATGCTTATAGAACATGGTATCTCCCCCTAGTTGCAAATTCTGACTTTCAAGAAGGACAAGCTGGATATCCCTTTGGTATTTGGAGAATGGGCAGAGTGACTAATATTGGTTCTATAGTGGACACAGGGCCTGATTCAGACCCGCTCGCAAGCGGGTCGATGGCCGAGCAGTGCACATGCGAGTCCCGGAGCGAGCGAGAAATCACTCACTCCGGCGCTCGCATCCAAAAGGGGCGGCTGTCGATGTTGATCGACAACTCGCCCCGTTTGGTAGGCGGGTCAGGGGGGGTGGCTGGCCAAACTGAGGCGTTCCCAAAGGAACGCCTGCCTTTTGGGGGCGGCCCCACTGACATCACGAGTGATGTCAGTGGTGAGCTTCTGCTCTATTAGAGCCGGAAGCTCACTGGGGCTTGCGGGAACAAGACCCTACCACAAGGGTCTCGTGCAAGCCCGATGGTCACGACCATCATGACCATCACCTGGCCACTCGCAAAAGCTGTGCGTGGTCACCCACAGCTATGCGAGCGGCCAGGAGGCCGGTTTTAAAAATAATAGCGGCCGCCTTGATTCAGAGCGAGTGCTCGTTTTTGCGAGTGGCTCTGAATCAGGCCCACAGAGTGCTGTCGTCCTCTCACTTTCCAGGAAACATCCGAGAAATACCAAGTGGTAGTAGGAAACCCAATGGCATTCCTCTTAGCTCAGCATTATACCAGTTCAGTTATCAGATGTTTCTCCCAGAATGACTGGGATAACACGCTTGATAAGTTGTTACAACAGCAACCTTTAGGTAAAGGAGCTATTTCCCAGCTTACCAGAGGCTTCAGACTCTATTAGACCACTCTAAATCTCAAAGAGGTATGTCAATTTGGTCCTCTCAAATCCCAGGTTTGCAAAGTGAAGACCTGCTTTGCGCTCATTATAGGTCCTGTAAATCCTTTTCTTCTGCGATGTATACAGAGATGTTCCTCAACATACTTCATAGAACATACCTTTCTCCACACAGAAGGTTCCAAATTGGTCTTTCTACATCACATCTGTGTTTTAAATGTGGAGCGCCTCAAGCAGATCTGATTCACTGTCTTTGGACTTGTCCCATAATATGCCAGTTCTGGGTCTGTATCTGTACATACCCTGTGGAGCATCTAACTAACTATCTACCCACCAGATTGGGCATGGTTTGGAATCATTTCTCAAGACCGGCGTATTACTAGGGTATGCCGGAAACTATTACTGGCAGTAAGTGCAGTGGCAAGAAAGGCCATATTGCAGACCTGGATACATCCTGAACCCCTCTATTAGCCTTTTTAAAGCCAAGCTTTTGTATCTTTTTAGAATGGAATGGGTAGGTACTACGTTAGAAAGTGAGACAAAAGTCTACCACTTTTTTGCAGTATGGGAGAGCTATATAGCAACGCTTTCTTCTGCTGTTAAATCCCAAATTCAAAATTAATTTTCAAAAACCACATGGTATATGACTCGTATGGTGGATAATAACCATGCAATAACTATATAATTTTATAGTATAAAAACTCACCTTTGCATTAACATGGGGGATTAGTTGGGATCGGGGGAAGAGAGGTTGAGGCGAGCGAGAAAAAATTATTTTCCATTTAATTTTTTCTGTGTTTTTTCTTTTTTTGTGAACAACTGTTAATGTATTGTATCAATTTTGTGTAATCAAAGATGTACTAATATATACAAATGACAATTTGTCTTATTTTTATTCTTATCAAGGATCTATATTCATTGATGTTTCTTGTACAAATTCTTTGTGCATCTTTTGCTTTACAATGTAATTGCTTAAATAAAAATATATATATAAATAAAAGAAAGCATGTAACTTAGCAAAGGTTACAATGTAATAAATTCTCCAGCACTGTAATTATAGTGAATAACTGTCAGCAGTGATGTATAGAGAGCTTCTCCTAACTGCAGCTAAAGTTAGAATACAAATTGATAGTCCGTTAGCAGTGTCAGAGAGCTAAATGAGACATTTATGTCCAGCCAGATAAAACCACTGTGCTAGCAGTATATAAGTACTTATTGTGGTTGCTGTATTAGCACCTCATCCTTAATGATTTTACTCACTATAAGGGGTCCTCCGGTTTCAACCTTTTCTGATGTAAGAGAGAGTTCAGCTACTCACTAACTAAACAGGGAATACCCGCCAAGCTGTTCCCGTGGCGGAGATGGAATGCTGGCTGCCAAATGGTACCAATAATAGCAGCCACAGTAAATGAGAGCACTGGAATGAACTCTGTTGCACGGATTAGCATCTCTCTTAAACGGCTGCAGCAAACCTGCCGATCACCAGCAATGGGGGTCCCAATAGACGCGGTGGTCCTGCGTGCAGGGATTGTGGTGCTATCTGAATTGCAATAACAGTGGTAAAGTCCTCAACATAAATCAGCAGCAAACACCTGTGTCTTCAATGCATTTCCCCATACGTGACAGCTTTTTCAAAAAGCAGGTGTATAATCTATTCAGCTTCACTGAGGTTTTAAACCCTAGGCTAGTATATTTGATATTTCTGCAATAATACCAAAATGTCTCCCCATTAATCACTTCTGGGAACAGAGCTTCTGGTAACGCTGCTGGAGAACTGAAAGGGGTGAATGAGCCTGCTGTCAGCTTCTGATTAGATGATCATGGTACTGTCCTATGAGGAACCAACCAACATTTCATATAGTTGAGTCAGATGCCCTCTCTTCTTTATTCCTGCTGCTCACCCATATAAGTCTGTAGCGTAAATAAATATCGATAACCATCTAGTTTGGAAAATCAGCTGAAATCCCTGTGGACTCTTCCCCACAATTTAGTAGTCAAATGCCCTTTCTCGCTGTTCTGGTAACTTGTGTTGTACTTGTAATGGGAAGAGAGGAATATAAAATGTCTTCTTAAATTAATAAATCTGTTTTGAGCATTTTTGAAAAGTAAAAAAGGGAGATTTCTCTTTGTACAATAATGGTCTATAAATATTACGTATTAAAAAAATAAATAATAATTTTTAGTTTAACATTAACAACAAGGCACATTATACCCAATACTGAATTTTACAAGTTATTATTTTTAATATGTATCTATTTTCATTATAATTAAGAATCATATTGCTTCTTTGCCACGACACAAGCATGCCATACATATGTACTGTATTTATCTTTTAATCTGAATTTGTGTTCTATGTTCTCTTGCCCTTAGCCTGCAAAAACATGAGAGCAGATATCCTATTTCTGATTGACAGTTCTGGAAGTATCCATTATGATGACTATGCAAAAATGAAGGATTTTATGGAGTCTATCGTGAAGATGTCTGAAATCGGTCCGGACGCCGTCCAAGTTGGTTTGATCCAGTTTAGTTCTGAAACAAAGGAAGAGTTTCCACTTAACAAGTATAGAAAGAAAAATGAAATACAAGCCGCTATACTACGCATTCAGCAGATGAAGGAAGGAACCCTAACAGGGGCTGCTTTAAAAGCTGCACTGCCATATTTCAGCACCTCCAGAGGAGGAAGGCCAAATACAAAGCAATATCTTGTTATAATCACAGATGGCGAGGCTCAGGATGAGGTAGCACAACCGGCTGCTGCTATTAGAAACAAGGGTGTTAATATTTATGCTATAGGAGTACTTAATGCCAACAATACACAGCTTCTGGAGATCGCTGGAAAGCAAAGTCAAATTTACTTTGAGGACAATTTTGATGCCCTGGCTTTCTTGAACAAAGAAATCATATTTGAGATCTGTAATCCTGAAGAAAGTGAGTTATATTTAATATAGCAGTAACGTGTGTGTGTGTGTGTGTGTGTGTTAGTGTCATATGTGTTTGTGCTTTTATGGAAGTGTGGTGACCATCTGAAAATATTGCACCATTAGTAATTTTACTAAATATTGCTTATGATGTGAGGAAAGTATCTTATTTCCTAAATTAACAATTATTTAATTCCTGATTATTAATGGTACAAGAAATTGTCAATGGTGTGATAGCGGTTTTAGAAAGAAAGGTGAATTGGGGAAAAATGTATTAGGAAGATTTTTTAATCCATTCACTTAATTATATGATGGATTTAAACATTTTTTGCAACATTTCAATAACAAAGTTCTTTGTCTAAAATGTTTTGATATGAGCTTATCAATTCCCATTGGTCTGGTCCAACTTCCCATAATATATGGGAGGTGCTATTACTTGCCACAGGGGGAATTATATTATACTAAATATTACTCCAGTCATTAAGAGATACATTGACAAATGACGTTCTCTTTATTGACACAATTAATTACAGTACAAATGAGCTTTCTTCTGCAGGTGTTAGATGTGGTACAACAAACTATTGCTAGAATCCCCGGGAGAGCTTTGAATACTGCTCCACTCCTTACTTTTTTTCTTTGGTCTGACAAAAGATCCAGGTTATCTCTCTCAGTGTCACAGATGCCCAGAAAAGAGGACGGGCTGCAAGTTGTTGAATATTAAATGTATTATTTAGCCTTACAGCTTGTACACACATACATTCCTTGGTTTAGTCAGGATACCTGCAACACAGCATATATCCTAGATCATACATTTTACAGGGAGTCTGGAAGTATTATGATGCATACACACGGTCAGATTTGATGAACGATGACAGTATTAAAATGAATTAAATCGTCCAAGTCTGTCTGGAAACACAGTCGATGTCATATATCGTTATCTGACATGCGGGAACGCGTATCATTGGTCGATGCATGCCCTACATGTCAAAGATATGAACGACTGAACGATTTTTACAATCGTTATCATTCATATCTGATAACAAAGCTGACCGTGTGTATGCACCATTAGTTATTTTGGTACCACAGCCCGCATTTGAACTTCAACCCCCCTATATTAACTTTTTTCAAATATGGAAAGTTGCACTCATAAACTGTATATGCAATGTTCCCCTCAATACCTCATTTAGGGACAACATCCCCAGTTTACACACTAATTTTAGCAGTTGCAAATAAGAAGTAATATTCCTAGCTGCTAGTTTTATAGGTACCTACAGATACACCATGTTCCTTGCATACAATAAGACTATGAAGGTCCCACTATCTATTTTTATAACACTAGAGATTAGGCTCTCCAGATGCCCAGGAATTAAAAGTATTTCTTCTTCAGGGTCCATAGTGCTCCACACTGAGCCCATGTGGTGTAGGTGGTACTTGGAGGAACAGATACCAACAGTAAAGCTTTCTTCTGTCCCAGGATGCTCCAGTTCTTCCCCCTATACCCCGCCCACAGCCTGAAGGAAGGCAACTCAGTTAGGTTGATGTCCTGCAGGAGCTGGATCATCGTTATACAGTAGGGCTGCTGTTATGCAGCCCAAGCTTTATTTCATGATTTATTTTTATTTTACTATAAAAGAGCAAGCAGCGCTAGACGTCTGGACGTCTGCACTGCTACTACATCACACCTCCGCGACGCCGCAACTCCAGCCATCAGCTAGGTACTCTCAGGGGGGACAACTTAGACCTAGTTAGCAGGGCTTCTCGGGCCCCAGACTGCAGCCGGGACTCGAGGGGACAGGTAAGGCGGGTTCCCACTCGCAGGAACCTGCGTCTATGCTCAGTCTTACCTCCGGACTCAGGAGACAGACCGGAGGCAATAATGTAGACACCGATTTGTCCGGGACTCCACTAGACAACCAGGGCATAACTTTTAATGGTGCAGGGGACAGCTGAGGCCAGTGACCCGGTGGTTGATGTCAGGAATGGGGAGACAGTCCTCTTCCTGCTGCCCCTCCCCCAGCTCTGGGCCCCATTCCACTACGGTCTTGCTTCCACTGAGCTGCCCCTCCCTCCCTCAGAGAGTCACGGCGGCCATTTTCTGCAACAGCCACAGGTCACCGGGAACACTGGGTCCAGTCTCTCTGTATACCTCTCCTAGGACCCAGGTTATACAGCGCTAATTCCTACCAGCCACTGCAGTCTGTGTAGTCGAATTTAGTGCCTACTGCAGTTACAGTATATTGTATACTCTGCATTGCATGTGACTTGTGCTAGCGTTGCTGTCTGTTTATTTTTTTCAACTGTCAGCTTATACCTTTCCCTTTCTTTCACTAGAACCCTGGAATGCTGGTGTATAGGGGGTTCACTGTACCTCACATCTACTTGTATTTGTGAGGGCTGTATATCTGTGTTGCGCAATGTGCTATATAGTACATACAGTGCATCCGGAAAGTATTCACAGTGCATCACTTTTTCACATTTTGTTATGTTACAGCCTTATTCCAAAATGGAATAAATTCATTTTTGTCCTCAAAATTCTACTCACAATACCCCATAATGACAACGTGTAAAAAGTGTTTTTGAGATTTTTGCAAATTTAATAAAAATAAAAAAGCGAAGAAATCACATGTACATAAGTATTCACAGCCTTTGCTATGAAGCTCAAAATTGAGGTCAGGTACATCCTATTTCCACTGATCATCCTTGAGATGTTCCTACAGCTTAATTGGAGTCTACCTGTGGTAAATTCAGTTGATTGGACATGATTTTGAAAGGCATATACCTGTCTATATAAGGTCCCTCACTTGACAGTGCATGTAAGAACACAAACCAAGCATGAAGTCCAAAGAATTGTCTGTAGACCTCTGAGACAGGATAGTCTCGAGGCACAAATCTGGGGAAGGGTATAGAAAAATATCTGCTCATTTGAAGGTCCCAATGAGCACAGTGGCCTCCATCATCCATAAATGGAAGAGGTTCGGAACCACCAGGACTCTTCCTAGAGTTGGCCAGCCGTCTAAACTGAGCAATCGGGGGAGAAGGGCCCTAGTCAGGAAGCTGACCAAGAACCCAATGGTCACTCTGTCAGAGCTACAGCATTCTTCTGTGGAGAGAGGAGAACCTTCCAGAAGGACAACCATCTCTGCAGCACTCCACCAATCAGGCCTGTATGGTACAGTGGCCAGACGGAGGCCACTTTTTAGTAAAAAGCACATGGCAGCCCACCTGGAGTTTGCCAAAATGCACCTGATAAAATTCTCTGGTTTGATGAGACAAAGATTGAACTTTTTGGCATGAATGGCAGGCATTATGTTTGGAGGAAACTAGGGACCGCTCATCACCAGGCCAATACCAGCCCTACAGTGAAGCATGGGGGTCACAGCATCATGCTGTGGGGATGTTTTTTAGCGGCACTAACTGGGAGATTAGTCAGGATAGAGGGAAAGATGAATGCAGCAATGTACAGAGACATCCTGGATGAAAACCTGCTCCAGAGCGCTCTTGACCTCAGACTGGGGCGACGATTCATCTTTCAGCAGGACAACGACCCTAAGCACACAGTCAAGATATCAAAGGACTGGCCTCAGGACAACTCTGTGAATGTCCTTGAGTGGCCCAGCCAGAGCCCAGACTTGAATCCGATTGAACATCTCTGGAGAGATCTGAAAATGGCTGTGCACCGACGCTTCCCATCCAACCTGATGGAGCTTGAGAGGTGCTGCAAAGAGGAATGGGCGAAACTGCCAAAAGATAGGTGTGCCAAGCTTGTGGCATCATATTCAAAAAGACGTGAGGCTGTAATTGCTGCCAAAGGTGCATCAACAAAGTATTGAATAAAGGTTGTGAATACTTATGTACATGTGATTTCTTAGTTGTTTTTTTTATTTAAATTTGCAAAAATCTCTAAAAACTTTTTACACGTTGTCATTATGGGCTATTGTGTGTAGAATTTTGAGGAGAAATATGAATTTATTCCATCTTGGAATAAAGATGTAATATAACAAAATGTGGAAAAAGTGACGCGCTGTGAATACTTTCCGGATGCACTGTATATCTGTGTTGCTCACTGCGCTGTGCCAGATTGTGTGCTATACTATCCTTGCAGATATGTCTAGCAAAGAGTAACAAAAAGAGTAACAAGCAGACTACTGCTCCCACTCTGGTTTCTTGTAAGTCCTGTTTAGCAGGTTTAGCTTCAGAGGATCTCATTCAAGATGGTCTATGTGCATTTTGTTATATGGCACCTGGCCCATAGGCACCTGCAGCCTCTCCTCAGGAATCCGCCTGGGCTTCTTTTTCACAGGTGTTGGCAAAAATTGCGGACTGTGGTAGCTTCCCAGTGCCTCCTTTACCTCCTCCATGGGTAGACGTACTTTGTACCTGAGGGCAGAGCCTGGCGGCTACCTCTACAGCCTTTCAACAAATGTTGCAAATGGAGAGACCCTTGCCTAGTAAAACTACTAATGCTGGGCATACACTACCAGATAAAATGTCTGTCAGACCGACAGACATTTTATCTGGCCGGCTGCCAGCCGCAGATGTCGCCGGCATACACTGTGAGATTTCTCTCACAGTGTGTTCGGCAGACATCTGCGCTCCGCCCCCGGGGGAGGAGACATTTCCCTGTTCCTTCTGTAGGAAGGAACACAGGAAATGTCTGTCTGTCGGCTGCGCTGGGCATACACTGCCCGATGCGGCCGACAGTTTAACGGGAAATATCGCATCGGACGGGCATGCTGGACAATCCAGCATGCCCGACCGAGCAATATTTAACCCTCGGTCGCCCCCCCACACGCTACAATTATCGGGGTGATCTGCCGATATCGGGATCGTCTCGATAATTGTAGCGTGTATGGCCAGCATAAGCGTGCTGTGTTATCTTCCCAGTCCACCCAGCTATCAGATTCTGAGTTATCGTCTGGGGAGGCAGAAGACGCAGACCTCCCTCTGACTCCCCCTCGGAGGAAGAGGAGCCCCCATCTAAATTGAATATACCTGCACTAGTGAGAGTTGTAAAATCAATTCTTCAACTAGAAGGTACAGAACACACTCCTAAGGCAAAAGAGACACTCTTTAAATTACAGAATGTAGTTTTGATGGAGTTTCCTCACTCTGATCAGTTATCTGATCTAATGAGTGAAGCATGTTATACGCCAATTAAAAAGTTTCAGATACCTAAATGCTTGATTTCTTTTTACCCTATTCCAGCTACCAATTGCACTAAATGGGAAGTTCCCCCTGTCGTAGATTCCCACGTGACATGCCTGGTTAGGAACTCTACCTTACCTATCCATTCAGCAAGCTCCTTAAAGGAGACTACTGATAGAAGGATTGAAGCCTGAAGTCTATATACTCTCTTACAGGAGCTATTACTCGTCCTGCCATGGCTATGGTCTGGGTGGCAAAAACCATTTAGAGTTGGGCAGAGGCCCTAGAAGACACATTTCCCTCTGATGCTTCTCGGGAACAGCTGTCCTACATCTTGCACATTAGGGATGACCCTCCTATTTACGAGAAGCGGCTTTGGATACTGGGCTCCTAGCCTCCAAAGCATCTGCTACTTCTGTGGTAGCCCGCCGTATCATTTGGCTTCGGTCATGGAAGGCAGACTCGGACTCTAAACAGGCTTTGGAGTCTCTGTCTTACTCTGGGGAGATCCTGTTTGGCCCAGAATTGGACAAAATTGTGACTACCTTGGCAGCTTCTAAGACGGCGTCCTTTTCCTCTGCATATGCTACTAAGCCTCAGGTGTCATCCTTTTAGTCCTTTTGTCGCCAGGGAAAAGCTAAAGGCCAGTTCTTTCCATGGCAGTCGGCATCCACAAAGGCCTCCAAGCCTAGGACTAAACAAGCCTTCAGTCTGATGGGGTGGGCTTCCCCCTGGGGGTTACCAGGGTGGGAGGTCGACTTCTTCAGTTCGCCCAGTTCTGGTGTCAGAAGACGCCTATTTACAAGAAGTGTTTTCCCATGGGTACGCACTCTCATTCCTGAGGCGGCCCCCCCAGCAGTTCATTTGCACAGGGCCTCCATTGGACCAAAGCAAAGCCCTTCTCCTCCACAAGACCATTCAGTCCTTGTTGCATTCAGGGACAATAATTCCGGTCCAATCACCACAACGAGGGATGGGTTATTACTTTACCCTTTTCTTGGTTTAGAGGCACAACGGGTCTCATCAGACTATCTTCAATCTCAGGTCTCTGAACAAGTTTATAAGGGTGCTCAGGTTTCGTATGGAATCCCTACGCTCTTTTGTCCTAGCTATGAAGTCTAGGGACTGTATAGTGACTCTGGACATTCAGGGCGCTTACCTACATGTACCTATAGTGTCCTCTCATCAGCGATATCTCCGGTTTGCTGTCCTACAGCCCCATGGGTCTTTACCAAGATCATGGCAGTTATGGCGGTCTATCTTTCTTGTCAAGGGATCAGACTGCTCCCATACTTGGACGATCTCTTCAGAGGTTCTTCACCGTCATCTACAGGTAACCATTGCCTTTCTACAAATGCATGGCTGGCTGATCAACTGGAAAAAGTCTTCCCTGACCCTTTCTCAAAGAATGGTGCACCTGGGAGTCTTCCTGGACTCTCAGGCTCAGAGAATCTTCCTGACAGCAGACAAAACCTCAGCACTACAGAGTGTGCAGGTTACTCCACAGTCGCCGAGTGTCAATTCACTCTGCAATGCAGATCTTGGGATCCATGGTGTCCACCTTCGATATGGTGGAATTCGCTCTGTTCCACTCCAGGCCCTTACAACACTTGATCCTCTCCAGGTGGAATGGGCTGCCCCATCTGCTCAGATCCCAGACGGTGGGCCTCTCTCCAGAGGTTTGCCTGTCCCTATCCTGGTGGCTACAATCGTCCCACTTAAACAAGGGTCCCACCTTTTGGATCCCGGAATGGGTACTCCTCACCACGGATGCAAGCCTCCGCACAGTTACCGGCCAGCACTCCTTCCAAGATCACTGGACACCAGCCAAGGCAATCTTATCGATCAACGTCCAGGTACCCGAGCTATCTACTGAGCCCTCACTCTGGCTCAGGATATTCTTCATGGCAGGCCAGTACAAGTACAGTCCAACAACGCCACGGCAGGGGCCTACCTCAATCACCAAGGAGGCACTTGAAGTCTGTCAGCAATGGCAGAAGTGTCACGCATTCTCACATGGGCTCCCAGCCATCTCTGCAGTGTTCATCATGTGGATTCTCAATTGGAAAGCGAATTTCCTCAGCCGTCACGACGTGCATGCAGTGGACTGGTATCTACATCCAGAAGTCTTTCAGCTCCTGGTGGACAAATGAGGTATAATGGACGTGGACCTCTCCAAACAGAGGTCTTTCAACTCCTAGTGGACAAATGGGGCCTGCCAGAGGTGGACCACGACACAACCACAATCTTCCAGTGTAAGGGTACAGGACAAGGGACCCCGATGCAGCCTTCGTGGAATGCCTTGTCAGTGAAAAGGACCTTCCATTTGTCGTACCTCTTCCCTCCAGTCTCCCTTCTTCCTCAGGTTCTTCAGAAGTTCAAGCAAGAAGCAGGCTTGGTCCTGTTGGTAGCTCCGGCTTGGCCCAGATGCCATTGGCCCAGATGCCTCCTCATCGACCGGACCTATTATCTCAGGGTCCTTGTCTACATCCGGCCTCAGCCCGTCTGTCTCTGATGGTTTGGCTCTTGACACATCCCTAGTAAAGTCTAAAGGATTTTCTAGCTCTGTGGTCCAGACCAGGCTCAGACTGCGTAAACCGACCACTGCCCGGATTTATCACTGGGTGGGGCATACGTATTCCAGTGGTGTGCTACCAGAAACTATGACACTCAGATTTTTAGGGTTTAGGGTTTCTAGAATCCTTGCCTTTCTTCAAGCTGGATTGGATGTTGGACTCTACCTGGCCTCTCTGAAAGTACATGTCTATCTGGTCCCAGCGCAGAATTACTCCTCTGCCTGCAGGTGTTCTCCATATGCAACCTCCCTTTGTCCCTCCTGTGGCTCCGTGGGATTTGTCAGTGGTTCTCCACGCACTTCAGGAACCTGCATTTGAACCTTCGGACTCAGCAGACATCAAATGGCTCACTGCAAAGACTCTTTTTTTTTCTGGCTATAGAGTCTGCCCGTAGGGTATCGAATTTAGGGGGCGCTCTCCTGTCGCTCCCCATTTCTGATCTTTCATCAGGACAGGGCTGTTCTTTGATAGCGCCCTGGCTTCCTTCACAAGGTGGTCTCTAGTTTCCGCCTTAATGAGGAAATTGTAGTTCTGGCCTTCCAATCACCAGACCTCTCGGCAGGTGAGGCCTCCTTGGATGTGGTTCGTGCTCTGAAGATCTATGTGGACCGTACTGGTTCCATCAAGAAAGCTGATTCCCTCTTTGTCCTATATGGATTCCACAAGAAGGGTTGGCCAGCTAACAAACAGACTCTGGCCAGATGGCTTTGCATGACTATTTCAGAGGCTCACTCGCAGGCTGGCCTTCCTGTGCCAGCTACATTATCTGCTCATTCTACTCCCTCTGTGGGTCCCTCGTGGGCAGCCCACTGTGGTCTTCTGTCCACACACTATGCAAAGTGGCCACGTGGTCTTCTGTCCACACCTTTCTTAGATTATATGTCTTTGATATATTTGCCTCTCAGGATGCTTCCTTTGGACACCGGGGTCTCCTCTCAGCTCAGGAACGTTCCCGCCCTTGAACAACTGCTTTGGGACATCCCCATTGTCTTCCCTGTTGAGCCTTATGGACCCTGAAGAAGAAAAGGAGAGTTAAGGTAAAACTTACCCTTGTTAATTCTCTTTCTTCAAAGTCCATAGGGTCCACAGGGCAATGGCCCTGATGCACCTGGCTTCTATGGGTTTCTTTCCTTCTCTGTGTGAGAGTGTGATTCTTCAGTGTACCAGTCTTCCTATCCTGCTCCTGCCTTGGGCTTGTTAACAAAACTGAGTTGCCTTCAGGCTGTGGGCTGGGTATAGGGGGAAGGACCGGAGCATCCTGGGACAGAAAAAAGCTTTGCTGTTGGTGTCCAATCCTCCAAGTACCACCTACACCCCATTGTCTCCCTATGGACTTCGAAGAAAGAGATTTAACAAGGGTAAGTTTTACCATAACTCTCCTTTTCTTCTTCGCATAGCACTTTTAATGCCTCAATTAACCATCCCTTCTTTTAAAACATTTTAAAACTTTATGGATGACACAATTTATTTTGGAGGAAACATGAGAAGCTGCTTTAAAGCCACTTATAAGACCTAAGTTCCAATAAAAATTAAATTAATTCAAACACTGATCCTTCAAAGAGCTTATATGTGTCCCACACAGATGTTTATTAGAGAAATCCATGGCACTCCCACTGAGCCCCGATCAGCTAAGAGAGGTGTGGTCTGTGATAACAGGTACTGCATATCTTACCTGTCAGTGGAACACTACCGCTAACTGAATATTAATACCCACGGCACTATGCTGGCAGGATTTTATTGTGATCACTTGGACTATCATTGGCTGCAGCTTTTTAGTGCTAACAGAGCTGAGGCAGTTTTTTTAATTAATAATTAACTTGGTCGTGAACTATTTTTACTTACTCCAGCAACAAAAAGCTGTTTGCTGACGGACCAGATTTATAAGCACTTAAATACACTGCTACATTTATAAGTGTTGTTGCAACTTTTTCTCGTATTTTTTGTACATTGTTGCTGTCCTATTAATGATACAACAGAGCTCTTGATAATTTTGAGGATATGGGGTATATGTCTATTGAGAGTTTTGTATGCTTCTAGTGTTTTTTGCAATCCAAGTGTTTGTAATTTGATTTATTTAATCTTGTTTATGAATTTGCGATCTAGTGAACCAATTCATTCAGCACGTTCACGTTCTGTTTATCTTTATTTGTGCTTTATGTGGGATTTGCAAATGTCTCCCATTTCTAAGGATCACTGCAGGTGATTGTAATTTATAAAATAAATTGGATAATTGATGATAAGTAGCGCTGGGTAGATTTTCATTGTTCTCATTTTTCAAGTTCAATCAAATTTTGTTGAGGTGGCTTATCATGATCTAGTAGTGACCACAGTATGACTTCCCTGTAAAGGAAAATTGATGCCTGATCCAATGGGTATTACTACAGTATGGTCATGAGTCCCAATATTAACACTTTCTTATATATGGAGTTGGTTTGTCTGATAAAATTCAGAATGGCATAGTATACCTCCTCACTACTCTCTTATCTGTAATTTATGTGATAAAATACATTAATTCCTGTAATCATAATAATTTCTTATATATATTGATACAAATAATTACATGGCTATTGTATTACTGTATATACTGTACTTTATTGCAGTGTTTTTCCAAAATTCTGTCCTCAAGGGGTGTGGTATAAAAGATAGACAATTAAAATGTCAACAATATCTAGATAGACACCAGATGTTAGACAGGCAATAGGTTGACAGGGACAAAAGTTCGACAAAGACAAAAGGTCCACACACTGAATTTCGACATGGAAGAAGGTCGATAGGTACAAATGGTCGACAGCGTCAAAAAGGTCAACACACAAATGGTTGACAATTTTTTTTGGTTTTCTAACCCTAATCTTCACCCTAACCCTTACCCTCTTTTGGTGCCTAACCCTAACCCTCCCTCTTGGTGCCTAACCATCGGGGTAGGTGCCTGACCCTAACCGTCCCTTCTAGTGCCTAACCCTATCCCTACCTCCTGGTGCCTAACCCTAACCATCAGGGTAAGTGCCTAACCCTAACCATTGGGGTAAGTGTCTAACCATAACCCCAGTCAGTAAGTGCCTAACCCTAACAAAAATGTGTTGACCATTTGTGTGTCTTTGATTTTAATGTCGACCTTTTGACCACGTCGATCATTAGTACCTGGCATCCTTCTTCCATGTTGACCTTTAGTATGTCGACCTTTTGTCCCTGTCAACCTATTGCCTGTCTAACATCTGGTATCTATCTATACATTGTCGACCTTTTAACTGTCTATCTATAGGACAGATACCATCCTCAAGTCCCCATAGCAATTCAGCTTTTAAGGCTATCCTTGTTTGAGCTCAGGAAACTTAATTATTACCTTAGTCATTCTGATTTGACCATCTGTACTCAACCATGGATATTCTTAATTCATGGATTGTTATGTTGACTTGAGTTTGGAGACCACTTTGCACTCACACATCAACTTATATTACATGATGCAATTTGTTGTGCCTTTCCGCTGTCATGCATTTGAGTCTGGGTAAGGAGGAAGATATGTCCTTTTTTGCAGTTGAAGAAAAATGGTGGTGAACTCCACAAATAAATTTACTTGAGAAAAACAAAACAAAACATTTTATTTAGCTAAAGCTCTAAATATGAGGACATGGAGGTGCATAAAGATTAACATGGATTTAGTGAAAGAAAAACTATTAAGAAGTTTAAAGGATAGAAGTGGCTTTATAAAGATAACATAGATCAACGAGAGAAAACAGGTGTCGACTGAAAATTATTACAGAGTTTACTTACGTTTCACTTAAATATAAAACATGTAATCAAATAGTTAAATGTATAGTCCATTGTTATTAATCAGAAACAATATAAAAATGGTTTTGAATAGCTATTTAGAATGATGAAAAGGTTAATATATGTAAAATTCTATAGTAAGTGTAGGAATTATTGTAAAGAGGGAATGTTGAATTTGAATGTTAAAACATATAGGTAAACTGGAACACTTATTACAGAGTAGAAGATTTCTATTATCTTGCTATGTAATTGTCACCATTACTGAAACTATATATTCTGTTGTATATTACAGTTTGTAAAAGGACAGAAGTTGCGGACATCATATTTTTAGTGGACTCGTCTTCCAGCATCACTGTTTCCCAGTTTAGAACCATGCAGAAGTTTATGGAGGCTGTGGTAAATGATTCCATGGTTGGAAAGGAAAATGTCCAGTTCGGTGTTGTTACTTATAGCACAGTTCCAGAACAACAGTTCCCTTTAAATGCTTATTCCACCAAACTTGATGTTCGAAAGGCTATTTTTGATTTAAAACGATTAAAGGGATTGACTTATACTGCGACTGCTTTGGAGTACACCCAAGAAAGATTTGGCCAAAGTTACGGTGGTCGTCCCGGAGTTTCTCACATTATAGTTCTCATCACTGATGGAGCAACCAGTTTTCAAGATAGTGACAAATTAGATACAGTAACCCAGTCTTTGAGGAACAATAATATAATCATTTTTGCTGTTGGAGTTGGTGGTGCCAAAGCAGAAGAACTTGAAAAGATTGCTGGACAGCCAGATAGATGGTTCTTAGTACAGAATTACACCGCCCTGGAAAGTTTACATTCAAATATAACCCACATTGTTTGTGAGCAGACTAAACCAGGTGAGCAACCATTAGTTACAATAAGTGAAGTAAATGTACAGAAATGCGTACAACGTACGAGAGATGAGATTACTGGCTTCTTGTCTGACACTCAGTATAGGGGATCATTAGGTGGAGTTTTATACTGATGTTGTTGCTGATCTGGTTTGGAGTCTGGGTAATCATCATAAGAGGTGAAGCTTAGCTCAGCTGGGGCCTGATTTAGATGAAAGCAAAGATGCCTGTTTGTATTTGAGGAAATATATATCCGCACAGTTATGCTTTCACACATCTCAACACACATACACCTTAAATAAATGTCTTTGGAACAAAGATATGACAATTATCGCCAGAAATTGCACAATGCACTTGTATGCTACTCTGAGGGGTCTATTTACTAAGCAGCGTTAGGAGACAGAGTGAAAAGTGATAAGGTGCCAGCCAATCATCTCCCAACTGTCATTTTTCAAACACAGCCTGTGAGATGGCAGTTGGGAGCTGATTGGCTGGCACCTTATCACTTTTCTCTAACCGGTGTAGCTAATGTGGCTGATATAGTTCGGGCAGTGGCACTGTGGTGGCTGTAAATGAGTTCTACCAAATCAGAGATATATGTTAATTAATTTGATGCCCATTATAATAATTGTTATTTTAGATCTTCACAGTGGTTCACTAAAAGTTCCCCTATTGCGGATCCACTGTTCAGTCATTACATATGCAGTAATTAGAATTTCTACACTGCGACTGGTTCCATAAAACAGTCCAGGACTTTTGCTGCCTGAGTTATAGTGATCAGAGATTGTTCCCTTCTCCTGCTGTATACCAATAAATATTGTGTTATATGATTTACTGCCATTTGATTTCTTATGCTACCACATATCTCCTGATAAATGCAAAGCTGACAGAAGGTGTACTGTATGGAGCAATGGTGTGCATGTCATTACTAATTTAGCATTGGATCTTATAGGAACTTTTCGTAAGGTCCATATTTAAAGGTACATCACCCTCTATTCATTACAAGTAAAGAACAAAATGGCATTTTGTATCCAATTAATGCTTAACTAATTTATGAGGAGACAGAAGAAGACAAATAAACAGTATGTTTCAAAAAAATAAATGATTTACATCATCATAACAACACACTTATAGGGCCAAATGTAATGGTTATATTATATTTACACTAGGGCAAGGAGTAGGGTTTTCTTTTGGGAATACAACAGGAGAGATAAGGGTTTGTTATTCAGAGGGCAAGAAATCACTACATGTAGACTACATTGCAATTTTTAATAGGATTCATACATTCCAGTAAGTGTATATATTAAATAGACAAATACAGTAGACATAAAGAATAAAATGTAATGCAGTACAGAATGTGTATTCTCTGCAAGATTAAAACATCACTTTACTGTATTCCTTCATTGTTTCAGCTTGCTCCAATGAAAAGATTGATCTTGTGTTCCTGGTTGACGGCTCTGCAAGCATCAGCAAAAGTGACTTTAACATTTCAAAAACATTCATGAAAGAAATAGTAGACAGTTTCAGTATTGCACAAGACAAGGTACGTATTGGGGTGGCCCAGTACAGTACAGATCCACAGAAAGAGTTCTTCTTGAACCAACACTCCACCAGCAATGGTATTAAACAACACATAGATACAATTGTCCAGCTGAAAGAGAATACCTACACAGGGAAAGGCCTAAACTTTGTTAAGCAGTTTTTTGATCCTGCCAACGGAAGCCGTAAAAACCAAGGCGTTTATCAGTATTTAATAGTAATGACGGATGGGGAGTCTCATGATTCAGTGATTGAAGAGGCTGAAGAATTGAGGAGCAGTGGAATCACAATCTATTCTATTGGAATTGGTTTCAAAAACAGTTTTGAGCTGGTTCAAATTGCAGGTAACCCCCAGAACATGTTTACGGTGGAGACGTTTGAAATGCTGGACACAATCAAGAGACAGATTGTACATCAAATGTGTACACCACACGATGAGCCTGACAAAGGTAAGTAATATACAAATACACTGTCTATCATAAATTATTTATTAATAGTCAATGTTTCTTTTCTGATGATGCTGCCACTGATTTTGGTAATTCTTATAACTTGTTAATGAAAATAGAATAAATCAGAAATAATTTAAAAAATGAAAAAAAAAAAAAAAAAAAGTATCTGAAGACTTGTTCATAGTAAGGAAGCTACTATAAATCTTGTATCAACCTGTAACTTTTGGTAAATACTATCAACTTTTTCTGAGTACCAGTACCTTGATTCATCGAAGAAAAGTACAGTTAATAATACATTACATACATCATTACATTGGGTCATTTTAAAGTCATATTAAGCCATTACAATACAATAGGGTAGTTGTAACATTATTGCTTTAGGTTTAAAGATCCGGTAAAACTAAAAGGTGTTATTTATCAAAGCTTGGAGAGAGATATAGTGGATGGAGATAAAGTACCAATCAATCAGTTGCTAACTGTCATTTTTCAAATACAGCCTGCAAAATGACAGTTAGAAGCTGATTGCTTAGTGCTTTATTTCTCTCCAAGCTTTGATAAATCTCCCCCTAAATGTTACAAAGAATACATTTCAGAATAATAAAACACACTAGTAGGTAGCCTACAGCTCCCTAAAGGTGTATAGGGCATGTTAGCAATAATAGGTCCACAAAAGCTGACAAGGTGTATGTTATTCAAGAATGGTATAAAACATATCAAATATGAGCGTGGTGTAAAAGGTCGACAGATAAAAGATCGACAATGTCCTGACCCATATTACAAAATGTATAGACACATTACAATATATTTTCTATAGGCACAGTCTGAATATAAGGAGGAAAAATAAAAACATTCTGTAAGTGGCGATGACTCGGGAACTCACATACTGTATAGTGCTATTAATTGTTTGAGGGAGGGGGGCCCCAAACTGGTATCTTGCCTAGGGCCCCGTGAGGTGTAAATCCGGCTCTGCCACAGTGTGAGTGATTTGAACAGGTCAAGGAAATAGCAGGTGACTACTAATTATATTAAGATATAGCAGGAATACATTGCTAGTCACAGGTTATAAGCAATAATATCAGAGCTCACCATTAATACAAATATTATTAGCAGGATATTTTATAAATTAGCCTCAATTGTGTATTGTAAATATGAGATAGTGGGGCTTATATGTGCTGGATGCAAGGCAAAAAAAAGGAAGTAACAGTGCACTTTGGTAAACCCATGTTGGACTGCAGGTGTGCAGAGAGATTTAGATTTGGGAGGGGCGTGTTCAAACTGAAATTTAAATTTCAGTAAAAGTAAAACTGTCCAGCATTTGTGGGATACATTGAAAAGTATCCAGAGTTTACTCTACATGCAAAATAAATAAAGGTATATGCACCAAGAGCTGGATTAAGGGCCTGATTCAGCACGGATCGATATTGTGATCGCGGCTGCGATTACGCACGCAGGTCTGCTGCGAAAATATGCTAATGTTTGCAATTGCACAGCATTCACATAGCCAGCACAGATACGCCCACTACCACTATCTCACATCCGCAACACCCTGCAGTCCTACGAATACATCGGTAACATCGAGTCGTACGCAGTAAGTACTCAAACTGCGTATACTGTTGCAGTGGCTAGTTCATGCATGCCCATGTAACAGCGTTCAAACGGACAGGCACTCCTGTGTTTCTCCGACCACTCCCACGTCACCACCCCCAAATGCTGACGTCACTTACTCTGTTATGGATTTCTATCTGCGTGGCTGATCGCAAAGCTAACGCGCGCACAAGTACTGCGGGGCATGCGCAGTACGCACCATCGACCAATCTTTGTTGCAATTGCGATCCATGCTGAATCAGGCCCTAAATACTCATGGGGCTCTAGGCAAGATACTGCTTTGGGGTTCCCTCCCTCGTGATCCAACTGTCCTTTAGTGCAAACCTTTTCAGTGTAGAATCCATGTCCATCAATGCTTCAAATCCCATTAGCCTATTTGATTTCGGGATTTTGATCTTGATGATTAGGACCTATATAATAGGTTCCTATTGTGTACATCAGCAAAATTATTAAAATCAAAGGATTATGCCTACCTGCCATATGTGGCTTCAGTTATGTGGTGTTGAACATAGCTGTACATCTGTTTGTCTGTGTCACTTCTGCACTTCTGGTCAGCAGCCACCATGACACCAACTTCAGAAGAAGACAAGGAAGAAGTTAAGTGGTAAAGAGTGCAGAAGAGCAACACGAACAGGGAAGTGGAACAAGGTTCAATGAAACAGGAAAACTGGTTTATGAGGAGCACAAAAAAAAATGGGTGTTGGGGAAAATAATAGGAGGATGGGGACAAACAGATGAAAAAAGATAGGGACAGACACATACAAAGAGGAGACAGATGCACAGACACAAAATATGGAGGCAGAAGCAAACATGGAGGTATAAAGATACACATACAACATTGACGATAGGGAAGCAAACAGAAAGGGGGAGATGGACTGAGGGGGGAGATACATGCAGGAGATGGACTGGGAGATGGAGACACATGCAGGAGATGGACTGAGAGGGGGTAACACATGCAAGAGATGGACTGAGGGGGAGACATGCAGGAGATGGACTGGGAGAGGGAAGACACATGCAGGAGATGGACTGGGAGGGGAAGACACATGCAGGAGATGGACTGAGAGGGGGTAACACATGCAAGAGATGGACTGAGAGGGGAATACATATGCAGCAGTTTGACTGGAAGGGGGAGACACAAATGCAGAAGATGGACTGAGCTGGGGTGGGAGACACCTGCAAGAGATGAACTGGGAGAGGGGGAGATACATGCAAGATATTTTTATTTATTACCAGTTATTTATATAGAGCACAGATATTCCACAGTGCTTTATGGAGATGGAGGACTGAGGGGAGAGACACATGCAGGAGATAAACTGGGAGGGGAAGACATGCAGGAGATGGACTGGGAGATGGAGACACATGCAGGAGAATGACTGAGAAGGGTAACACATGCAACAGATGGACTTAGAGGGGAATACATATGCAGCAGTTTAACTGGGAGGAGGAGACACATACAGGAGATGGACTGAGCTGGGGTGGGAGACATCTGCAAGAGATGAACTGGGAGGGGGCGAGATACATGCAAGATATTTTTATTTATTTATTACCAGTTATTTATATAGAGCACACATATTTCACAGCACTTTATGGAGATGGACTGAGGGGAGAGACACATGCAGGAGATAAACTGGGAGAGGGAAGACACATACAGGAGATGGACTGAGAGGGCGGACACATGCAGGAGATGGATGGAGAGAGGATACTTGGTAGATATGAACTGAGTGGGGCATGTAGGCAATGTACTGAGAGTGGTAGACACCTGCAAGAGATGAACTGTTAGGGGAAGACACATGCAGGAGATGGAATGAGAAGGGGAGACAGGGTTGTCTTAACAGCAGTGTGGGCCCTGGACAAAGCAATGCACTGGGGCCCCTACCCACCCATTCACGGGAAAAAATGTAAATGGTCAATAAAATTAGACCCTCCTGCATGCCCATCAGACCTCCCACACATGCAGATAGACTGGTCTGAAGCCGGCGGATAACGTGAAACTGGGACTGAGGTGAGTACTCGTTACCGGGAGGGGGATGGGGTGGGGGAGGTCAGATGAGAATACAGTGCACCGGCGGCCGGCTTATAAAAATATCACAAATTTACCAACTGGCCGCAGCTGCAGGGAGGCGGGTTGGCGGGCCCCTACAAGCTTTGGGCCCTTGGGCAACTGCCCAACAAGCCCAATGGAAGAGATGGCCCTGAGGGGAGATACATGCCGGAGATTGACTTAGAGTGGGGACACATGCAGGAGATGGACTGAGAGAGGGGGACACAAGCAGGAGATGGACTGAGATTAGGGGGAGAAAGCTGCAGGAGAAAGACTGTGAGGGGGAGACAGCTGCAGGAGATAGACTGTGAGGGGGGACAGCTGCAGGAGATAGACTGTGAGGGGGAGACACAGGTACGAGATGGACTGAAGGGGGTGAGACACATGCATGATATGGATGGGGGTGGGAAACACATGCAGGATATGGACAGAGGTGGGAGACACATGTTGGACATTTACTGAGAGAGGGAGACACATGCAGGAGATGGACTGAGGTGGGAGAAACATGCAGGAGATGGCCGGAGAGGAGGAGACACAGGAAGGAGATGGACTGAGAGGGGGAACACATACAGTAGCTGTACAGGGAGGCTGGGAGACAGACAGGAGATGGAGTGTGAGGGGTTCAGAGACAGGAGAAATGGGTTGGTGCTGTAGAGATAGTGGAGACAGGCAGCATACTTACAGGCACGGCCATACTGAGAAATTGTCCTTATCGTTCCAGGGGCCATAGAGCAGCTCATCCAATTAGGGACTCTTCCAGTCAGCATGTGCTGAGCTCTTCCAATCATAGCTCAGCATAAGCCCCTGTGACCCCTGCAAATCATGTCACTGACTCTGTTGTGTAAGAGGTGCAGGGACCTCTCTCCCTCCTTGCTGAGTGTACCACAATGCGCCTGACTACACGCCACACCTCGTGCAAACCTGCTGGCCAGGCATAGAAGTGTAACAAAACAAAAACCCAGACCATCCTCAGGTAGCATGCTGGTCCCATTGGGCCTTAGGTTGTCGCCTGTTCCGCCTTGTAGGTAATCCATCCCTGTTTGCACCCCTTGCATTGTAATATGGTTTATCCAGGAGCAAACTTTTATTTGCTTTGCTCCTAACTCCGAATAAGTCTCAGTGTGTCCTCTTCTGTAAAATTTAAGGATCGATCTAATAATAATAATTTCAAGGTCTGTCCCATCTCCTAAATGCTTTTGACGTAGTAGCCGGGGTGCGTTACCACTGCGATAGAGACGGGACAGACCTAGCACTGCAGAAGTGGGACAGGGATAGGGTAAGGATGGGAGTAGGGGAGGGACAGAGTAGCAGCTGTACCTTACAGACACAGATGCAGTGAAAAAATACCGGCATGGGACAACCTGAGTTATGGTCAGCCACTTTATGGTAACATACTACTCAAATACCAGACACCAGTGGTGTCCCCAGTCCGGTGTTATTCCCAGGAGCCGTGGTCCATCATATCTGATGGGATTAAACAACTGAGGACCTCATTCAGAGTCTCTCGCAAGCGGCCGCTCGCTCACATCCAGCGTACGCAAATTTTTCAAAGTGATGCCATGGGAAGCACCCACTTTGGCTGTGCGAGCGATCGCTCTGTGTATGTTGACACCCATTAGCCTATGTTGAGACGCCCACTAGCGCACGTCATCTCCAGGAAGTGCATTAAAACATTGGTACATCGAGCACCATCGGTAGCGATCGCAGCGCTTGTGGTTGCCTTACCCTGCCGCAAGCACTGCGAGGACTTCAGTGTAAAAAACAAGCATGTGACGTGTACTATGACGCTGCCTGTTAATTATGCACGCCTTAAAAACAGCGTTGAAACACCCAGGCACGCTAGCGTTCGCACCTCCACTCCCCCGTTATCAGTGTCCTGCCCCTGTTACCACCCACAAACGGTCTCTCCTGTCACTCATTTCACTGGGCTGTCTTTCCTGGGCGAGTGAGAAGGCTGTGCTCGCACAGAGTGGTTTGCGCACGCGCAGAACGAAGCATGCGCATGCGCGTTCGCAAACCATCAGGCCGCTTGCGAGCGCACAACGCTTGCGAGAGACTCTGAATGAGGTCCTGAGTGCGGCCGCACCATTTTTACTAACTGGTGCTTTGAAGCTACATATAACAGCTTCCATTAAGTTTACCGCATCCAAATACCCGACACACGCTGGAAATTGGAATTTACTTTAATACAAAGGACTAATCCTAAACATCCATAGAAGAGTACATATATTTCCAACATTGAATACATATTTGTTAATCAGTACTATGTTACTTTAGTAACCTACCGAAACGTATACAATCTCTCAAATGCGAATCATATTTCTGTTATTCACAGAGAGATACTTTGCTACATATTCTGGGATATTGTTTATTTGCTACAGTTACTCAGGATAGTAACTTACCATTAGTATCACTTGCACTGTGCAATTTTATATAATTATATATATATATATATATATATATATATTTATCTTTTTATTTCCTTATTGTTTTTTATGTATATGACGGTTCAGGGGTATATGGGATTGTGGCAATAAATTTATTTTTACTTTCATAGTTGAATCGGTTCATTTAGGAGTGCGTAGCCGTTTTTTTCTTTAATTATAAGAGGGACAGAGTGGGTCTGGAAGGATGTTGGTGGATGGAGTGGGGGACGCGGGTGGCGCATGGGACAAATCGCACATGGGATGGAGTTGAGAAGGAGCTGGAGTGGAGGGACCGGACAAGCAGCAGTCAGATCTGGGGGCGGGTCATGACAGAGGGGGGCATAGCGGGCGGGAGCAGACTGAGCTCCCTTTACTAGTATTAAATATTAGAGGTCACAAAGTAGACCTATGGCCATGTAAAGGCACATTTTTGCAGCCAAGTGCTTTTAATCAGATTGTACTGTAGCTGTCATTTCTGTGTTGCATCCTAAAAATGGTAGACAGAATCTGATTAGTTGCTCTAGGCAACACCACCATTTTTCTTTTTTAGAAGCTTTAGTAAATCTACCCGATAGACATTTATTCCTTATAAAATAAACGTTTTTCTAATGAACATTGAGGTGGTGGAATCAAAATTCACCTATTTTAAACAATAAACTCAGCATTGTACTCCTTTACTGGGGAAGACGAGTGGGGTTCGCTCTCTGGATATACAGTAAGGGGTAAATTTACTAAAGTGAGAGTTTTTAGAAGTGGAGATGTTGCCCATAGCAACCAATCAGATTCTAGCTATTCTAGAAGGTGCTAGTTAAATGTTTAGTAGAATCTGATTGGTTGCTATGGGCAACATCTCCACTTCTAAAAACTCTCACTTTAGTAAATTTACCCCTTTGTGTGTGGAGGATGCGCTCTGCTCATATTCCGTGGCAAATGGCAATAACAATAAACTAACATACTTACCTGTCCCCCACCGACAATATTGCTCTGTGTTACGGAAAAAAATAGTTTTCTGTAAATGGGGGAAGGGCACATTGTGTCCTATCTTCCCCATACTGGCTTGCAGAAACATAAGGGCACCCTGTCTTATAAGAGAGGAGTCTTCTCTCTCAAATTATGTGCCCCCTTAGTAGATAATGGTGATCACTTACTGAAAATACAGAAAAAAATAAAATTTTCCACAGGTTGAATCTACAACCCATATCTCCTCCATCTTGTGTTACATAAAAAAAAAAGGTCCCTCATTGAATCCGCTAGGTTTTCTAGTTTTCAAAATGGAAGGCCTTGTTGGGCTAATGTAACAAAATATTGCATTTTCATTTCAAGTGCAGATTTTTTTTGTCAAAACCTACACATAAAGGGCCTGATTCAGCACGGATCGCAACTACAGAAATGCACGCAGATGGACGATTGTCGTGTCCTGTACTGCGCATGCATAAGCACCGCAGTGTGCATGCGCGAAAAAGAACTGCAATTGCATTGCGAACAAACAGCACGATAACCAATCGCAGAGTGATTGACAGGCAGAAAGCATTTTGGGGTGGTCGAAGTAACGCAGGCCTCCTTGACCGTTTGAACGCCGTTGCATGGGCGTGCATAAATTAGCCACTGCAACGGCATACGCAGCTTGAGTGCTCACTGCGTGCAGGAAAGTTAGCAATTTCTGAGTAAGTAATTGTGCGTGAGGGTCCGATGTACTTCGATGTTACCGATGTTTTGACTGGATTGCAAGGTATTACGGATGTGAGAGAAGGGAAGTGAGCGTCTCTATGTTGGCCGTGTGACGGCTTTGCAATTGCACCATTAGCATATTTTCACAGCAGACCTGTGTACGAGATTGCACCCGTGATCGCATTAGCGCTCCGTGCTGAATCAGGCCCAGAGTCTTGCATTTTACTCATTTTTGTAAAACAAGAACCACAAAGTATATTTTTGTGGTGTTTCATTTCTTGAAATTTCAATAAAAAACACTTTATTGACAATTTGGGTTCCATTTTTTTTTTACATGTTAGAATGAGTAAAAATACTACAGGTTGAGTTTCCCATATTCAAATATTCCGAAATATGGAATATTCCAAAATACAGTATTTTCTTAGCGTGACTGAGATAGTGAAACCATAGCTTTCTGATGGCTCAATGTACACAAACTTTGTTTAAGGCACAAAATGATTACAAATATTATATAAAATTACCTGCAGGCTGTGTGTATAAGATGTATATAAAACATAAATGCATTCTGTGTTTAGATTTGGGTCCCATTCCTAAGATATCTCATTATGGTATGCAATTATTCCAAAATACAGAATATTCCGATATCCAGAATAGTATGCAGTCGGGATGCTGACTGTCTGAATGCTGACCGTCGGCATCCTGACTGTCTAATCCCGGCAAATGTCATTAGACCTACGCCGGGAGCCCGACACCCGGCTTACCGATCGAAGGAAAGCCGGGCGCGGGCAGCTGCGGGGGGGGGGGGGGGAGGGTTAGGTTAGGGGCTCCCGGGGGGACTTAGGGTTAGACAGCCCCTCGGGAGGGTTAAGGTTAGGCTAGGGGAAGGGGGCATTATGGTTAGGCACCCCCGGGGGGAGGTTAGGGTTAGGCACCCCCTGGAAGACTTAGGGTTAGGCCGCGGGGAAGGGTGGGTTAGGTTTAGGCACTTAGAGGGGGGTTAAGGTTAGGCACTTGGGGGGGAGGTTCAGGGTCGCCGAGAGGGGGGGGGGAGCGGGTACAATTTACCCGGGCCCGGGCTTCCAGAGGGGCCCGGCGGGGGCCCGGGTCCGGCGCCGCCCCCCCCCCTCCTCACTTTCTCCCAGCACACGGAGTGTGCTGAGATGCAGTGGGAGATTGCTGTGGCTGCTGCTTAGCAGCCGCGAGCAATCTCCTATGCCTGAGGGGGGGAGCGATCACACTGATCGCGCCCCCCCTTGCTTTGCGTCGGGCTGGGGGGCTCGCAGCGCCCCCCTCCCCGGCATACGGCGCTGCAAATGTATACTTTTTTCTACTTTTTTATTCGAGGGGGCGTGGCCACGCCTCCCGCGATTAGGCCCCCTCTTTACCGGGGCCCCGCAGCGCTCTCAACAGCCCTGGAGAGGTTAGGGTTAGGCACCCCTAAGGGAGGGTTAGGGTTAGGATAGTAAATAGAAAAAATACTCAACCATTAGACATACTCTAGCATTCTGTTCAACATAAATTAAATACACAAAAAAACTAATAATAACATTCCAATATGTATGAGTAAATGAATGGAGCAGAACTTACATGAGCTTTAGCTGCAGATTTAGCTTCTCGCATTTGAGCAATGTGCGACTACACTGCACCCACTTGTGGGTATTACAGTGGGTAGAACATTGCTTATATGTGTTTGCACCTCAAAAATAAGCAATTTGTGAATAACCTAATATTCACCATTTGTATTTATACTTGCAATATGCAAATATTCAGCAGATGGTGCAGGAGTATCAGTTTCCAAACGATTATGTTGTATATAATGCTTTGCATTCTATTTGGCGTTTCTTAGTTGTCCTGTTATATACACACACTTCCAATGTACCAAGAAAATTGTGAGCAAGACCCAAATTAAGTAAATAGTATAATACACACTTCAGTCACTGATGTCGCTACCACACTGGGATAACTATAACCTGAAGACATCCCTATGCAGATTAGTTAAATCAATCAGGTTTAATTACCAGAAATAGCTTTTTACCTGATTAACCCCTTAACTTCTGAGGCTTTTGTCACACTTGTGCTGCGCATATTTTGGCACTTTTCAAGATAGTCATATTTCAACATGAATCGTTTGTTTGTGCACCACCAACATAAATTATACCTTGTGTTTTTAGTGAACTTGCAAGAAAGTGAACTAGAAGCAAACATACTGTATTTATATTTTTCTACCCCCGACCAAGAAATACTTTGTATTAATCCACGTTTCCAAAACAGCAAATTGCAAGATTCTGCATTTTGGTTTTCAGAATAAAATCTGCACTTTTTTTTGCTAGTTTCTTTAAAATGCCTAAAATGTTTATGAAGAATATGGTAGGCCAAGAAATCATACAATTTTGAAAATAGACAACCTACGACTGGGGTATTTAACATTCAACCCCCCAGCTGCTGTGGAGTTACACATCCCAGCATGCCTGCCACAGTATTGCTATTAGGGTATACTAAATACCCTGATACACGGTATAAACTCAGGCCATCTCTCGACTTCTTATAGTTGCCCATCCCTAGACTTCAGAATGATATATGTAAATTGGGATGTAGTTATGAGACGGTCTCAATCCCAACAGCGTAATCCCGGCAAGGGATTTTACAGAGGCGTCGAAATACTGACGCTTGTGTTAATCCCGACGCCGGAATGCCGAGGACGCCGGACCGATCGTCCTCTCTGCCGGGTAAGTATACACTTAGCCCGGGGATGTGGGGTTTAGGTTTAGGGACCCCTGGGGGGGGATTTAGGGTTAGGGGAAGGGGGGGTTAGGGTTAGGCACTAGGGGGGGAGGTTAGGGCTAGGCACACCCCCGGGAGGGTTAGGTTTAGGGTGCGGGGAGGGGGGGAGGTTTAGGCACCCATGGGGGTGAGGTTAGGGTTAGGCACTGGGGGGGAGGTTAGGGTTAGGCACCCCTAAGGGAGGTTTAGGTGAGGAGGAAGGGTTAGGGATAGCTTAATTACTTACCCTGTCGGTATCTTCATTCTTCTGTCTTCCGGCGTCGGTATTAAATCCGCCGAGCTTTAGTACGGTGTTATGCCATACCGATTCCATGTAAATTATATACTGCGAGCGGCTGCAGGCACATAAGGCCTGAGCCAGAGTTGTACGCTATACCGTTGTTTTCGCATTTGAGCTATCATCGGCAATCTGCGCATGTGTCTTAGTTGCACAGCGCATGCATTAAGGTACATTACCGTAGTCGTTCTCAGCGACTTTTTACTGAGTCTGATTGACAGTCAGGGAGCATTTATGGGAGATAACAGGGAGTGGCGGCAAAGATTGCAGGCATATTGCAACCATTTTGGGGGCGTATTTAGATCCTGCATGTGTGATCCCGTACGCAAGAAACATGTCTCCGGTATCTCAGTTTCCACGGCCATACAGTTACCCAGAAGTCCGATATTCATCTGATTTATGACCGATGCTGCGTCTTTGTATGCAGATGCTTGGATTTGCAAAGCTGCAGGTGGGTGTCTCAATACATTCATTGGCTTCCGCGACATTTGAATATTTTCACACAGCTGCTGCAAACACAGATGCAGCTGCAATGGCACAACTCTGAATAAGGCTCATACAGTAGTTTGAAAGATGTGACCACTCTTCCACATGAAGATGCCACTGTCTTTAAGTTCCAGGATGGAGAAGGTGGGGTGATTTTACTGCCTTCTGTCCTTCCACTAGCCTTTTACAAGAGCAGTGTATTTGGCATTCAGTTCAATTATAACAAACAACTGAGTGGAACAGATATGAAGTGCAATCTTCTTTATTAGTGTATAGTTGATGTCCACCTTCATATGGATTTCCGCTCAGGGATAGAAGAGACAAGACATCAAGTTTTGTCAATACATATGAACAAATCAAATGTCTGGAGTCTTTGTTCTGGAACTCACCTCTTAATAGTAAAATGCGTTCACATAAAGGTTTCCTTTTATTAGGATTGGCCAGTAGATATATAGCTGTTGTTCACATGTGCCCCACTCATATCCCTTTAAAATGAACACTCACCTGATGGTGATTCCAGCCTGCGACATCGGTCTCAGTGCTAGGATTGCAAATGCAGCAAGAAAGTGTCTGACACCTTCTTCTACATTTGCATCTGAGATGGAAGGATTTGCAAAGCCGCTTGTGTGCGGCTCTGCAAATCCATCCATCTCTGAATCAGGACCTGAGAGAGCGGGATTCGACACTGATAACTGTTGTTTTGCTGCCCCCCAGTCTCTGTCAATGGGCTCCTGGCAGTTTAGGTCACCCGGGCCCACAAAGTAAACTGGGACTGGGGACCTGTAGCGTGTAACAGTACCTGCCCACACGGACTACGCTCCAAGAGCTGCAGCAGAGACTGAGTTTTATCCCAACTGTCCCAGTCACAACCACAAACATGGCGGGGACGGGACTTGTAAGTGGTCTGCTCAGAGTGGAGCATTCCCCGGTGTGACATGGAGATCCCATATTGAAAAGATAACCGCTGTTAATACAAAAAGAGTGTTGCTGTTTCACCTAAGGAAGGCGAGATCAGTCCAAAACATACTGGGTCTCCCAAGTCACACACGGATTGGGTTGGGGTTGACAGATGGTCCATGCTTATTGTGCCTGATGGAGACCCCATCTATGGAGGTAAGACTGAAGGAAAACAAATATCAGCTGGGGTCCACCTTGAGATAAGCCCCCACTGTGTTTTATCAGAAAGAGGGAGGATTAGGGAGAAGTTATCCCCTACGAGCGATAATGCTCCTGGGCAGCTCCTGCTACCAACAGTTTACTGCCAAAATCACCTCAAAGCTGTGGGTCTGACTCTGAGTCGGAAGTAGATGAGTCCATGTCTTTTACCACAGTTGTGCCTACGTCTTTATGCTAATGCCACTACAAAGTCCTTCCCTGGGAATTACCTGTGCGTCCAAATGTGCAAGGACTGAGATGCCCACTGTCAGCGCCAATGTACGTAGAAATACCTCTTGGTGTGTCTTTAGATGCACCATCAATCACACTTTCCTATTTCTTATTCACCAGCAGTTTTATTGAATTACATTATTGATATCAGTTCTAAAGATGTGTCCTCACTCGTCTTTGCTGCAGTCGCATCAAACAGTGCCTCTTGGAGCGCCTGGTCCCGTGAGACTCTGTTAGCACCTGATGACTTTTTGCATCTTTTTTGTCGAAAATGTATCTAAATTTCAATGCGATGCAACTAGGACACACCAGGAGAGTGTGCTGATTAATTTGAATTAATTTGATATGTGACACTTTTCGACAAAAAAAAAGACACCTGACGCTAGCACGATTATACAGGACCTGACGGCTCACTCACGCTAGGCATATCGTGCTGCGTGGTGTATTGAGGATAGATAATCAAAGAACACATCTGTATATAAGGAGTTATAACAGCACTGGAGAGATATACATCTCTACATTCTATTGGTTTTATAATGAGATGCATGTAATATCTGTACTTATTTTTGAAGTTTTATGTGTTTTTTTTCATTAGTGTATTTGTTCCATTATACCTGTTTATCAAATGTTTTATATATTTAATTTATTTGAAAATTGCTGGTCTAGGTCAACAGTAATGTGCAATAGACCTCTGACTTTCAGCCTTTCATTACTTTTACCCATTGCCTTTTACTGCCTGACCCATGCTTCCCCATGAGTTATTGTCACATTCTAATGCCTAGATATCATTCTAGAATGCAGTCATGGGAGGCGATTCAAATGTTCTGCGCCCCCCCTGCTGGGTGTCTATACAAATAGGAGCCTGATAGAGCTATTGGATTGTTTCTCCATTCGGGTAGCCCATTAGTACTTAACACAGTTAAAAGCACTGAATTTAGCCATGCAAAACAGTTAAACCCATACAAACAAGTGGTTATCGTGCCCAAAACGGCCGCGTGGGCGCCCAAAACAATGGACTTTGCACACATTTCTTCTCGCTGCGTCGGGTGCCCAATGGTATAGATACAATGTGGGAGGCGGCCACAACAATTGAATCACCACCATGGAGTTTATTTTAGAGCAGTGGTTCTCAAACTCAGTCCTCAGGACCCCACACAGGTCACGTTTTCCAGGTCACCCAGCAGGTGCACAGGTGTATTCATTACTCACTGACACATTTTAAAAGATCCACAGGTGGAGCTAATTATTTCAATTGATTCTATTATGAGACCTGGAAAACATGCACTGTTTGGGGTCCTGAGGACCGAGTTTGAGAACCTGTGTTCTAGAGTGATCATAAGGGCTGATAAATTAATAGCCATTTAATAATTAACCACTGAAGCTAACAATGTTCTTTTTATTCTCCAGATTGCAACTTAGATATTACAGTATCTGTTGACTATTCAAGAAGAGTAAGACCATCCACTACATCTATTCTGCAGCAAAAGCTGAATCTCTTCCTGCCTCCAGTGTTACAGCATGTGTCTACACTGAGTAACATTAGCTGTACCTCTAGATCACAAATAAACATTCGCTTCAGATATGCCATTCCCCGGGCAGATGACACATTTTATTTTGATTCTGACTTTGAAAAATATAACGAGGAAGTCCTGAAGAAGTATATAAATGCACAATCAGCTGTCGACACATTCCTAAACCCTAAATTCCTTCAAACACTTTGGACAAAAGTAAAAAATGTGCCTGAACAGAGAGCAAAGGTGAGTACAGTGTTACTAGAACATTAGAGAAAGAATGTCAAGAAATCTTTATTTTTTTTGCAAATCCCTCAATCCCAATAAATTCTAGGGCTATACTAACTCGTAGAGGTAGTCTTCTGCTGCTTGCAACCTGGAGTTTAAATGTAAACAACACAAAGCTGTAAGCCTTGGATCACTGAGTGACTGCAAGTGAGGACATACTGTAGGTAACTTTTTCCTGACATGCAGGTTTGTTAGGAGGAAATCTGTTTATTCATACCCCTTTCACACAGCATCTAAGACCCGGGATATTGCTGGGGCATCATGGGTCATGTGTCGGTGTGAAAGGGTCGACCTGGGTTGTGTATCCCAGGATCTAAAACTCTGGGTTATTCCCGGGACTGATCCAGGTCAGCTGCTGTGTGAAAGGTGCGACTTGGATTATTCAACTCGGATTATAGTAAAAGGATCTCATTGGCGGCTGAGGAGCGCTGGTAGATGATGTGAGGCAGTAAAAATGACTCACACATTTGTAGGGGCAAACACGGGTCCAGTGTGAAAAGGATAAAAGGGATAAACCCGGTAATAACCTGGGTCCAAGGTGCTGTGTGAAAGGTGTGTGAGCAGCTATAACACCGTGATCAAAAACCTGGGTCGATTTTGGTCTGAACGTTGTCCAGTTGCCCCTTTAATTAATTTAATCCTTGATATAAGGGTAAAATAACACTAGTAAACGAGGCCTTAATGTGATCTTATGACAAGGGAATAATTTGAGGAGTGAACCGATGTGTGTTGGTCATAAAAGTCAGTGCAATTTCATATGTGTAGGTCTTAAAAAATGTGATTGTATTTGAAGGAATGGGATATTAAAATGAACAAAACATTATGGAGATTGAGCCAGACCTATTTTCAATAAATAGCTGATGGCAAAGTCCCCATGCAATGTTGGCTTGGTCACAGGACATTGCAGCAAGAAGAACATTACAGCATCTAGAAATGAGAAAAGAATACTGTAACTGTAGATTGCAGATCAATCAATCTTTATTTCTATAGCACATTTCATAAAGTGCTCTACAAAACATTATAAACAAGAAAAACAACAATGGGCCTGATTCAGCACGGATCGCTATTGTAATCACGGCTCCGATTACGCATGCAGGTCTGCTGCAAAAATATGCTAATGTCTGCAATCGCACAGAGACGCCCAGTACTGCTATCTCGCATCCGTAATACCTTGCAGTCCTGGTAACCTCGAGTAACATCATCGCACGCAGTGAGTACTCAAGCTGCGTGTGCCGTTGGCAGTGGCTAATATATGCACATACATGTAACGGCGTTCAAACGGACAGGCACGCCTGCGTTTCTCCAACCACACCCCCATCGCCACCCTCAAACACTGACATCCCGTCACTCATTCTGCTATGGCTATCTATCTGCGTGCGGGATCTCAATGCTATCATGCGCAGGTACAATGCAATGCATGCGCAGTACGCACCATTGACCAGTGTACGTACTAGGTTGCTATTGTGATCCATGGTGAATCGGGCCCTATATCCCTCATCATGGGCCTGATTCAGAGATGGACGCTAATGCGATCGCAGTTGCGTTTTCGCATAGTACACAGCTGCGAAAACATGCTAATAGTTCCAAAGATCACCTGAACATAGGGATGCCCATTGCTGCCTTCTCATTTGCCATCTTGCCCTGTGGCAGGTCTGATCAGCTGCAAACACTGCAGCTCTCCTAACACACAGAGGGCTCTCATGCTGCATAGGAGATCGCAATGGCTAATATATGCACACTCATGTAACAGCGTTTACACGGTAAGGCACACATGCGTTTTTCTGACCATCCTCCCCCCATTACCTCTCCCAAACGCTGACTACTTGTCACTCATTTTGCGAATGGGTTCCCTGGCATGCAAAACCGCAAGACAATTCCAGCGCGTGCACAGTGCGACTTATACACATGTACAATGGCAAACAATTGCTCCATCTGCATAAAAATCTCCATTGTGCCCGTCTCAGAATCAGCCCTATATTAGAAATACCTCAATCAATAGTAGCCATTATATCAATCATTTACCTTCTCTGGGCTTGATTCAAAGGTGCACGCTAATGGCGCGCAATGCTGATGTTCCCGTACTTGAGCGATTATCTGCACATACGGAGAATTTTCTAAACACCTCTACGATGTATGTGTTACCCTGAGTGTGCACACAAATGCGCTGTTCATACAGGACCGATGGTATCAGAAATGGTGAGGGAAAATCAGGGGGTTCCTGGGCGTTGACTGGGAGGTGGCCTGCAGTGAACATAAAAAAATCATTTGCAAGGATGTGTTATGGGAACGTCGCTGGAGTGTCAGTGAAAGCGGCTGCGTTCTCAGGCGCGACTGGAAGGCTAAACTAGCATTTGCATATTATAGCCACCGCAACTACGCAAACATGCGCACCAGTGGCAGCAACTCTCTGGGCCTCTAAATCAGGACCTCTGTATATTTGAAATTGTCTGGTAGGCTGTTCTAAGACGGGGAGAAAAATAATTAAGAACTATTAATAAATAAGATCAAGGAGTCCTATTAGGTTTGTTTATGATCAACAACTCAGCAACATAGTTCAGACCTCGGCCATGTAGAGTCTTATACACCATACTGTAACTAAAAGTTTTAAATCAGTTCTAAATAAAACTGGAAGCTCATTGTTTTATGTCTGGTAAAGACTCTCACTACTGCATTCTGTATAATTTAAAATGAACCTACAATGTTTTTAGGCAAAACGGAAAAAGCGTATTACAGTAATATAATCTACTTGATATAAAAGCATGGACTAGTTTATCTGAGTCAGCAAAACAAATTCAATTCTGCACGTTAGTAATATTCCAAAAGTTATAAAACTCCACTCAAGTAACAGTATTTACATGGCCTATAACATTAGGTCAGAGCAGTGGTTCCCAAACTTTGTTGAATTACTTGCGCCCTAGATTATCAGCAATTTTTTCATGGCTCCCCTAGGCCAAAAGTTTCTTATTGAGTCATTCAGAAAAAAATAAAATTAGCATTACCATTGGAGCATGTCTGCTGTACGGGTCCTCTGCAGACATGTCTCCTCTCCAGTGGTGCCGGGGACTGTGTGGGAGGCAGTGGCGCCACTGGCTGTTTGCTATATCATGGGAGCATATCTGCGGTCCGGGTCCTCTGCAGACATGTCTCCTTTCCAGCGGTGGTGGGGAGTACTGTGTGGGAGGCTCTATTCTGCTCAGCAGCTGTAACATTATTATAGCAGCAGCTGCTGTGTAAAAAGGCAGGAAAACACTTGGTGGGGGGTCCCTCAGTCAGTCAGTTAGGCAGTCAGCCAATCAGGGAATGAATGAGCAAGATTCATGAAATTACACTCTGGGCCTGATGCAGACCCGCTCATGAGCGCATAGCGCTCGCAAGCGGGTCGATGTTTGGCCCCTGCGCATGCACCGCCTCCGGAGCACGCTTGTGCGAGCCCCAGCGAGCGACGTCAGCTCCGTCGCTCCGGGGCTCACTACAAGACGGGGCAGCTGTCGATGTTGATTGACAGCTCGCCCCGTTTTGTAGGCGGGGAGGGGGGGTAGCTGCACAAATGCAGACGTTCCCTTAGGAACGCCTGCCGTTTTTGGGCGGCCCTACTGACATCACTAGTGATGTCAGTAGTGGACTTCCTGCTCTATAAGTCCACTCGGGCTTGCGGGAGCCGAGACCCTCCCGCAGGGTCTCGCCGCAAGCCCGATGATCGCAATAATCGCGACCATCGCCAGGCCACTCGCACTAGCTGTGGGTAGTCTCCCATAGCTTTGCAAGTGGCCTGGAGGCTGAAACAAAAAAAAAGAACGCCCTGATTCAGAGTGAGCGCACGCAAATATGCGCCTCTGCCCTCCAGACACTGAGAACAATGAAAGTGTTAAACTAAGATGGAATGAGAAGATAAAGAAAAGAGTTCCATTAGTAAGTAACATTTTACTAAAGCAGTACATTAGCGAGAAGTAGCAGTTTAAGGGGTCTATTACTAAGCCTTGGATGGAGATAAAGTGAATGGAGATAAAATACCTGGTACTTTATCTCCATTCACTAAAGTGACGAGAGATCCGGGTGCAATATTTAATTGTTTTTGGGCGCCCATGCTTGTCGCGCCCAAATAGGGTTTAGCTACATAAAGCGGCTAAACCCGTCTAAACTCCCATCTAGGCGCCCAAAGTGCCGACTTATTGCACATTTCTGATCGCCTGCCCGGGGACTGCAAACAGAAATGTGTGCTGTACGAGCCCAATACAGAGCAATTAAATGATGGCCAGTCAGTCCCTGGCTGTCTCTGTGCTATAATGCGCATGGAAATTGCTAATTTTCAGGAATATTATTTGTTCTCAGACACTCATATAACTTTAAATATACAACTTTAAGTTTTTACTAAAAAATGGTAAATTAGAATTTGGCCTACAGTATATTTATTGGGTAAACAGGGCTGCCCAGCTTGTGCTTGATTATGAGTTACACGCTTCTACCTCCACTTTTCCCTGTGACAACAGCATTGTACTTACTTTTCCATGCTAATGTGATCATTAGCTGTACGTAATCGGTATGTAATACCGACACATGGGACCCAGGCAGTCAGAATCCCGACTCCTGGATCCTGACAGGGTTAACATACCGACACTTGGTGGGCGGAATGCTAACCCTCCCCCTCTCCCTACCCTAACCCTCCCTCCCTGGTGCCTGAACCTAACCTCCCCCCTAGTGCCTAAACCTAACCTCCCCCTCCCCGACACCCTATACCTAACCCTTCCCCCTTAGTGCATAACCCTCCCCCTAGTGCCTTACCCTAACCCCTAAACCTAACCGTCCCCCCCACCCCGCTACTTACCTTTGGCATCCCGGCGGTCGGGATGCTGGAGACGGTATTCTGACTGGCGTCGGTATTCTGACGCCGGTATTGTAAGAGTCGGCATCCCTTCCGCCGGTATGCCGAACGCATACCGGCTGTACTAAGGGGCTAATTCAGATGTGGATGGTAATTTCATTTTCTCGCGGGTTTAGGCTTATTTTTTGATCTGCGCATATGCAGCTGCCTCACTGCACAGGTGCAAATCTGGTCCTGCAAAGTCAGACGCAGTGTGGCTGTGGATCTCTAGTGAGTGACAGTCTGCAGTCATTAGGGAGTGAGGGGAGCATTGCAGACAACAAGGCATATCAGCCTTCTTTTCTGGGCATGTCACAGTCAGTGGCTGAGTCCTCGGATGCAGCTTCACTGGCCCCGGCAGCATAGTTTTGCCAAACATCCTGAGTAACCTGAGGGTTACTCAAATGTCCGATGGCCGTCCTGATGTTCACGCAGCGGATCTGATGCTGTGTCTATGGATTCAGCCAGTGGTTCTGAGAAAGCCAGCAATGGGCGTCTTTTTACTAAAGACACCACCTCCTGCATTAGCATCCATGCGGCTTCCACCCCTGAATCAGCCTCTAAGTCGCAAATCTGTGCATCTGAAAGTGCAAACCTGTCACTGTTCTAGCATTCACAGATGCAACCATCATCATTAGTACTTGCACCATCCCCTTGCTAAGTACAAGAGATCCATCAGAAACAGGCGTATCTATATTGTATGCACAACTCAGAATGGCACGGAGCTATACATAAACATGCCACGGCACTACCATGACACTCCCATCAGAAATAGCTGATCCGTGATTCTTGCTGCCCAGAAACGCCTAATTCATGCTGGTTTCAGTTGATTCAGCTGATTCAGTTTGCACAAGATCCACCACATATGCAGCTAAACTTTGCACATTAAAATGAATGAGGAGCAGGGGCAAATGTATTAGTGTCCGAGATTTCAGTGGAGTTTTTCTAAACATCTGATAACCATGTACAGTAATTTTGAGTCACATCAAAAAAATTTCTGAAATATCAGGGACCATGAAATAACTAGTCTGGATCTATGTACAATCCATTGCAACAGGTAGTTTTTATTTCTGATAAAGGTATTATGTTATGGAATAAAATTGATAAATCAAGATCTTGCGTTCTGTACAAAAATGTGACTAGTGTGTCATCCTTTGCTCTGTTAATGGAATATAACAGAGCAAATGGAATATTTATATGGAATATAAATATAAGAGTATTTTACTCTTTATAATGAATATTAATGTGTTTCTCCAGGTCATTATAGTCTTTACTGATGGACTGGATGACACCGTTCAGACACTCAAGATGACTTCTGAGTCCCTTCGAAGGCAAGGTCTGTAAAGTTTAACTCACACTTTTGCTTGGTGCTATCACATTCAGTATATAACCATTATACAACATTGACATAAGATTAATAAAAACTGGTGTCAAATGGTCATAGGTGTATGTACACATTATTGATGTGCCAACATCTATACACTAATACTGTGTTTTAACATTGCTCTTTAATACATATATTCCAATATATTGATCTAATTCCAATATTATTACAAGAATTGCATGAACACATCGTATTATATATAGGGACGTAATGCAGTCAAAATTTCACTGTGGAATTATGAATCACATCAATACTAAGTTATGTGCATGATATCAATACTTACCAGTTATGCGCATGACATTAATACTAACTAGTCATGTGCATGACATCAATACGGGTCGGGTATGAAATGCTGATGGCATCGGAAGCCCGATAAGTGAAAAGTACCCTAACCCTTCCCCTCTCCCCCCCTAACCCTAACCTTCCCTTGGAGGTGCCTAACCCTAACCTCCCCTGATGGTGCCTAGTCCTAACCTCCCCCCCCCGGGGGTGCCTAAACCTAACCCACCCTTCCCGCACGCTAAACCTAACCCGCCCCGGGGGTTATTGCCTGCCACGTGATAAACACCCTTCTCTCCTGTAGTACTCTGTACTGTGTGTGAATATTCTAATGATATGTTTGGCAACAGGCTGTTATTGTAACACTTCAACATTTTGAGACACATAACTTGTTAGTATTGAAAGGATGTAGTTAATATGCCGGCAGATGAGATGCCGGCCGCCGAAATCCCGATGCCAAAATCCCACTGTCCGGCAAAATGCAGACACCGCTATCCCGAACGTTAGGACCCAGGTAAGTATTACAGTTTTCCCAGGGATGGGTGGTCAGGGTTAGGCACCCCCAGGGGGAGATTAGGCTTAGGCACCACCTTGGGAGGGTTAGGGTACTGGAGGGCGCATTAGGTTTAGGCACCACCCGAGGGGAGGTTTGGGGGCCTAACCCTAACCTCCCCCCAGGTGGTGCCTAACCCTAACACCCCTTCCCGTACCCTAACACTCCCAAGGGAATGCCTAACCCTAATCTCACCCTGGGGTGCCTAACCCTAAGTACCCATCCCTGAGGTATAAACATTATACTTGTGTTTTACTAATACTTGTTAGATACAACTACTTATATTAATGGTTTTATAACTAATATTGCATGTCTCCTATACGCCTAACATTATACCACATGTGTGCACTCTCTTTTCTTTTTTAAGTTCAACAAAGCTGCATATTGAGCTGTTTTTATAAGCCACTAGTGCATATATAAAAACTCTGCCATACCTCCCTATCTGTGCACACATTTCCAACAGAGAATAGAGGTAATCCACAGACTGATAGTGAAAGGTAATGACTCCCATCAAACTGATGTCAGAACATTGTGGTGTAATGTACACCTCTATATGAAACAATGTTCTTATATCCAAATTGTTTTGTTACTGAAGCTATGAATTGCTAAAGTTGCTTGTAACGTCTTTAAAGGCTGTCATCTATCTGGGGAAGAGAGCAGTGACAGAACCAGGTGGAGTGAGGTCTGAGTGGTTGATCGCTCTCTACACTACAGTATATAGAAGTGTCTGCTGGCCAAGTAGCAGACAAAGGATCCTACTCTATCTCTCTCTTCCCTCTCATCTGTCTGTTTCTCCTATCAACAATTTATTTTATTATATAGTTTATCCCTAGCAGTATAATATTTGCCATGCTATCATGCTACTCATGAATGTAAGTTTAAAAGTTCTAGAGACATCTGGCCTCTTTGGACTCAGATCTCCTAGAAAAGTTTTTTTCGGGGGGGGTCACAAATACACAAATATTAGAGGTTTTTTTTTCCAAATATTATTTAAAATTGGAATTAGCCTTTATTGTTTTTTTTGGCATCCCAACATGTTCTCCAGGAGCAGGTTGTTTAGAAAAGTTATAGTTATGAAATTATTATTTTGAAAAACTATATTTTATATTTGTATTTTCAAAATATATATGTTGTTAACAAAACATAATGAAAAGACTAATAAATTAATTAATTACAATCACCAAAAATGATTTATCTTGTTATACTGCATAGGCTTGGATGGTTTATTACTGATTGGTCTGGATGGTGTGCAGAACATAAAAGAGTTCCAAGAAATAGAGTTTGGCAGAGGATTCTCCTACCAACAACCACTGAGCGTTGGAATTTACGATTTACCAAGTGTAATGCTAAAAGAAATTGTAAGTTGGTTATGGAAATTTATTTTCAACGTATAAACTTATATATGTATAAGTACGTGTGTGTATGCATGTGTATATATATATATATATATATATATATATATATATATAAATTGCATATGTTCGGCACTCCACAGAATGATCCTCAGCGTTGCCTGGTGCCCTTCCCCAGTCACAATAAAGGCATATACAGAAATAGGATGGCACTCCAGCTTATTATATCCAAATAAAGCAGACACTTCCACTGCATGATCACTTGTCAACGTTTCAGAGCGTTGCTCTTTTATCAAGACACATAAAAAACAGGAACAGGGTACATACCTTTATAGACAAACACCCATCGTGCAAACCTCCGTCGGCGCGGCTCCCTGTAGACCCGATGACGTCATCAGCCCATGACACCGGCTGGCAACGTCTCCATAGGCCTCAGGGAAGCCTGCCGTTCACATGACCCATCACCATGGATACTAAAAACAAACTGTTAAATTACTAGATGCACGACTAGCGGCACGAGACTATCACTATCTATTAAAACAATAGTACATCGTATTCATACTGTTAATTACAGCTATCTGAAAGCTCCCATACTGTATAAGCAACTCACACGGTCATGTAGTTTTAACTATCTAGCATCTGGCTATAAAACCAATGTCCATTCAGCCATCCCGACCTGGTCTCAATCTATACTAGATGATTACAAATCCATCCATAATTATCAACAATGGAAACCATTCTAACCTATATATACCATATACAAAAAACACAGACAGAAAACAAAAACTAAATAGGACATAAACACTAGAGCAATATATGCAATAGACTAATGTTACTCATGTATAACCAAATAAGGTGATGAAATGACCTTACTGTACACATTGTTACTCCAAGCACCCTATGATATTAGGTATAGAAATCAAAACTACTCAATATTATATTTACACAAAACAAGAAAAGGAAAGTTGCTCGTTCAATCCATGGCGTTGGACCGTGTTTAATGTGTAGATCCATCTTGTCTCTCGCTGTAATAATAGACGTCCACGATCTCCACCTCGCTGTGGTACTTTGATTTGATCAATCATCTTATATTTAATTGTTGATAGTCCATGCTTGTAATCCCGAAAATGTCGAGCTACTGGCTGATCAGAATCCTTCCCATCTATAGCTGCTCTAATTGCTGATCTGTGTAATGCTATTCGTTCCTTAAATTGGCGTGTTGTTTTGCCCACATAAAGAAGTCCACATGGACATCTGATAAAGTAAACTACAAATTTGCTGGAACACGTTAAGGGAAATTTAATTTTCAATCTCTTGCCCGTATGTGGATGTGCAAACGTGTCCCCTGTTTCAAGGGAACTGCAGGTGATGCAGCCCAAGCACTTGTAGTTTCCGGGTTTCCGAGTCAGAAAATGAGGAGAATGGGGTTCTCTAAATCGTGAAATATCGTTATGCACCACACAGTCTTTGATGTTCTTTCCACGTCTATATGCCAGCATTATAGATGAATTTTTCAGCGCAGGGAGCAATGGATCGTTTGCCACCATCGGCCAACGTTGTTTCGCATCTCTCATCAACTTCTGATTTGATGGTGAATAATCCAAAGTCCAGATAATCTTATTGTTATTGTTTGCCTTTTTGGTTGATCTCAAACAATCTACACGGGATAAGGCTAACACCCTTTCTTTAGCTTTTTTCAACAGGCGTGGTGAGTATCCCCTAGCTAAGAAATAGAGCAGCATGATATCTATTTGTTGCCTGGCATCTATAGGGTCACTGCATATGCGAAACACTCTCAAGAATTGAGAGAATGGTAGACCACGTTTAAGCGCCGGAGGGTGTGCACTATCAGATAGTAACAAAGTGTTCCTATCCGTTTCCTTTTTATAGACTGATGTCTGTAATTGATTCCTCTCATTGAGAGAGACGGCCACGTCCAAAAAATGAATCTTATCCTTGTTGAACTGATACGTAGACTTGATGGCTGGATCCATCAAATTAATATTTTCCATCATGTTGATGAAATCTTTCTCCCCACCCGACCACAAGAAAAAAATATCATCTATATAGCGGCCGTAACCCGCTATATAGTGAGAAAAAGTAGGATCATGGAAAAACAAATCTCTCTCCACCTCCACCATAAATAAATTGGCGAAAGACGGAGCTGCACATGACGCCATCGCACACCAAGTTTTTTGAATAAAGAATTTCTTATCAAACACAAAATAATTCCGTGTAAGTGTCAATTCTAACAATGCCAATACAAAGTCGATGTCCGGACCCGTATAGTGTGAGTTGTTAGTCAATATTCTACGAATAGCATTAAGCCCCCTCTCATGCGGGATGCTGGTGTAGAGACTGATAACGTCTACTGTACAAAGTGCATAACTCCCGACCAGAGGTGTAACATCTTGCAGTCTAAGAATAAAAGATGTGGTGTCCTTGAGTACTGTGGGTTGATTTTGAACCACTGGCTGTAAGAGAACGTCCAGATATTGCGAAACCGAGTAGTACAGTGAATTTCTTGCCGATATAATTGGGCGACCTGGCGGAACCACAGGATCTTTGTGTAATTTTGGAATTGTGTATAGTACCGGAACAATCGGAAATTCGCAAATCAACATCTCAGCCAGTTTCTTTGGAATAATAGAATTACTTACAGCATTGGAAAGAATGTTGTCCAGCTCTTTTTTAAATACTGGAGTAGGGTCCCGTTGTAAGGCTTCGTATACAGCCTGGTCTGACAACTGGCGATTGATTTCATAACGATATGCCTCAATATCCTGAACCACTATACCCCCGCCTTTGTCAGCGGGGCGTATAATGATGTCTGTATACTGGCCCAGATTCCGCAATGCCATTTTCTCTTCTGATGTCAAATTTGAAAAAGTTGGGCTCCTGGTACAATCCATTTTATCAATAGATTCATTCATGCAATTCGAAAAATATTTGATGGCCATGTTGTTAGAAGGTGGGTCGAAAGTCGAACATTTATAAAAGGATGGTGTACTTTCCGCAGAGGTATTCTGGACCCCAAAGTGCTCCTTGAGCCGCACTCTGCGATTAAATATATGTAGATCAATTTTATTGTGAAATTTATCTGGGATATTATCGGGCACAAATGAAAAGCCTTTATTGAGTACACTCCTTTCAGCCAGAGTCAATGTTCTTTTTGATAAGTTGTATACTACATCTTTCTTTTGTAGATTCGCTTTCCCCGACCTTGCCCACTGCCCTGCTCTGCGGGTATGGCCTCTTTGCTTGTATCTGCACCCTTTCTGGTGGTAACCCCTAAAGGGGGTCTCCGTGAGGAGGAGGCAGCTGATTCCCCTGCACATTCCGTGTCACTCGATGTTACTCCACCACTTGAGGATTCCGTTTCCAAAGGGAATTTTTTATTAGGTCTAAAAAGAGGACGTCTCATGGTACTGGAACCCCTGTTGTTCACCCAGCTGTAATCTCTGTTCACTGTAGTTAATTTGGATTGTTTAAATTTCACTAATTCCGCCTTATATTTGTCCACTTGATTGGTCAATTTGCCCATCCAATCTGTTGTTGTATCCGTTTTCAATTTATTAAGGTGAATTTTCTCAAAATTATCGATTTTTTCTTTTACCACCGTAAGTTCCCTTGTTGATTCAGCAATCACCAGCAGAATTAGATCGAATGAACATTTGTTCAAAACTGCTGCCCATTTACGGCAAAATTCTGGATTATATCTCCCTATAGTCGGGATATTTCTAATGCGGAAGCCTCGGGGGATCTTTTTTTCTCTGAAATAATCCGACAAAGTTACACTGTGCAAATAAAAATCAATTTCGCGTTGCTTCAGTCGTGTCAATTGTGCATAAAGTTGCTCTATACTTTCTTCTCCTGCCGTATCCCGCAGGTTAGATTTCACCAGTATTGCTTCTGCATCAGAATCAGACAATGTTAAAATATCGCCTAATGGTAATACTATATTGTGATAGCCTCCAGTCGTAGCAGCATCATCGGCAATGTTTGACATTGCTGAAAAAACAATTAAAATAAAGTCCACTTCCTCTTATTACCACGCAGTGTGGCACAAGGGGAAAAATTGAGTCCAGATCGCACAACAAAATACCGGGTGCCCTAACCAATATCACGTTCTGACTGAAGTGGTCAGATAAGTGATGTAAAATATATAAATTGCATATGTTCGGCACTCCACAGAATGATCCTCAGCGTTGCCAGGTGCCCTTCCCCAGTCACAATACCACTATAATCACAATAAAGGCATATACAGAAATAGGACGGCACTCCAGCTTATTATATCCAAATAAAGCAGACACTTCCACTGCGTGATCACTTGTCAACATTTCAGAGCGTTGCTCTTTTATCAAGACACATAAAAAACAGGAACAGGGTACATACCTTTATAGACAAAACACCCATCGTGCAAACCTCCGTCGGCGCGGCTCCCTGTAGACCCGATGACGTCATCAGCCCACGACACCGGCTGGCAGCGTCTCCATAGGCCCCAGGGAAGCCTGCCGTTCATGTGACCCATCACCATGGATACTATAAACAAACAGTTAAATTACTAGATGCACGACTAGCGGCACAAGACTATAACTATCTATTAAAACAATAGTACATCGTATTCATACTGTTAATTACAGCAATCTGAAAGCTCCCATATAAGCAACTCACATGGTCATACTGTATACTGTATATATATATATTTAGATATAAATATTGTGGTGAGAGGGGTTGTCTCTCACCGGAATTGCCCACATTTCTGTGGGATCAGCTCCCTCCAAGGGAGTCTAGAGTGAAGCCTGTCCAGTTTGCAGCAAGGGAGATTTGGATCTCCAGGTTTAAAACTCTCATACACCCACTGCTCTGTGCACTGACACCGGCTAGTGACCAGTTTAGTAGACCAGAGTGTTGTAGTGCCAGGGACTGACTATTAAGCACTGGGAGTGCAGGGACATTTACTTGTGTTTGTTGACTTGTGTTATATGCCAGTGTGTCCAGGACTAAGCCTGTGCATGCTAAAGTGCAGTGTCTGCTGCCATTAAAGACACTGCTTTACTGAGTACCTGCCTGTCTTGAGTCCTCATTTCTACACCCCGTGTTACACGGTGCCTCCTAGTGGAACACAATTGGTTTAAATCATCAGTGAAAGGAATCCAATGGTGAATTGATCCCATACCAGATAATGTTATAGTCAGCTTATCTGAACAATTTGTGAAGTGATGTCCACACATCAGGAAATTCAGACTATATAATTGTCTTCTTTTATTTAAGATATACTGTATACTCAATATAAAAGGATAAAAACACTTAGACAGTGTAATCCTTTTACAACAGGCAGAATATCAACAATCACAGTCAATAAATGCATGTACAAGATAAAAACATTTATGCACGTATCTGATAAAGGTGGCCCATCGTGATGTAGCACCCTCCATTAAGTATATATTAAAATAAAAGATAAAAATTATACAGCCTGGATTTTTTGACTCATGGACATCACTTCACATATTGGTTTAGATAAGCTGACTATTTAATATTATTTAATAATATTTAATAGCCAGTTCACTTTTACTCTGGATTGCATTCACTGTGGGTGATTTGATACAATTGTGTTGCACTAGGAAGTGCCCTTTTCTCACTTTGACTTTTAAATTAATTTACAAACTCAGTGTGACTCACATAAGGAGCCACCTCTTCGCATGTATGGAATCTTATTTGGCATAATCTGGAAATGTTCATCAAACTTGACTTTTAATTGTTGTAAGGACTTTACTGAATACTGCTTATTTTTATATTGTTATGAAACACCCCTGTGTATGTATAAGACCCCTAGAACCCGTTGTTCCCATAGAGTTGAATAGTTGAATACACTCACCGATACTTAGGCTGCCCCCAGGACTTAAGCTCAGGCAGTAGGGGTTTATACAATATATGTTTGATTGCAGGATATTGGCTGAAGTAGAAATAAATACTTTATAAAGTATCAAGTTAATTGTAGAATCAGAACCAGCATCCACAGGGCTAGTTGCAGGACAGTCTGGATAGCAAACAGATGTATTAGCAGACAGCAAGAATAATCCACACAGCAAGCTTTGCAGGTGTAGCAGTAGCACAGAATCCAACACATCATATATATATATATATATATATATATATATATTTATACATACACTTGTGCAAGGCAGATATTTGTATTTGCAGAAACACAACATCTGGTGATATTCACTGTGTCAGCATAGGTGTGCAAGGTAGATATTTGTATTTGCATAAACACAACAGGAAAGATGATATTCAGTGTCAGCATAGGTGTGCAAGGCTGATATTTGTATATGCAGAAACACAACAGCAGCAATGATAATCACTGTGTAGGTTTGGTAATACTTGTAGTTGGTAGAAACAAATAATTAAAGTTCCACAACAATTTAGTTAACTGAGAACAGACACGAACAACGATATACATGGGTCCGTCCCATGGCAGCAACACAAGGCATAAACTATCACCGGCAAGTAATGCTAGGAGTGACTGCAGTATAACAGGAAGAGGTATCAATGCAAGCCATCCTCCTAATTGCAATTGCTGCTGAACTGCACACACACTGAGAGCTTGATTGCAGACTTGTAGCAGTGTATCCACAATACTGAGAGCTGCCTAGCAACAGTTAGGACTAGAAACTGCTAAGGCTGTCAGAAATCCTGGTTGCGAATCATAACATATAGAATCCCAATAATCCGGCACTTGCTGCAGAAATGTAACGAGTGAATTTGCTCCCGTGCCATCCACGGGTCAGTAACTTCAGGCTGTAATTGCCTGCAAAGAATTTGTAACAAAGTATTAAAAAGTGAAAGTTAGATTTAGGATTGTTTAGTTTGTCCCATTACTTTTGGCCCCTTAAAAAGTGGGAGGCACATATAGAAACCGTTGTAATTCCTACACCGTTCACCTGATTTGGATGTAATTACCCTCAAATTAAATCTGAAAGTCTGCAGTTAAAGCACATCTTGTTTGTTTCATTTCAAAGCCATTGTGGTGGTGAATAGAGGCCAAAATATGAAAATTCTGTCAATGTCCCAATATTTATGCACCTGACTGTATATCCAGCTATTTGGAGGCACTGGGAGACTTTAATTAAAGGTAAAATCTGCCTTTATTGGCTAATAAAGGCAGTTTTTACCTTTAATTAAAGTCTCCCAGTGCCTCCAAATAGCTGGATATATATGTCTGCTGAGTGCTGCCTGTTATCTGCTCCATATATATCTGTCTGTCTGTCTATCTATCTATCTATCTATCTATCTATCTATCTATCTATCTATCTATCTATCTATCTATCTATCTATCTATCTATCTATCTATCTAGCTATCTATCTATCTATCATTGCCACCACAAACCACATTGTCTTGCTTCACATGCTGTGTAATCGGCTGACAGTTTGACAAATCTTTAAGAAACATAGCATCAACATTTCAGTCCTATATCAGACCATTCTCAAGATTTCACATTATGTACCACCACCTGCTATGTTTCTTAAAGATTTGTCAAACTGTCAGCCGATTACACAGCATGTGAAGCAGGACATTGTGGTTTGTGGTGGCAATAAATATTTTAATGGTTTCTAGTGTGAACGTGGTGAGTGCTCCTTTCAAGTTTATATTATTGTGGAGGCAAAGGGACTGAGATTCTGACCTGTGTTTTTTGGAAGCATCAATATAGTGATATATTGTTTAAAATATGAAATAGAATATATGTACATATTTTTTTCTTTTTTCTTAACAGGACACAGTTGTTGAAAGAAAATGTTGTAATGTTATTTGCAAATGTTTGGGACAAGATGGTCCTCGTGGTCCTCCTGGTCCTCCAGGAGTTAAGGTAAATACATATATAGTGAAGTGACATACCTATTAAATGTTACATTTCTATACATGTTTTTAGCATTTTTAGTTTAAACCATGCTCTTTACATCCATTTGTAAAATGACCAAGGTTAATCAGAAAGCGCTAAGTTTGTGAGAAAACTTATATCTCCTGAGTGAAACTGGTCAGGATGGTGACTCTGCCATGCCACATAAGGGTTAGCTTTTAATGTAGCAAAATATGCAAAAAATAAATCAGGTTAGCAAAGACTGAAGCTGAAACAGGTATGGAAACAGATACTGGCAAACTAAATTTAATCCTAAAATGGGTTTCAATGATATCAAGAGCAAATACTGTAACATTAAATTGATAGCATCAGGCCACCAATTTATAAACTAGGAAACACAATTGTAGAAAAAAGCTAATCATTCAGGTATATTGTTTCATCTGTGTTCACAAAGCCTGGGAAAATGTATGGAAATAGGTTGTGCAGCATACCACAGAGGAGGTGCCAGATCATATAAAGCAATGTGTGGTATGCACATCTGTACAGGAGGGAATTAGATCTGGCAATACACAGGTTATTGTATGCTAATCTATACCTCAGGTGGTGGGAGAAGAAATACTTTTTTGCCATACAAAATGATCTATATACTGAACATATTGTTCAGGTATATAGATGACATTCTCATAATATGAGAATGTGAGGTGATATTGCTAGAATTCATTAATGTACTGGATTACAACAACTTCAAACTTAAATTAACATCAGTGATGAACCAATAAATGATTACATTTTTGGACCTGAAAATAGATATAATGGAAGAGAACAGAGTTATTAAGGATACGTTTAGCAAAGAAACTGCTACAAATAGTATCCTCCATTATGAGAGCTCACACCTATCAGCAATCCTGAATGGAGTAACAAGGAGGGAATTTTTGAAACAATTAAGAAACTGTTTTGAGGGGTCAAGAGGTATTACTGTTTTAGTCACAGTCACCAGAACAGTAAGGATGGGACGTAATTAAGGTAGTCTAGGGCCTAAATTCCATTAAGCAAAATTCACACCACGCATGATCCGCAGGTCTAGTTGGATGTGTAAATTAAATGTAGAGTTAATAAACTGCAATATCTTATTCCAAAAATGTTTAATTGTAACATAGCTCCAGAAGTTATGAGAAATGTAGCGGACGAGTTATGACATTTTGGACAAGCCCCTGTCTCATTAGACACCATATATTTATGTTGTGACTCCGAGGTCTAAGCCCTGCTCACATCTTTTACATGTAACTCTTGTAGTGCAGCTGATTGTAATGTGCACAGGATGATCTCATATTGGTATAATATGTCTATTTCCTCCCCATCAGTTGAAAAGTCATCCCGCCAGGCATTAAAAGTATTATCTAAAATTTTACATAGATAAGTATTTATTAGGTCAGCGTACAAGTATCTAGTCCTGTATGTGGTCCTTTGAATTACAGACAAAAAGAACATTAGTAGGTCAATATCCGAAGGAGAAGGTATGGCAGTAGGTATTCACAAAATGTTGTATTTGTAATTATATGTAGCAGCAAGTTTGTGGTAAGTCATAACGTTCTCGGAGTACCTGAAAAAAATAAATAGTACCCCCTGGATTAAACACATCAGCGGTAGTTCTAATCCCCTTCATCTTTAATTGAAAATCAGTGTTAGAAAATGCAGGAAGAAATAGGGGGTTTCCCTAAAAGGGGATATACATCGAATGTCTGCGGTTTCTATGAATCTTTTTATTAATGGCCCACCAGGCTAAATAGACATCCCGAAATAATAAATTGTTAAAAATGTGTTTGGGAATATTGGATTTAGAAGCATGGAGTAAAGTGCTCGGGAAGTATGTGTCAGTACGGAGTTATCTAACTCAATACATATATATAAATATTCCACGACAGGAGCCAGGCAGCTAGATATCGAAAAAGAACAACTTGAGAAAATCTCGCACCCCCAAGGGGAGGCAATCGGGAAGCCGACTGCCTAAATACCGGCAGCCGGCTTCCCGACTGCCATTTCCTGGCAAGGGTGAAATGCCGGGCGTCTAGATGTAGACGCCCGCATTTCCCCGACGCCAGGAGACCGGCGTCCGGCATCCCGATCGTAGAGATGCCGGGCACCGCGAGCGGACAGCCGCGGGGGGGGCGGGTTAGGTTTAGGGCTCCCGGGGGGGACTTAGGGTTAGGCACCCCCCCGGGCGGGTTAGGGTTAGGCTAGGGGGAGGGAGGGTTAGGGTTAGGCACCCCCGGGGGGGACTTAGGGTTAGGCACCCCCCCGGGGGACTTAGGTTTAGGCAGTGGGGAAGGGGGTGGTAAGGGTTAGGCACTTAGAGGGGGGATTAGGGTTAGGCACTTGGGGGGGAAGTTAGGGTTAGGCACCCCTAAGGAGGGTTAGGGGGGTTAGGATAATAAATACTTACCTATCCACGATCGGGATTTCCAGCGCTATCGGGCTTCCGCTGCGTCGCACTCTGCTCCTGTCGGGCTGCCGCTGACGGGAATCGAACCGCCGGCTGTGCGGCCCGCGGTATTTCTTACCAATTCCCTCCCAAGCCCCCGTGTTGTCTCGGAAGTATCAGTTTAGCATAAGACATGCAGGATTTCTCATGCTTCCAGATAAAGAGGCTGTACAAAAAGTCAGGATAGATCCGCAATATCTGTATTGGTCAGGCGAATTGGGAGCATCTGAACGGCATATAAAATCTTTAGAAAAATTATAGTTTTAAATATGGCTACCCTCCCTAACAGAGAGAGAGGCATAAATCTCCAATTAACCAACAATTGGATAATGGCCCCTATTAAGGGAGAATAGTTAGTCGAATATAGTCTAACGAGAAAACATGAACCACCAAATATTTAAACTGAACAGGAGTAATTTTAAATGCTTCAAAGAAGGCTAAGTGGGATAGTGTTTGTGTATCACCTGAAATTGAAAGAATCTCAGGTTTATCCACATTAAATGTATATCCTGAAAAGGAGCCAAATTCAGAGATTATGGGGTGGATTTAATTAGCCGCAAAAAATCCCTGCGGCGCAGGGAAAAGCTTTTCAATAAAATAGCCTTTTTCCCCGCGCCAAAAAATCGTGACACACGTGTGTAAACACACTGATTCTGCATAAACTGCGGAATCAGTGTTTTTTTTCCCGTGCGTGAGCACAATTTGGTGATTTATACACAGATTTTACTTCGCACCTCCATGAGCTGCGAGGTACAGTCTGACTGCGGGGACTGGCATGCAGGGTCTCATGGACTCATGCGCAAGGAATCCCTGCTAATTGAATAGGTCCGGAGCGGCAATTAGCGGTAGGGTTTAATCCGCGGCTAATTGATTATGCCCCTGTCCTAGTCCTGGAAAATGAAGATATTATTGATATCCCAGGTACGGTTACGATGTTTATGGGAAGCAATAAATTGTTGCTGCTCTGACTAACATCTTTTGAGCTTGGATTTTCTGTTACAGGTTGAGTCTCCCATATCGAAATATTCCGAAATACGGAATATTCCGAAATACGGAATATTTTTAGCATGACTGAGATAGTGAAACCTTTTTTTTTTTTGATGGATCAATGTACACAAACTTTGTTTAAGGCACAAAATTATTAAAAATAAAGTATAAAATGACCTATAGGCTATGTATATAAGGAGTATATGAAACATAAATTAATTTCATGTATGTACACAAACTTTGTTTGAGCCACAAAATTATTGAAAATATTTTTATAAAATTACCTTCAGGCTGTGTGTATAAGGTGTATATACCACATAAATGCATGCTGTGTTTAGATTTGTGCCCTATTCCTAAGACATTTCAATATGGTATACAAATATTCCAAAATACGGAATATTCCGATATCCAAAATACCCCTAGTCCCAAGCATTTTGGATATGGGAGACTCAACCTGTACTAAAATACAGTGACTGCTACACTGACTAATATTTACCTGTTAGGAGTATGTTCTATAAATATAAGTAGTTATCACTTTGAATTATATTTTCTCTGCGCTTGACTTATCAAGTGGCATTATAAGAAATGTATCTGCTTTTTAAACAGTGTTTTATTGTCCATTGTTTATAATAGATACCAGCCGGTGTATATGTAATATTGTATTTTATGTATTGTGTTTTTTGTACATTTCATTTTTAATATTAAAAATACTGATTCACCAGCGCTACTGTATCATATGAAACTTATTTTTCTGTTGTTTGAAGGGTTGAGTATTCCCTTATTAGTTGCAGCTGGTGAACCAGGTGATTATAATATTTGGACCTCAGTGCCAGGTTTTTCTTTATTTTTTTAATTGCAGAATCATCTACCTTTCCCCATTATGCTGCTTATAAAACAATCTTCTGCTCCTTTCCAAAAATGTTACACTATTTCCATAGCATATTGGATAACAATCAGGAGAATTTTAATAATCTTACTTAAGAACTGCAACTACAGTAATGTCAGAAACTAATATAGTATACTTTTTACATCAACAATACTAGAACAATACTTTTTACATCAACAATACTACATCAACAAAACTATTGTTTTACATCAACAATACTAGACATCAGATTACCCTCTCTTGTTAGCAAATTGTTCTGCTTGGCACAAGATATGGAAACAGTGGAAGTTTTAGCACAATTACTCTTCATTCACAAATATTCTTCCATTTCCTTGCAATAAAAAATTCCAACGTGATGCATTCCAGCCAATGAATTTATGGGCACAAGTGGACATTACTTCAATACATGACTGATAGATCGTCAAAGTTTATTAATAAGGTGGCCCAGCGCTGTACAGAGTAATACATATACAGGCAAACTGTTTTAGCAGAATAACGAGTACAATATGAAATTGCATAATGACATACTGAACATGAAAATTGCGGGTAAGAAGAATAAGAATGAATGGATGCATTTTTGACCAAATCACATGGCAGACAGACACAGAAGACAGTCATGAGAAACCTGAACATTACAGTTGTGTAAAATAGAATTAATGGATGCAAACTCGACCAACTCTCATACAGAAACAATTCAGAATATGTCATAACAGGGACAATTGAGGAAGACATACTGTAAGACATATGGTAGAAGACCCTGCCATTGAGAGCATACATTCTAATCTAAAGAGAGGGAGTAATGAGATACAATAGGTGCAAATGGGACAGTTGGTATTCTAGGGTCATTTGTGATGCAGAGGCCTAGAAGGGGTTATAACCTATATGGAGTGATGGAAGGCCAAGGACGTCAGGTAAACAGAGTGCCACAAGTGAGTGGTTGAAAGCTCTGTCTACACAGGAAAGAATGTTAGCCATTGAGCCAACAGAGCGGAAGTCCTCATGGTTGATTGCAGTGATGGAAGACCCAGGGGTTCAGAGCCTGGACATGGATATTTATACAGCCAATGGATGGCACTGAGCTTTTTGGCACCATCCTATGTGCAGGAAGGGAGGAAGAGCTAGCCACAGACCATGGGGACTAGTAGTCCACAAGTCCATATCAGAGCGGTTAGTGCTAAATTTTAAACAATACAAACACCCAAGCTTGCTATTGTACTATTGTATTGTGTCATACCAAACCTAGACACCCAAAGCTGCTGAAATAAGCTTTACCCTGATATTTAAATAACTGTGTACTAATGCTGTATCCACCTTCTACAAAATTCTTCTACCCTTCCTATTAGACTGTAGGCAAAACAAGTGTAAGGACCCACATTTCTTTGAAATCCAAATTTAAACAGTAAGGAAGGCGCTCCTCTTTCCTAACTGCCCACAAAGGGCCTGATTCATTAAGGATTACGAAAATATGCTAATGAATGCAATCGCAATGCCGTCACACTGCCAGCATAGAGACGCCCACTGCCTCCCACTACCACTATCTCACATCCGTAATACCTTGAAGTCCTGTGTATACATCAGTAATATCGAGTACAATCGGCCCCTCATGCAGAATTACAGCAGCCCTGACCTTACTTAGAAATTCCTAACCTCGTTGCACGCAGTAAGTACTCAAGCTGCATAGGAAATCGCACTGGCTAATTTATGCACACCCGTGCAATGGCGTTCAAACGGACAGGCACGCCTGCATTTGGACAACCACCCACCCGTCACCACCCCCAAATGCTCACTGCCTGTCAATCACTCTGCGATGGCTCTCCGTGACCGCAGTGGTGCCTTTGCGTACGCACACTGTGATGCATACGCATGCGCAGTACGAAACAATCGGCCAATTGCGTACGTTTTAGCAGTTGCGAGCCTTAATCAATCAGGCCCAAAGTGCAGAAATGTTTAGAGAGATGTTCTTCAATATAGTCTACATAGGCTACATATTGCCCTCCATTTTTTGCAGCATATGTACTGTATGTGTAATACCGCAAAATGCCGCAAATTATGTAACTCCAAAGAGTCCATACACCACTGTAATCTCCTTTGTTTCAAAATATTCTGAACTCCAATAAAAGAATACACTGTGACAGAATTGGTAAATGTTATCCCACTGACCCAGACTGAGCTATTTTAGGAATCCTGGACACATGCTTAAATTAAAAAGAGGTAACAAAGAATGTATATAGAATACCCCACCATTCATGTTTCTCTGGGCAACCCTCCACAATGTGAAGCAACTGAAACTTTATTTAAAGTAAAGCTATGTACAAACACTCCCTCTAGACATCAAAATCCAAGTTGAAAAACATTTACAAAACAACATGCAAAACTAGAAATCTGTTGGAAAACCCACCTGTTGAGTTTTAACACGTGGGGGTATATTTACTAAAGTGGGAGTTTTTCAAAGTGGAGATGTTGCCCATAGCAACCATTCAGATTCTACTTAACATTTAACTAGCACCTTTTAGAAGATAATAGCTGGAATCTGATTGGTTGCTATGGGCAACATCTAAAAACTCTCACTTTAGTAAATATACCCCATGGACTCCAATAATATGCATTAACAACCTCTGGATCCACTCTGAAGCTTATACATCCGATACGTACCATTACAAATTCTATTTACATGCAAGGAATCAGCACAAGCCAATTAACTCGGTCACCCACCCTTTTTTTTATCCCTAATCCCTACCTTTAATCTGCCTTCCCTTCCTTCTTGTTATATAATGTATCTCAGTTATTCTTCAACAAGTTAGTAGAAATTAGATTAGTAAGACAATAGTTTTATTAATGAGGTTTTATTTCATGTGCTGTCTGTATGATGCCATAAATTACAAATTATAATTGAACAGTATGTTACTAACCCCCATATCACTGTTTTTTCTCTCTTCTGTGCCTCATCTTTGAATTTAATATAAAGAATTTTGAAAAAAGAAAACTATGTGTAATTGATATACTATATATGTGCTACAGAAAAGGAAAACATGTATTGTTGGTGGTCCCTGAGACCCAGTTTAGAGAAACGTAGTCTTATATAGCAATAGCAATATCTTTAATCATTCAAGAAATCGATACAAGTGTGAAAACTAAAAAGTTTGTATATATGTGCAGTAACTTTAGCCTGGGGTCCCTAGAGGTGCTCACAATCAAACTCCATGCCACTCATTTGTGAATGTTCTTTTGATTCCAATGTTCTTTTACATTTTCAGCAGTCTGTGCAACTTCTAGGAGCTTCATTTTCCTGGTGTATTTTGATATTGGATATAGTTTATCTATAGTTGAACACTTATGGAGAAGTTCTCAGGAATGTAGTTTCCACCACGTCATTCTTTTTGGTTTCTATGGGGCACAATGTCCACTTTTTTGACTTGCGTGCAATATAGAACCTGGCCTTTTGATGGAAATAGAAACCCAAACCAGGCTCCATTCTGCATACTCTGGCCCCAAAGAAGCAGATCAAATAGTAGTTATGCGTCTGGTTGACCTGTAACTCCAGTACATTCAAATGATGATGACCCATCCAAAACTCATTTAAAGAGTGTTTGAGTTCAGCAAGAGTAGATTCACCTTTAACTTAAAGAACTGAAGTAAATCTTCCTGAGCAATTTAGTATTTTTAGTAAATGAGATCCTATTTTCATATTTAGTCGACAGACTAAATGTTATCATTGAATACAAAACAATCAAATTGTCCAATTGTCCAATGCTGTTCTTTGTCTCTAGGGAAAAGTTGGTGCAAAAGGTTCTCAAGGACATCCTGGAGAGGAAGGTGGTATTGTGAGTAGAACAAGCACAATTTGTTATCTTTCAAAGTACTATACTTTAGTAAAAGAATATTTTGTACCATATAATTAAAAATAAATGTGATTTTGCTCTGTTATGGGATGTTATGAAATGTGTGCTTTCATATTCCTTCTGCAAAATCTCTGTATAAGTTGAAAGAGCAGAAAGCAAAGCAGGTTACATTAGCTTTTAGAATGTGAAATTATATAGTACATTGGGACACATTGCCAATACTACAGAGCTAGGGAGGAAAGTTAAACAATGCCAAAGAATATAATACATAAACATTGTAAGATTAAAAAAATACTCTTTTGTTTAATTTAAAGTTCCATGTTAAAAGTAGCATAAATGTATCATGGGCCTAATTCAGAGATGGTCGCTAATCCCGCCACCAAAAACGGTCACGACACCGCCTGTGTTTAAGTCAAGAGTAGCTGCCCACAGACAGTCCCTGTCTGTCAATCACTTTACAAATAAATATTCACTGCAACTGTCTTCGCAGCACATGCGCAGTGTGACTTATATGCATGTGCAGTAGAGAAAATGTCCATTTGCCAAAACATCACCATTGCGACCGTCTCTGAATCAGCCCCATAGTACTGAAGCTCAAAGTATATCACTCATCCCCACATAAAACTTCACTTTATTCAAGAACTCATTAAAGTTGGAAAATAACAATGCAAATACCTATTTTATCTTCTCCCTAAAACATACTATTATAGAGCACTTCATGTCAGTGCAGATAGGGAATACAGATGCCTGGAAAACCATCTGTACACTATAAGCAATGTTTAAACATCTACACCTCTCCTCCAGGAACAATTTTGTAAGGGAGATTTTAAAAAGTTGGCAAGTATGGCTTGTAGAGTATGTATATACATATAATATGGATAGCTTGGTGCAAGAGCACAGGGTGAATGTTTACACTCATCACGCACACACTCCCAATGCATGCCATTGCAGGGGTTTTGTAGGTTGAGTCTCTTTTCATGAGAATGCAGGTTATCTCTGATCTTCCGGTGAATATTCATACCTCATGCATATTGCCTAGGAAGTGCTGTGATGATGTTACTGGTACCTATAGAATTGATAAGCAGCATTCTCATTTGTTCAGCCTGCAGAATTGCTGCCTATGGGGCATGCAGAGTCAGGTATGGTATCTGTATTTAGCATAGTGGAGGCTAAAATGCATCAGTGATGATGGTAAAATTCAGTTTTCCTCTTTCCAGTTACAGTACTGAGTGAAATGTAGCATTCTACTGTGCTGCTGAGTGAGATCATGCAGGAAATTAGCAACATCTGAAAAGTGTCACCTTAATGCAGTGGTTCCCAAACTTTTTTGAACCAGGGTGCCCTAGAGTATCAGCACTGTTGTCACGGCACCCCTAAGCCAAAAGTTTGTTATTGAGAAATTCAGAAAAAAATGTAGTGAAGTAGTATAGTGAAATAAATTCTGCTTACCTGTCATCCTTAGGTTTGGTTATATAGTGGTGGACAGGTTTGTGCTTGTTTGTGCACATATTTACATTACAGTCACCATGAAGAATTTGATTTGGTGCTGGACCACCAACCTGAGGCACCCCTGCAAGTGTCGCAAGGCACCCCAGGGTGCCGCGCCTTACAGTTTGGGAACCACTACCTTAATGCATTAAAAGACAGCATTCTGTATAGACATAGTATACACCATAGGGTAATTACATATATGTCTGTAAGGGTTAGTTCATTAAATACACAAAGCCTAATAGGAGCACCAAAAGCAAAAACACTTTTGGAGTTCCAGACCTGGTTCACAAGTTCTAACTGCTCCAGCGGTTACAGGTTGTTGCAGTAATTTTTTTCCGACATATTTATAACATTATTAGAGAAAAGTGTAATCATCTAAATCCAATATATTTATTAATAATTCCCCAGGATAGAGATTGGACCATTATTTTACAAGGCAGTAATCCCTTGGTCATTGTAGTTTGCCCAATATGCTTTTATAAGCACTAAGATTAAGGCCCTCATTCAGAGCCGTACGCTCTGAGCAGAGCGCACGCTCTGAATGAGGGCCGGGCTCCATTTTCATGGAGCGTCCTCCTGGACGCTCGTATAGCTGTGGGTCACCACCCACAGGCTATACGAGCGTGCTTTTTGATGGCCGCGATGGTCGAGACCATCGCGACCATCGAAATTGCGAGCCGGAGCCTGCGGTTGAGGTTTTCAACCGCAAGCTCCGGAGTGATTTTGGCTCTATCAGAGCCAAAATCACTCCCACTGACATCACTAGTGATGTCAGTGGGCCGGCTTCTGACGGGAGGCGTTCCCGTGGGAACGCCCCCGTCAGGGAGGCACGCCCCCGGCACGCCCACCAAAGGGGGCGTGCTGTCAATCAACATTGACAGCACGCCCCCTTTGATCGGACACAACGAGCGAAGGACTTTCCTTCGCTCGTCGTGTCTGGCGCATGCGCACGATGGAGCTCCCTCCGTCGTGCGCATGCTCAGTGCATAACATCGACCCACTTGCGAGCGGACAGCCGCTCGCGAGTGGGTCTGAATCAGGCCCTAAATTTGTTATACATTTCTGTGGAGTACGAAGTAATATTACCCAGTAAATAAGCAACATATAATGCATAAATAATGATATACTGAACAATGAGAACTTTCTAACTTTTTTTTTAGGGTGAGAGAGGGTCACGTGGATTTAATGGGACACGGGGAGAAGATGGATGCCCTGGTCCTAGAGGACTAAAGGTCAGTCATTTATTATATTATATGCTACGGCTTAAAGATCATGTTTATTATACCATCATTGAGTAAATGAAATGCACAAAGTTTGTTAGGAGATATTGCAATGATATATTAATACAGGATACAATACACATATTTGTGCAGGAACATCTAAATCTAAGGTTGGAAACATTCAGCAATTATAGCAGTTTGCTACCTATCATTAGATGTGTTGAGCTACTGTATAGGTATTTTGCATTGATGAATATTGTATTGTCCAATCTAAAAGCATGCATTGTCAAATTGTCATTCCCTTACTGTTACAATTCTGACATCATTATTTATAAGTTATAAAGTGGCAGCTATTTATTTATCTATAGGTTAAAGAGTAAGGGGGTACAAATTGCGTTTGCATTCATTGTAGGGGGTCTGCTGTTGCCTTTCCTATAGGGCATTTTCTCTATATAGATAGTGCCATCAATACTATCTTGATATATGTTTATCAAAGTGCAAAGAATGACTTAGGGAATAAAAACATTTTATTCAAGGGTGCAACATACAGTATGCGTTTATGATTTGTTAATAGCAGTATTACTTCACCTGACATGTTTGTTGGTCACCAAGTTCTAGATTTCAGCATCTTTATTGTCCAGGGTTTTTACTGAAAACATTTTAAGATTTTCCCAGTTCATATACCAAAGCTTCAGACCACAGAAAGGCATCTATAATATTCTTGATAAACTGTTGCATTATATCTTTTCAGGGTGGAAGAGGTTTTCGAGGTAATAGGGTGAGTTTTAAAAATATTTATATTGTAATATTGATTTATATTAACACATATTTTGAATGATACATTTTTACCTACAGAGTGTAATAGTCATGCAATAACAGAATCATTGCTTAACCCTTACCAGTGGCAGACTTCTGTTAGCTTTCTCTGTATCGGATGTGTGGGGTTTGGGCTTATTCGGGGTAGGGATCATTTTATCCTAATTATTAACATTTTGGGAGTTATGAAGAATCTGACCATTTGACATTCCATTATAGGCCATCACCATTGGTAGCCTTGAACCTCCACACAGTTATATGGGAATGTGTCATTGTACAAGAGACTCATTTTGTGCAGTATGGGGAATCTGTACCAAAGGGGTTGTTATACAAAAATGAAGGGTATTTCTCTGCATTAGGGGATAACGGTACAAGACTGAGGTGTTACAAGCATGTGTCTCTTTGTAAGGGAGTCACATGTGCAATACTGCTTTAATTGCCTCAGGTCTTTTACCCTTTTCATTAAATGCCAGTGACACTGCTTGTCTGATATGATTGATTTTGGTACAATGTGGTTAACAAGGGCTTGTACATCCAGACTGGGAATGTCAATGGAGTGTCCATCACTGACCCCAATGTGTTTTCTTGTGGCGAACACAAGTAAATTAAGAAGGCAGCATCAGAAAAAGTGCAAGTAATGTAAGTGTAAATACTAAAGTGTATAAGATCATTGGAAACAGTGATTTCTAGTCTCATACTCATGTAAATCTTTTTCCTGGGTTTGTGAAAATGCTAGTAAAGACTTGTGTATTGATGCCAGTGGGTATGTGCCCTTTATATCTAGGGTATATTTACCTTATTCTATGTAAGCTACTTGCAGTGTTATACATCGTAATAGTCATATACTACACTTGAGTTCTGTAAACTTGATGTTGGTTTATATTTTTATAGGGAGATGATGGTGACAATGGAATTGATGGAGTGCCAGGCGAGCAGGTAAATCTAAGTGTTATAATTACTCTTGGAAAATTATGAAATGCATATATATTTCCATTCAGAGAAGCAACAAAACAACTACCTAACTCCGTTGGTCAAGGCCTATGTTACGATGAAGAAGTAATGGCAGATAGCAAGCACAGATGCTTAACATTCAGCTTAAATGAAACAAAACTACAACTAATTATATAAAATATAATTATAATATTAAGCAGCATATATTGGTTAAAGTAAAAATAATGTTTTAGAGGAGCACTTAAAATGGGACTCAGGGAATGCTTTCTCTGTCATGTTAAAAGCCATCCTATAGCAGAAAATGTTACAGTACACAACACCTTGCTGGTCATTACTATTCCTGAACACACTTGAAATAAGAAGAACCTGATCTCCCAGCTACTTTGACCCTTTAATGTCAATACTTGAATTCCGATATGCAGTCAAACTATATTCATTTTAATTATAAGATGGAATGAGAACTTAAAACACAATGGGGGGTCCTTGCATTATCCCTGGAAGAGATCAGATAATGTATATTTTGAAGCACTAAAGAGTAATAAAAAATTTTTTTTCAGGGGGAACGTGGATCCCCTGGACTAACAGGGGAAACTGGGAGCCAAGGGCAACAGGTAAAACAATGAAATATCTGGTCTACAAAAGAATTGCATTCCAGACCATAAATGTCACGCAACAGTTTGTAGTTTTTTTCCAGGGAAACGGATGATACCTGTACACTGATAGAGCAGATATTCAACAAAAGACAATAGGATTGACCATTTCTAAATCTGTATAAAAAAAAGAAAAGTTAGTGAGATTTTGTCTTTGTCTGTCCAAAGCCTACGCAAGCTGCTTCTCCAGCAGTGGTTGTGTCTACTCCTTCCAGTACCCGAGACAGCAACTGAAGTGGCAGAGCTCTCATCCCTTACACAGACTACCAGAAACATTTTCATATGACTTCTATGTAGATACATATTGCAATATTTAAGTATTATCATATTTACCTACAAGCTACATAGCGTTCATTTAGGTGTCTGTGATTGTACACAACTTTGCCCTGATAAGTTTAATCTGTTATCGCTGTTATTCCCAGCAATAATAGATGTGCAATTTACCAAAATTCTGTTACCAGGACATTGGCTCTACTATCACTAAAGCTTTGATTTCTCTGGAATAGGCCTCTCCTCAAATTTAGGGATGTGGAGATAAGCCAAATCTCCACCTTAAACACTTAACTGACGTGGGTGTATGGGATTTGAATGCAGCAAGCTCTGCTTCAGCTGACAAGGTGCGACCACACCGCCCTGCTGTGTATTTGAAGACCAAATTTGTTCTACACATGTGCAGAATGGATCTCCTCTGACGCCCCGAACTCTCCTGGGGACCCAGCAATTTCTGACCGGTTTTGCTGGAAAAATTGTCAGTTAAGTGGTTAAACACTGGAGAGTTGACTTATCTCTTCATAAGTAGACCCCTAAATGAGTAAATATAGAAACCTTTCAGCAAGGTCAGATGTTATCTACTGTATGTACACAAAATCAGCATTACAGCAACATACCACTGAAACATGATGGAGAAAAAACAGGTTCACAGATAACACATGAGATATAGGAAATATTCCTCCCTGCGGCTGTCATTTATATGTAACTATTAGTGCCTCGGGTTCTATAGAAAAATGTCTGAAGGTTTTAACTTTAGTAAAAATATTAATGTTATTTGTTTCACACTATATTAGGGCAAAAAAGGGCCTCGTGGAGAATCAGCGGAAAAGGGTGATCATGGCCTTAGAGGAGACCATGTAAGTATTGCAATATTTTCCCTACAGGAGCAAGCACATTTTTGTACATTTATGTACTGTATCTCAGATCCTTTTACTTAGCTATTCTGGCATACTTTAACTTTAAAAGCACCTTTACAGCAAACTATCTATAACATGCCTGATTGATGTCACTATAGCTAACATAATTTGTTGTGCATTCCAATTTTAGACGTTTCTTTAATATATGCAGCCTTTTAGCCAGAGATGGGCTGGGATAGAGAACCAGCCCAGGAAATTTCTGAAGCAGCCCTCACACTCCAGCCCCATCCTCTCCTTCATCACCCTAATTCTTCCCTCACACTCCAGCCCCACATCCTCTCCTTCATCACCCTACTCATTCCCTCACACTCCAGCCCATTCCTCTCCTTTATTGCTCTGCTCCTTCCCTCACACTCCAGCCCCATCCTCTCTTTCATCACTCTACTCCTTCCCTCACACTCCAGCCCCATCCTATTCTTCATTGTCTTGGTCCTTCCCTCACACTCCATCCCCATCCTCTCCTTCATCACCCTACTCCTTCCTTTACACTCCAGCCCCATCCTATCCTTCATCACCCTGCTCATTCCTTCACACTCCAGCCCCACATCCTCTCCTTCATCACCGTACTCCTTCTCTCACACTCCAGCCCCACATCCTCTCCTTCATCACCCTACTCATTCCCTTACACTCCAGCCCCACATCCTCTCCTTCATCACCCTACTCCTTCCTTCACACTCCAGACCCATCCTCTCCTTCATCACCCTACTCATTCCTTCACACTCCAGCCCCACATCCTCTCCTTCATCACTCTACTCCTTCCCTTACACTCCAGCCCAACATCCTCTCCTTCATCACCCTGCTCCTTCCCTTACACTCCAGCCCCACATCCTCTCCTTCATCACCCTACTCCTTCCCTCACACTCCAGCCCCACATCCTCTCCTTCGTCACCCTACTCATTCCCTTACACTCCAGCCCCACAACCTCTCCTTCATCACTCTACTCCTTCCCTCACACTCCAGCCCAACATCCTCTCCTTCATTACCCTACTCCTTCCCTCACACTCCAGCCCCATATCCTCTCCTTCATTACCCTGCTCCTTCCCTCACACTCCAGCCCCATCCTCTTTTTCATTGCCTTGGTCCTTCCCTCACACTCCATCCCCATCCTCTCCTTCATCACCCTACTCCTTCCTTTACACTCTAGCCCCATCCTCTCCTTCTTCACCCTGCTCATTCCTTCACACTCCAGCCCAAGATCCTCTCCTTCATCACCTTGCTCCTTCCCTCACACTCCAACCCCACATCCTCTCCTTCATCACCCTACTCATTCCCTTACACTCCAGCCCCACATCCTCTCCTTCATCACCCTACTCCTTCCTTCACACTCCAGCCCCATCCTCTCCTTCATCACCCTACTCATTCCTTCACACTCCAGCCCCACATCCTCTCCTTCATCACCCTACTCCTTCCCTTACACTCCAGCCCAACATCCTCTCCTTCATCACCCTGCTCCTTCCCTTACACTCCAGCCCCACATCCTCTCCTTCATCACCCTACTCCTTCCCTCACACTCCAGCCCCACATCCTCTCCTTCGTCACCCTACTCATTCCCTCACACTCCAGCCCCACACCCTCTCCTTCATCACTCTACTCCTTCCCTCACACTCCAGCCCAACATCCTCTCCTTCATCACCCTAATCCTTCCCTCACACTCCAGCCCCACATCCTCTCCTTCATCACCCTGCTCCTTCCCTCAAACTCCAGCCCCACATCCTCTCCTTCATCACCCTGCTCCTTCCTTCACACTCCAGCCCCACATCCTCTCCTTTGTCACCCTACTCATTCCCTCACACTCCAGCCCCACATCCTCTCCTTTGTCACCCTACTCATTCCCTCACACTCCAGCCCCACATCCTCTCCTTCATCACTCTACTCATTCCTTCACACTCCAGCCCCACATCCTCTCCTTCATCACCCTACTCCTTCCCTCAAATTCCAGCCCCACATCCTCTCCTTCACCACCCTACTCATTCCTTTACACTCCAGCCCCACATCCTCTCCTTCATCACCCTGCTCCTTCCCTCACACTCCAGCCCCACATCCTCTCCTTCATTACCCTGCTCCTTCCCTCACACTCCAGCCCCATCCTCTCCTTCATCACTGTACTCAGGGCCTGATTCAGAGTTGGGCATAGAGTGAAATATCTCTCTCATCTGTGAACCTGAACAAACCATGTTGCCATGCAAGGGGTGTAAATACATAATTTTTTTTACATGCAGGGTAAATACTGGTTGCTTTTGCCTGTAGCCCACAAATACTGCACAGTTTTATTACTACTTTACAATTTAGATGTCAGTTTGGAAACACTCCTCTTAAATCTAAATCTCTCTGCACATTTTAAATCTGCCCCACCTGCAGAGCAGCATTGTTTCACCAAGATGATCAGTTGAGAGAGATATCTCACTCTATTCCCAAGTCTGAATCAGACCCTCATTCCCTCACACTCCAGCCCCACAACCTCTCCTTCATTGCCCTACTCCTTCCATCACACTCCAGCCCCACATCCTCTCCTTCATCACCCTACTCCTTCCCTCACACTCCAGCCCCACATCCTTTCCTTCATCACCCTACTCCTTCCCTCACACTCCAGCCCCAGATCCTCTCCTTCATCACCCTACTCCTTCTCTCACACTCCAGCCCCACATCCTCTTTTTCATCACCCTACTCCTTCCCTCACACTCCAGCCCCACATCCTCTTCTTCATCACCCTACTCCTTCCCTCACACTCCAGCCCCACATCCTCTCCTTCATCACCCTACTCCTTCCCTCACACTCCAGTCACACACCCTCTCCTTCATCACCATACTCCTTCCCTCACACTCCAGCCCCACACCCTCTCCTTCATCACCCTACTCCTTCCCTCACACTCCAGCCCCACACCCTCTCCTTCATCACCCTACTCTTTCCCACACACTCCAGCCCCACACCCTCTCCTTCATCACCCTACTCCTTCCCTCACACTCCAGCCCCACACCCTCTCCTTCATCACCCTACTCCTTCCCTCACACTGTGGCCCCCATTCTCCTTCATCATTCTCATTACTTTACAATCACTATACTCAGAAAATATCAGAGAGAGAGGGTCTACAGTGCTGCAGCCCCTCTTGAGAGTCAGTAATATTCTGGTACAGGTGATCAGGGCAGCAATACTGTAGGTCTGAGGGGAAGATTGCAATGTGATGGCGGCCAGACAATATATTAATAGGCTCGTCTGCAGACTGGCCACAAATTCCTGCGACTATTAGCTCCCTTCATTATACCTATTTAGAGGTTTTGCAGTTGTTGAGAGTGCAATAGACCTAGTACATGTGACATCAGCAACACAGCCTGTTATGTGCAACACATGTATGGTACCAGAGTAATTACCTGTACTGTAAGCCCACCAGTTGGTGAGCCAGGTCCCTATGCAACGCAGCTGAACACCCAGCACTCCTTTCGGATACCCAGCTCCGTGCTGCGGATACGTGGAGCCCAGGCAGTGGCAGCAGCAGCTTTTCCTAGTTGAGAGGAGGACCAGACCCAGCTGGGATAGAGGACATATATATAAATTAAAAAAGCTAAATGGTTGTACTGTATTCCTGTGTTATAGTGTGAGCAAGGTACACATATCTGGTTAACTATAAATTCCACAGACCTAATGTTGCTGTGTATTTGAATCAAAATTTAAAATTCTCTGGGGTCAATTAAGAAATATAATTTTTTACCAATAAGGAAAAAAAAACAAAAACACACCATCTGGTATAAAACACATTCCTAAATATGTGATGCTAAATCAATATTCCACATAATAAATCACATCCATGGAACATTTGCAAAAACTGATACAAAGAAAACAATAAGATATCTGCTTTACATTGTCTTAAAGTTGAAATCTTGTTAGGTGGATACAGATTAGAGCACCTGTTTGTGTCCAATAGTTTTCATAAATGTCTCCCATCAAGTCTAGACTAAAGAGAGTGGTGTGACTGGCCTAAACTGTGTATCTCCTGTGCACATGTAGAACACTTAAGGTCATATACACACTGGAATTGGCAAGGTGTTTCCTTAATGCAGAGTAAAACGCCATTAGAAATGCTTATAAACTGCACTGCATTAACCTACTTCTTTACAAATGAGTTTCTTTTGCATTATTTAAACATGCACTTATGACAAAACAAGAATTTGTCATCTTGTTCAAAACAAGGGTATCCTTCATGCTGATGCTGGTAGCCTATCGCTGTGTCGTGCGCATGTACGATGGCCAGTCTGCACATGGCATCGCACTTTCACCCGGTGGGGACACAGCAATGCTTGGAAGGCTTTGCTGAACTCAGAAAGGCCGTTGCTGGGTCCCCATTGCTTGCATACCTTATTGCTATCGCTATTTATAGATGGGGTGAGCGGTACAGTGACAAAGCTGTTTGTTAAATACTGAAAGGAGGACATAACCCCTTTAGCAAGTTGTTAAATGCCCCAAATGCATATGTTAACGCTTCTAAACCACTTCTCATTCCGATACAGTACACATCAACTGTGATGAATTTAAGTTTTGAGCTGCATTAACATACATTAAACACCCTGAAATATCTCACTATTGTACAAAAGAAGCACATAATAAAATGTATATACCCATGGTCTAAATTGCAACAATTTTTATTTTTTTCAAGTGTTTATGTTAAAAACCCGTCATGTAAAATGTGTTTCACTCTTTTATAGTCCATTATATTTAAAAAGTCACAGATTAAAACTTAAAACTATTCATCTTTGGAACAGAAGGGATTTTAAAAAAAAAATAAAATACTAGTGTGTGGGTTACAGGCAGCAGCAGCAGCACTTCCTGGGCGAGGGGAGGCAGTGTAAGTCCACATATGACAGGAGGAAAGAAGCAGAAAGACTGAGAGTTAGGAAAAGGCAAATAGAATCTGTTTTCATTATTAAATACAAGCAGAGGGATAGTGTACAGTATATTCCTGAAACATTTAATGAGAAATGTATGTTAGCTGTAAACTAAGTGATTTGGATTATCACTGTCAGTTTTGTATAAAAAAAATTGACCTGTGCTGTATTGTTGCCTGAGATTTATGCTCAGATTAAGAAAAGAATTACAAAATAAATGAAAAAAGGGATTCCTGTACCACTAAATAAAAGAGACATAAAATTTAAAACTTACACTCGAAACCTGGTGGAAATAAAATATAGTTTGGAAATTTACAATTAAAAATAAAAATCACCCATTGGTAACAGAAATAGGACGTTATTCCATAACAAACCTGAGTTCCTGTTTACCTATGCTGTCAGTTCCAGTAATAGATACTGTAAGTTAATGCAGTAAAAAAGAAACTTGTACCACTTCTCCAGTACTACTGTATAATAAATGTATATGTGTCCCTGCTGCTTAACTTCTGATTATAATAATTAAATAGGATAAGTAATTTTATTGTAACAATCAACATAAACAGCAATTGCAACATAACACTCCCCCTTCCCCCTATTGTCAATTGCAGTTATTTGTAATAATAATTCAACTTGTAGAACTGACTTGTTAATGCTGGTATATATATTAGAGATGTGCGCTTACCCCCGTGTTTTGGTTTTGGATTTTGTTTTGGATTTGGATTCATCTTCGTATTTTGGTTTTGCATAACCCCCCTCAAGTATTTTGGTTTTGGATTTTTTTTTTTTTTTTTTTTTTTTATGTTGAAGATTTTTAAAAACATCTAAAATCATGCAATTTTTGCAATCCAAAACCCAAAATTTGAATTTAAAATCCGAATTTTTAACCGCAGGGAGATCAGAACCGCAACTCGATCTGCCCAGATTCACATCTCTAATGTATATCAACATTACCTGCCAAGTTTTTATTATTACCATTTACATGTATAGCACCAGCATAGTAACTTGTACTTTACAATTGGGAACAAACAGCAATGAAACAAGATCAAACATTAATGACAGACATAGAGGTAAGCGGGCTCTACTTGAAAGCTTGCAATTTATAGGGAAATTGACATTGATACATAAGGATAAGTGGTACATGTTGCATATCAGGTCAGCCAGATTGCAGAGGTTCTTGGTGGGCTTTGAGAGAGAGAGTGAGTTAGGTTTTTTTTAATAAAGATGGAAAGACACCAGTATAGAGAGAGAGCTTACAGATTTTATGTAAATTTGGGATGAGTACAGGAAACAAAACTCTACTAATTTGTGAGGGTATAGGATTGGTAGGAGAGGTAGTAGAGTTGGAAGATGAGAAGAGAGTAGATACTTCATCTTCATTTCTGTGATCAAATTAATAGAGTTGTCAGATGGTTCAGGAAAATAATTGAGCAGGTTGCTGTTTTAGGAAGAACATACCATTTCATTTAGGATCTTATCAATATGGTACGTGAATTAGTAATCAAGATCTTGGACACTGATAGTAGCCAGTGGGTTTGGTGTGGGAGGGGTGAAAAGCGATTAAAATGAATTAAAAAGTCACTTGGGGTTGAAGCATGAGCAGAGATGAGAGATTGGAAATATGTTTTTTTGGTAATGTCCAGAACCTTTCGATAGGAATAGTAGTCTAATATGTAAGGAAATCACTTTGTGTACAAGATTTATGCCACTGACATTGTACTTTATGTGAGAGTTTTTGTAGGTGTCTTGATACTTTAGATTGCTATGGTTGACATGTAAGTGATGGTTAACTGGAGCCACTTCTTCGAGGCGTATTTCTAGAGATTGATTAAGGTGTGGTACTGCAATCTTAGGAGAAGTGGATAGAGAAATTGGTAAGAGCAGTTGTTGTAGAGAGGTGGAAAGTTGATGAAAATTATTAGTTTATATTTCTGCGTGTTTGAGGAGGCTTGGTAGACTTCAGTGACACTGAGCTTGAAGGCGATAAGGTTGTGATCTTAGAGAGGGAAAGGAGTATTAATGAAATCAGAAACTGAGCATAGTCTAGTGAATACAAGATCAAGGCTGTGGCCATCCTGATGAATAGAGGAGTCAGCCCACTTGCAATGTCCAAGAAAGGAGGTTAGATAGAGTACAGTAGTTTGGAGGCCTAAGAAGAATGTTGACTATCAATAAGGATGTTGAAATCACTCTTAATGATGGGGATGTCAGAGGATAAGAAATGAGATAGCAAAACAGAAAAATGTTCAAGAAATTGTTAGTGTTGTCCAGGTGTACGATAGATAACAGCAACACACAGAGAGAATGGTTTGAAAATCTTAAAAGAATGTACATCAAAAGATGTACATGTGAGTGATGGAAATTGTGGTAGAACTGTGAATGTGCAATACAGTAACATTCCCACCTCCTTTACTGTTTCAAAGCCTGGAGGTTTGGGTGAAGTTTAGACCACCATGTGAAAGGACTGCAGGGGAGACAGTGTCAGATTTTGGGAGACATGTTTCTGTCATATCCTGAAGGTTGAGGTTGTTTGAGATTTAGAGTTCATGAATGGATGTTAATTTGTTACAAACAGAGCATGCATTCTGTAAGGCACATTCAAGTGATTTAGAGGGTGATTGGACCAGGGCTCTATGCTGTGCTGGCCGTGTCCCCTAAACCCATGTAGTAATAATGCCATGCCCAGGGGCCGTGTCTGCCGGCTCTAGGAAGTAGATCACTACACAGAGCATCCTAAGGACACCCGGGCGGCTCTGCAACAGTGCTACTGGTCGCAGGTTGCCATTCCAAGCACCCTGCAAGCTACATGCAGGTGCAGTGATTGTGCTGCCCCCAGCTCTGTGTGACAGCACAACGTAGTTCCGGCCCTGGATGGGAGATACGAATCACTTATAAGGTTAGCTGGATTTCTTTACTGTTGTTTTTCAGCTGTATGTGTGGTAGGGTATGTGGATGAGAACAGCTAATACAAGCAGAAGGAGAGAGAGAGAGAGAGAGAGAGAGAGAGAGAGAGAGATAAATATATTTGCAGGATGTGTGTGAATGTATTTTGTGGTGACATATTGAGGATGCTACAGTGAGTATATACAGATAAAAAGCATTCTTGAGTGTTAATAAGAGGGGAGTGTAAGAATATTGTTAGTTCCATAAAGAGGGTCAAAATGCACACACCCATACCTCCCCCAACAAACAACAATGGATGGTGTTCCACCCAACCATGGTCCATGCTGATGCAGTTATAGGCTAGAGAAAATTACTGCACAGACCAAAACACTTCTGTAGTTCTGCATGGTTACATCCATTCTAGACATACTGCTGCCCATGTGAATGCTGGTGATTGCAGTTCTATAAGCGTCAGCATAGTCTGTCAGTGAACACTTTTTTTGTGTGTGGCAAAAGCACTTGTTCTATTATCTTTAAATTATTACCCTGATAGCCATCTGCCAGTACTATTGTGCCGATATTGTCTAGGAATGGAGACCGGATCCATTTTTCGGCCCCCTCTGGAGGATAAGTCAAAATGTTCAGCAGCGCTGAGCTTATAACGTAAGGGGTAAGCCAGTTGTTTTGCATCTGGTTTACCATGCAGTTTGTAATGAAGCACATTTTGTTGGAGTGATATGTACTCCTGCACATACTGTAATAGGAGACAGCTAGCCTGTCACCTCTACCTTATGAAAAGTACATCTGATTCCTTTATATCGTAATTTTGATTTTACTATAATATGAGGTAAAATTAAAAGTTCAGTTATATAAGCATGTAATTATTAATAATTAAATATAGGGAAATGTAAAGGTTTATATTCTCTGCAACTGTTATGAGTCCTTGTGCTGTCTGTACAAAAAATATAAATGTCATTGTAAAATTGTCTATATGAGAATATAATATATAATTCATTTGCTTTTAGGGTGACCTTGGAATTAATAATAATATTCGTGGACTTAAAGGTCAGAAGGGAAACCCAGGACGACAGGTAAATAAAGTGGATGGATTTAACACTAGTGGCCATCCTTAATGAAACACAGTGCAATTCAATGCCGTTATGACATGCTAAGTGTATTGCGTTAAATATATATCTATTTAATATATTTCAGAAATGTTAAGGCATGAATTGTACATACAGTATGTTAGCTCAATCATATGTCAGAGATGTTAATGACAAAGTTGACAAGTGTCTCTGATTTGCAGGTACAGACCTGGATGTCCCTGGAAATCTTGTCACTGTTTTACTTTTTTTTTTTTAAACATTTCTTGTGGGCATGCCATAAATTGATGCTGACATGGCAATACATATCCTGACGATGATAGAATTAAATGTAGATACATTGAATTTTTCTGCTTTGGGAACATTTAAAAACATTTTCTCTCCAGTACATTTGTAAATATGTCTATCACTTAACAACTGACAGCTGGATGCAATTTTTAACATCAGTTTTACTCTGAATGCCATAAAAATAAGATTCCTATAAATACAACAGTTTTTATTCTGATCACCTACTTATTACACATATTCAGTCGTCAAACAGTGTGTATATGTATATATATATATATAAGTACCCATAGAAGATGCAGCACTCCTTGCACTTAATAACGATCCAGGACAACGGCATAATCATATAGCAACGTTTCAGTGCTTTTTTTGTTGCACTGTCATCAGGCTTACAGTGCAACAATAAAAGCACTGAAACGTTGCTATATGATTATGCCGTTGTCCTGGATCGTTATTAAGTGCAAGGAGTGCTGCATCTTCTATCGGTACTTGTGAGTAACTAGTGTAGGCACCCTGCCAGATTGATATTTCTTCAGGAGAGCCGGACCAAAACAATATGTGTATATATATATATATATATATATATATATATAAAACGTAGCAAGTTGGTGTCACTCTCCGGTCTTAACAACACAGGGTCTACATTTCGTCTTATAAATCAACGTTTCGAGTTCATTGAAAACTCGTCATCAGGACATGATGATGACGAGTTTTCAATAAAGTCGAAACGTTGATTTATATGACGAAATATAGATCCTGTGCTGTCTATCAAACTGGGTGAGCACCACGGCGATCAATGTACTGGAGTGTGAGTGCCTGCATCACAGAACTGTATAAATATATACCGTATATACTCGAGTATAAGTCGACCCGAATATAAGCCGAGGTACCTACTTTTACCACAAAAAACTGGGAAAACTTATTGACTCGAGTATAAGCCTAGGGTGGGAAGTGCAGCAGCTGGTAGTGCCCCCAGTAGTAATTTCCCCTGGTTGTGTCCCCAGTAGTAATCCCCCTGGTAGTGCCCCCAGTAGTAATTCCCCCTGGTTGTGCCCCCAGTAGTAATCCCCCCTGGTAGTGCCACCAGTAGTAAACCCCCCTTTCAGTGCCCCCAGTAGTAATCCCCCCTGGTAGTTCCCCCAGTAGTAATCCCCCCTTTCAGTGCCCCCAGTAGTAATCCCCCCCTGGTAGTTCCCCCAGTGGTAATCCCCCCTTTTAGTGCCCCCAGTAGTAATCCCCCCCTGGTAGTTCCTCCAGTGGTAATCCCCCCCTTTTAGTGCCCCCTGTAGTAATCCCCCCCCGGTAGTTTCTCCAGTGGTAATCCCCACTTTTAGTGCCCCCTGTAGTTATCCCCCCCTGGTAGTTTCCCCAGTGGTAATCCCCCCTTTTAGTGCCCCCTGTAGTAATCGCCCCCTGTAGTAATCCCCCCCCTGGTAGTGCCCCCAGTAGTCCCCCCCCCCCCCCAGTAGAGAGAGCGTAATCAGAATAAAAAAAAAAACATCACTTACCTGAAACTCCCGCTCCTGGTCCCGCCGCGATCTACTCCTCCAGCCGTTTTGCATGGGAGAGACGTCATCACTCATGGCGTCTCTCCCATTACCCACTGCGGGAGCCGGAAGATGGCTCCCGCAGTGGGAGCAGCAGCAGCCGCTGAGAGTCTAACAGACTCTCAGTGGCTGCTGATTACAGCAAACACACAGCTGCCGGCTCCGGCGGCTGTGTGTTTGGTAGTGTGTAGCGCTGACCGAACTCCGTCCGGTCAGCGCTACACTTCACTCAAGTATAAGCCGAGGGGGTACTTTTCAGCACAAAAAATGTGCTGAAAAACTCGGCTTATACTCGAGTGTATACGGTATATATATATATACATATATATATATATATAGTGCATGTGTATATACAGTATATGTATTTATACAGTATATTTGTGTGTATCTATCCTTTAATAAAAATCAGTATGTATGAATGTGTTTTTTTTTGCAGGGTGAACCAGGAAATGATGGCGTTGAAGGGGAACCTGGAGATAATGGCCCAGAAGTACAATTAAATCTACTTTATAAAATGTTCTTTATCCACTGAAAATTACCACAACAGTCAATTTAACAAACTTCTAAATTGCACACTCTGGACATTATAGTGTTAAATGCACACAATCGGTTGCCTAGGTAAACCCAGTGTTATGGGTTGCACTTAATAGCAGGTTGTAAAATTGAAACACACTTTACACAGTTGTATTATAAAATTTAGATCAATTATAATATATGGATATTGAATCTCATGTCTATAAAGTATATTACTTTCTGCATATCATCCACCTGACCTGAATTTAACAAAACAGTACTGATTTGAGAGGGTTGTCCCACTACATGGCACATTCATACCAACTCTCGGGAAGGTGGGAGGCAGGTCCCCACATGGTATGTTGGTGCTGCGTGGCAGTTCTTTGGGGTTCTCTGAAGCCTTAGGCCAAATGCATCAAGACCACACCAACAATGTGTTGTTACAAGTTACTATACCAAACATCATCAAGCTCTCTCTTCCTAAGGCTTACTACACACGGGCATCAATGAGAGAGCATGCTTATGTTTGATGGAGGAGGGTGGGTGATACTGTATGACAAGAGCATGATAGGTCAGAAAGCCAGCTCAAAAGATGTCATCACGCTAATATTGTTACTAATAGGGAATTAAAAGACAAATACTGTTTCATAACATAATTTAACTATATAAAATAGGAAAATACACAAAATAAGCAAGCATTTTGTTTTGGAAAACAGTACAATAAAATATCTGTTAGACCAATAGACATTTTATCTGACAGCCTGACACCCAGCAGATATCGTGGCCATACACTGTGAGATATGTCAGTGTATGGCCACACAATATCTTTATTCCTCTACTGGAGAGAAGACATTTCCTAATTCCTCCCCTGTGAAGAAAAGGGGAAATGTCAGTCGCTCAGCCTGGGGCAGTACATACACAGCACGATGCACTCGACTTGATACTCAGAAATTATCACATCAGTTGGACATGCCAGAGGATTCAGCATTCCGACAGACTAATAATTTGCCGTTGGAAATACACTGTACAATTATCTGGACAATCTGCCAATATTTGGTGGATCAGCCAGATAATTGTATAATGTATGCCCAGCATATGCCAAACATGTGTTTACAATATTGGAACAAAACAGCAATGCACAAAGCCACGTTATATTTTATGCATTATTGCCGTGAATTTAATTACATTTATTTTCCATTATTTTATACAAAGGGTCCACAAGGCCGTAGAGGATCTCCAGGCTTAAATGTGAGTGGTTCTTACTTATGTACAAGTTGAAAGAGTTTCCATTCAATTGAATTTAATGTTGATATTAGCTCTTTTATAATTACTGTGTTTAGTTTGTGTTTGACATTTAGCACATTTGTCAAAAAAACTAAAATATGTACTATGTTTTATTTTGCTTCACTTAGCAAAGACTTACTCCTAGATCACTGTTGAGGGTTTGTGCCGTTTCAGCGTCAAAGAAACGTGGGTCAAAGAAACATACTATACTCACCTAATTCATAACCAAGTAGAGTAATAACGGCTGGTGCAAATTATTCATCTCACTGGAGCTGTAAAGATGAGGTCCTGGTAAACAAGGGAGAGTTGAGGAATCTCATCTCTAATTTACTCTAATTCTCAACCAGATGCAAGATGCAAAGAGAAGGAACATTTCAAGTCTCAAAGAAAATGATCTTGTATTTTTAGTGCAGCCACAATATAATTCACAATAATAATAATATCAGTATACTATTCTCTAGTAAAATAAATAAACACTGACAGTTAAAAAAACAAATAAAAAATTGTTCGTTAGTAAATGTGTGATTTAAACACAACATCGATTTAGATTGAGACGTTTAAATATGAACTTCATGGGCTGGTGATTACTGACATTGGAGAGCAATTGTAGGACAGGTGGCAGATTGCATCCGCCTATTGTTGTGGCAACCTTTGCATTCTCCATGGGCTTTAATGTGCACATAAGTGCCCTTTTTACTAATCAAAATATTAAAAAGTACAAATGTGACACATTAAATGAGGGCAGCCCCTATGCCACTATACTATCATGATTTATTCAATTCACGTATGATGTTTTACAAGTACTATTTCAAGAGAAATATTAAAAGTAGTTATCACAACTTATACCCCTTCTATACTGGCCAAATAGCCTGGGTTATTGCCGTGTGAACCCAGGTTGCGGCTCAGAGGAAAAGTGGCCAAGGTTGAATGCCCGGGGTGATTGACCCGGGAATCCAACCAGGGTATTGAGCAGGGTTGACCATGGGAACAACCCGTGTAACCCTGCAGTGTAAATGGGTGACCCAGGTCATCTAACACAGATCCCGATAACACCCTATGTAGAGCCGGCTCACCGGCGCTTACAGATACTCGGGTCTATTTACCAAGCAGTGTTAGGAGAAGTGAAAAGCGAAGAGTGAAAAGTGATAAGGTGCCAGCCAATCAGCTCCCAACTGTCAGTTTTCAAACACAGCCTGTGAGATGACAGTTGGGAGCTGATTGGCTGGCACCTTATCACTTATCACTCTGTCTCCTAAGACTGCTTAGTAACTAGACCCCTATGTCATCTCCAAGCGCAGACAGAGGAGAAGCCCTGGCAATAACCCGGGTCCAGCTTGCGGTGTAAAGGGTTTTCAAGCTGCTGTGACACTGCTGAAACGTGTGTTCAGTGACCTTGGCTGAATCTGGGAATTTAATGGAAAACGGGTATAGATTCACCTGAGTCTGTGTGACATGTGAGTGTGAAAGGGTTAATGAAAACCAAACTACCTGATCTGTTTATAATAATTAAACACCCCCTTTAATGTCCCACACTCAGCTTCACATGCCTACCACTACTAAGACAGATTTCCCCACAGCTAAAGTTTGGCTAGACGGTCCTTGATTCGCTCACACTTATCTTAACTTACTTTAATCAGATATATTGTTATGCTAACAATATCTGACTTAAAATATACAGTTACCAAAAAAATCCCACCAAACTAGCGTTCCTTAAGTTCACGAATATGTTTAAAAACAACATAATTTATTAAATGGTGTTAATAATCACCATGTGTCAGACAAAAAAGGTTAGCCAAGGGTGACACACAGTAATAGATTGCAAATGTTTTGAATAAACTAAACGGACATAACACATAATATTAATACATTTCAGATACATGATAGATTTTCCCAAACTGACAACTTCTTCTAAAGTAAATGTGGTTTTAAACTAACTTTCCCTTAAGACCCATCTTTCCTTCTCTGACATCAGTGGACTGGAGAGGGATAAAAGCAGATTACCCTCAATGGAACAGCTGTTCCATGGAAACTCTACAACTTTCAAAACTACAAAACATTTTAGGCAAACACCTGTGAGATATATTTTTACCTGGCACACAGAGAAGGGCTGTTTGGCGTGGCTGAAGCCACAGTGTATGAGGACACATCTGTAATATTTGTAAAACATGAATTAATAATTTCTTAGTATATGTGGTTTAATGGCATATTTTCAACAAGCCTGTTTATTATTTAGACAGTATACCTATATAATTTATGAAAGATCCCCAGTAGAGCTAAAAATATTGTTGGGGCATTTACAGTATTCAAAAGGTTTGCCTGGTGTTATATATTGTTTGAAACAGATTAAATGATGCCTGGTCCCTGCATTTGATACTTCAATTGTTATGAGCCGCGGCAGCAATTGGTCCCGGTCAGTGAGAAGCAACCGAAACGTAGCATTGTTTCAAGGCACTGCCCGATGGTCCCCTTTGTTGCTAAGCAACCAGGATGCCGCAAAGGTCACAGGGAATGCTGGGACTTCTTTTACTGACAGCCTGGATTCCGACTCAGTGTGCAGCTTGGCAGCTGCACTGAATTAATTGATCAGGGGAACTGGTCTCTTTGACTGTCTGCTATTGATGCAGGTTCTTCTTAAAAGGCAGCCAGACCTGCACACTAATGCCGGTTATAGCTTATGCTTCTGTTTAAGCTTTTGGCCTGTATTCTGGAATCCTGTGTCCGGGTGTCCTCCCAGTGTGTTCCTTGCTATATCAGGGTGCCTGGAGACTCCAGTCTGATTGGAAACCGGTTCCTGCCTCTGAATTTGTGAGCTATTATATTTTTTCAAGCTATCTCTATTATTCACAGTGATTGTCCATCTCTACTGTTGTATTACCATCTGCTGGCAAATCTAGTACCAACTCTGCCCCGCAGATTAACCCTGTAGGTGTTTTTACATCTAGTAGCCTAAGTCTGGTTAATGTATTGTCTTGTTCATACTATTCCCACCCACTACCCTGCGATCGCCAGTGTATTGTATAAGTCCCTACTCTACTGAGTTTTAAGATCTGGCAGCATCTTAAGTACTGGTGAGTATACTCTACTCAAAGGAAACAATGGGCCGCTGTTATAGGCAGATGACCTCTGTAGCATTGTTCTAGTGACCTTATACAAATACGCTTGTGTTTCATAACATCAATAGACATTTTTGAAAGTTTAGAAATTATTTTCCCAAATGTTTAATCATTACCATTCGTTAGTGTTGAAGATGGGCCCACTTGCTTTGCTGCATACTTACCTGCTCTCCTGAAAGGTGTAGTAGACTCATGATTTTTAGGGTAGTCCCCCTCACACCCGGAAGAGTGGGTGGATGTTCCACGTTGTGCCACCGTCTAGTGAAGTGGGCAGGATGGGGCAGTAATACCGGGAATCGCTGGTCTGAAGAGAGAGGTGGGGCTAAAATAATGCGAATAATCCCCTCCTTACCCAAGTTTACGCTTGCACACTAACACTGCAGAATTTTGGCAGTGTTAAGTTTCACTGCTACCAAAGTAGCAGTAATAGGAAATGCAGGGATAGCTGACCTTCAGATTAGTTGTCTTCACACCGGAACAATGTTGAATTGCTTCAACTTTTTAGTATCCATTGCTGCTACTCTCAGCGAGTTAGATACTATTATTAGCAGTGCTTAATGAATAGAACCCTCAATGAGGAGAGCACCTTATAGCTTCATAAATTAATTTGCAATCAGTAAGTTATGATGTAAAACTATTTAATGTATGTAACATACAGTAGTGATGAAAGCAAACACAGTTTTTTTTTACAAACTTGTCTCTTGTTATTTGTAGGGTGTGAGGGGAGATTCTGGCGAGCCAGGCAACCCAGGAGATAGTGGAATACAAGGCATACAGGTTGTATATTACAGATGTATTTTTCTTCCACAGGATTTGTCCTATTACATTTATTTTCAATTTGAAAGTTGCCCAAGCTGAAGACTGGACCCTGAAGTACACCTACAGCCTTTATTTGTTTACATTGTCCTCGCCTATAACTCCATTCCATTGAACCTGAAAAGGACCCCTCTGTTTGCTTATATGCATGCAAACAGTGGTGTAACTATTCTGGGTGCAAGGGGTGCGGTCACTATGGTGCCCGGGCCTCTGTGGCCCGCCGCTCCCACTGCACCCTGTCATGCACACAGGGTGGACCGGTCCTGTCAGGGCCGTCAAGGGAGCCCCGGGTTTCAACGATGTTGATATGGTGTTGGCCCGTCAGCTGATTACAGCTGGTGCACTGGCTTGCAGTCATCAAGAGACAGTGTTGCCGGTCACAAGGCAATCGGAGCTCGTGGACCTAGTCAAACTACACCATGTGGAGCTAGGTCCAAAACTCTGGCTGTGCATAAAGGACAAATAGACGGATAGACAGACATGCTTTCTCACTTACTATATGGATGATATCCTGCCAGTAAAAAATCATGGCCTATTTCCTTCTACATAAAAGTTAATATTTGGGTATTTACATACGGTATGTAACACAACATTTGAAGATTAACTTATGTGACAAGTGTAATTATATATATATACTGTTGGCCAAAATTGTTGACACATTTTGAAATTTGAATGTTCTTCAACTTTGAATGCTTATAAAAACTGTTTCACTTCACGCAGTGCAATGATTCACATATCAAATGAAAGGAAATTTAATGCTGAATTCAACACAATAAACAGAGGTCAAATATTTGCATTACAAGGGAAGTTATGCTATTTCAGTCAGATAAAGAAGCACAGATGCGTTAGATTCATGGAGCGTATTGTAGTAACAACTACTACCAGCCAATCGGAATCGTCGTTCTGAGGACCAATCAGCTGTCGTTTATGAGCAGATGCAAGGTCATGTTCAAAGGTGGAAAAGGTCAGTTTGGCTGTTTCATTTTGCAGAATAAAGTTGGTTACTGAAGTGCAATTATGGTTGGATGTTTGTGTGTATTATTTAGTGCTAACGACGGTGTAAAAAATAAATACAACAATGTCATCTAGGCAAAGTGGTGACTGGTCACCTAGGAAGAGATCCAGGATTGTGGTGTTACGTGAAAATGGACTTTTGTATGCAGCAATTGCGAGAGAAATTGGTGGAAATGTGACAACATCAGGAGTACGAAAGTTTTGTTTGCGCTATCAGGAAACACAATCTACACAAAACAAAGAAGGAAATGGTCAGTAAAAGTGCACAACAGCTGTCGATGATAGGAGAATAAAACTAATTTGCATCAGGGACAGATGGATGTCATCTGCGGCCTTTAGCAGTGACCTGAGTGCAACTGGTGTTTTTGTCAGTGCAAGAACGGTACGGAGAAGACTAACGGAGGCTGGCCTAAAAGGTAGGACAGAAGGTCAGTGGAAACAAGTGATATGGAGTGACGAAACTAAGATATTGATATTAGGTAGTGATGGGAGAAAATATCGGAGACGTCGCATCGGGGAAGAGGTACATCCAGATTGCATTCAAGCGACAACAAAGAATCCTACAAGTGTTATAATCTGGGCATGTATGACAGCAGATGTTGTAGGCCGCCTTTATGTCATAGATGGCACACTGAACAGCAGAAAGTACATTGACACCATCCTACAACCAAAACTTCTACCTTCTATTAGGGATCTTTTCCAGATAATGCCCCATTTTTTTCCCATCAGGATTCAGTCCCCTGCCACACTGCACGGATATGCGAACAGTGGTTCACGGAGAATGACATGCAGGTGCTGGGATGGCCAGGAAACAGCCCAGACCTGAACCCCATAGAACATTTGTGGTTCAGTTTGAAAAAACTGGTACATCTGAGGCGTCCATCCAATAAAAGACAATTAATTGAGGCTATAATTGTCTCATGGCACCACATAAAAAAGAAAGAAGAGCTCCAAACACTGGTTGGCTCAATGCCACGTCGCTGTGCTGCTGTCTTGAAAAATAAAGGATACTCAACGAAATACTGATAGGTCAGTAACATCATAAGTACACAGGGATTTTCACCCTAAGTGTTGTTTTCACTGCATAACTTCCCTTGTAATGCAAATATTTGACCTCTGTTTATTGTGTTGAAATCAGCATTAAATTTCCTTTCATTTGATATATGAATCATTGTACTGCATGAAGTGTAACAGTTTTTATAAGAATTCGAAGTTGAAAAACATTAACATTTCAAAAAGTGTCCGCAATTTTGGCCACCACTGTATATATATATATCAAAACTATACACTACGTACACACACACACACACACACACACACACACACACACACACACACACACACACACACACACACACACACACACACACACACACACACATATATATGTATAAGTGTGTATATATATGTATATATATATATATTGTAAGGTTCATAAAATATAAAATAGACTCGCCAAGTCCATCCCGAATCTGAAAAAACCAGCACTCACTTTTTAGTAGAATGAAGAAGTATTTTTGTAAACTGTATTCCATTATGATGTATATTTCCAGGGACCTAGAGGATTACCTGGAGTACCTGGACAGCGTGGTCAGCAAGGATTACCAGGACCTCAGGTTTGTAAAATGTTATTCCATTTTCAAAATTAGTGCATTTATAAAAAAAAAAGCAATTTCTCAATTCAATTGGAATGAATAAAGCAATACTTAAACATGGTTTGAATAAATGACAAATAATACTGTAATTTAGAGTAGAGAAACCTAAAGCATTGTACCCATGGTAATTATCCGCGTCCATGGTAAGCTAACTTTGAGCAGTGTTGATCTGCCTGCTGAGTGTCTCTAAAAGACAGGACCAATAGTCCTCTATGAAGCAGTAGAACACTAAGGGCCTGAATCAGTGCCGCACACATTGCTGATTTTTACGTGCAGTAGCTGGATGATTATTTGCAATTGCCCATGCGCAAACATTTCTGAAATCTCCTACAGCACCTGTGTTACACAGAGTGTACGCACAGAGCTCCTGTTGAGATTAGGTCAGATGGTATCAGAAATGTTGTGGAAAGTGATGGGTGTTGCTGGGCTGTGTCAGGAAGGTGGCACAAAAGTGGTCTGTTCAGTCCATCACAGACGCACAGCCGCAAGCATAGGAGGCCGCGGTCAGATGGACACTGCACCTGCCATAGATGTGGACGCAATGCTGATATTTATGCAGAACGAGCAATTGTTAGCCATTGTGCATGTACCTCGGGGACATGCAGTCAGGGGAGGCAGAGTCATACTCCCTCCCCTATCATACACACATCATGCTCCGGAGTTTAGATATGAATACTGTGATTTTAAACCTATGTGCCTCCCCAGCTACTGACCTGAGTGCACGTCACTGGTGTACACACTGCTCTCTCACCTGTGCCTCATGTCAGACAGGGTGCGGCTTGTGTGGGTGGCTGCAGCAGGCTCTGGGCAGGATTAGAATGTAGGGAGCTATTGGCTGAGAGCCGCGAAAACGTCTCTCTCAGCCAATCAGCCGTCAGCCAATAGGTTTCAATGGAAATTTGAAAATGGCGCCTGAATCCAAAACACGCAGGATCCGATGCTGGCAAGATGATGTTTTGCTTTGTTTTCGGACCGAACATGACAGGTAAATCTGAGTCCCGGCCCAGATCCACTGGTAATGGGTAAGTTCGGGTAGGTTCCGTTTCCAAGAATATGAGTGCTATAAAATTAACAAATAAAAGTACATTTCTCCTTCATCCACTATGGGACACTGGAGAGCATAGACCGTGGGGTATAGACGGTACTAAGTGGAGCTGGGCACTTTAAATTTTTAATAAGTGTGACTAGCTCCTCCCCCTCTATACCCCCCTTCAAGTCCCAGTTTTAGCTTGTGCCCGAGTGGAGCTGGTCGTGTATACCAGATGCTCTGGGCTGTTAGGTTTTCTATCAGTAGCGCTGCTTCGCTAAAGCAGAGGACAGACAGGCAGCATCTGCCACTGCCTGTCTGCTTCGTGGGAGACTGCCGGCAGGGACCCACTCACAACTGCTTGCAGTTCGCCTGGGGTCCCTGACTACAGGAAGAGACCACTGTCTCTGGAAGACTGCATGCCGCTGCACGCAGCGCGCACTGAGTCCCCCGCTGGTCACACCGCCGCGTCGGGCAGTCAGTGAGTATGCCCTGGCTACCTCAAGTAGTGAGGTAGCCAGGTTATAGCAGGCGGTGATTTAATAGCAGCAGTGAGTGACTCCAATTAACGGAGTCACTCGGCGGCAGTAATGTGCGCATATGCATGAGCGGGGGGCGGAGCATAGCTCCGAAGTCCTGCTTAATGGCTGTGCGGGCTTTTCCCTCTCACAGCGCGCTCATGAATTATGCATGAGAGGGGCGAAGCTTAGCTCTGAAGTCCTGTTTTTTACAAGCTGTGCGGGCTTTTCCCTTTCATAGCGCGCGCTTATGAATTTTGCATGAGCGCATAAGAGGGGGCGGAGCTTAGATCTGAAATGTGCTCCTTCCTCCCAGCGGCCCCAGCGCTTCTCAGAAGTGTGCTGGCGGCCATTATACAGAGGATCAGCGTCTGCTGCACAGTGTAAAACTGTAACATGGCTGCTGCAGGAAACTGATAGCCCACCTGGACTGTAAGTAACACAGTGGGGTTTAGGCAGATCAGAAGAGCATTTATGACAGGATCAGGAACTACTTATTTATCAGTGGTTATTTCCTCCTATGCCTAGCGTTGTCTGGCACTGCTAGGAGCACTATCAGGGCAAGTGTGACTCTCTCCTGACTCTCTATATTTCAGTTTCCCCTTTTGACCTTTTTCACTACACTTATATATTGTATGTGTGGGGTCTGTATTTAGCATGACTGACTAAGGCGTCTCAGAAGCAATTACCTGCATAATTTGTGGTAGTGGGGGACTGCGTTCGCGTTTTCCCCTAGAACAAAAAGTGTGCAGTTAAGTTTACACAGTGACTATCATCTAAGTCCCGATTGTATGATAATTGCAATACTGAGCTGCAATCTGCAGGGATGTCAGAATCACTGCCTCGGAGGCGCAGGTTACATCCGTAATATCCTCTCTGTCTCTCTCTGCTGAGCGGGAGGCTTCTTGAAACGAAAGAGAGGCTTACAGGTCACTCTGGAAGAGATCCTTGGTGACATCCAGGGAGGGTTTCAAATGCGATGGCTATTTACCGTACCACTAGGGGATCCTCTCCTCCGGTCTCCAAGAAGAGACTGTTCCAATCGAAGGAGGAGGATATGCAGAATATGCTTCAGATTCGCCTAAAGAGCTCCAGGATTAATTTCTGCAATTCGCCTGGTATTGCAGATTCAGGACGGACTCGACTCCTGCACAGCAGTCTTTCTTTCTAAGGAAACAAAGACAAGCTGCTGCTTTTCCGGTATAGGAAGAGCTAGAAATTCAGATGTCCCGGCGGTTATTATCCTTTTCCTTTTTCTTGTGAAACTCCCCCTAACGTAGATCTATCAGTTTCGCGACTCTCTCAGAAGACTACACTACCAGTTCCTGGAGCCACGTCTTTAAAAGACACATCCGACAGAAGATTGGATACTCTCAAATCCATTTACACAGCTGCAGAGGTGACACTGCGTCCCGCAATTTTAAACTGCTGGACTAACAAAGCTATTGAGCTTTGGGCAAAGCAATTGGCTGACAGAATGAGAGAAGAGCTGCCGGGGGCGGAGCTTTTTCCGTTAACAGCATATAGATGAAGCCGCGACTTACCTGGGTGAGGCGTCCAAGGATGTTGGCAGTATCGCATCCAGGACTTCAGTCCTGGCGTTTTCAGCACGTAGGGTGCTGTGGCTTAGACGATGCCAGACGGATGCATCTAAGTAGAAGCACGTCCATTCAGGGGAAGTGTATTGTTTGGAAGATAGGTGGATTTCTCAAGCTACTGGAGTTAAATCCACTTGTCTTCCTTTTGCGGCTCCCCCCCGACCTGGAAGATCTTACTCTGGACCTTGTTTTGGTCCTTTCATCCTCCGGGACGTTCACGTGGTCGCTTCAGAGGAGGACGATAGACTTCCCATGGTTCCAGAGGTTGGGGCAGAGCCGCAACTACGTTTCATCAACTAGTGCATGACTATTCTCTCTCTCTCACCTGGGGGACCCCAGAGTGGGAGCACATCTTAGGGACAAAATCTTGTATGAACGTTTGGGTATGGGATCGCATCACTCAGGGATACTACCTAGACTTTCAGTTTCAACCTCCACCGCGGTTTTTTACCACAGGTTTGCCAGATTCCAACGACAGGAGTGTCGTTTTACAGCAAGCTATAGACGAGCTACTGGCCGCCAGAGTGGTGGTCCACGTTCCCGGACATCACCAGTCTCTTCGTGGTTCCGTAGCCAGACTGTTAGGTCCGAACTATTCTGAACTGGAAGGATCTCAATCCTTACCTAAGGATTTTCAAGTTCAAGATGGAGTCCCTTCAGTTGTTGATTGTGGGCCATGAGGAAGGCAAATTCAGGGTATCTCTCGATATCAAGGACGCCTTCCTTCACTTTCCTATCTGGCCGTCTTTCCAGGCATTTGAAATTCGCTGTTCGGTACTCACATTTCCAGTTTTAGGCCTTACCCTTCAGCCTATCAGCCCCCCGGGTATTCACAAAGGTCAGGGCCTCCCTACGGAAACTGTGATGATCTGTATCCTTCGATAACAAGGGATCATGATTATTCCTTACCTGGACGATATTCCGCTGAAGGCCATTTCCAGGGACCAATTACTACAGAATATCACAGACCTTTCTCATTTGTCATGAGTGGATCCTGAATTTTCCCAAGTCTCTTCTACAACTGACGCAGAGGCTACAGTTTCTGGAAATGATCTTAGACATCTTATGTCAGTGAGTGTTCCTCCCTACAGAAAAGGTTAATTCCATTCAGGAGAGGGTGAGGACGGTCTTTTGACATCGTCAAGTCTTGGTGCATGTCTGCATTCGACTCCTGGGTAAAACTGTTGCAGCATTTCGAGGCCGTTCCTTACGGACGTCTTCACTCCAGGAAGTTTTCAGCAAGACCTCTCTCAGGGACGGGTTCCATCTTTTCCTTTACCAACGGGTAAGGTTAAGTCCCAGAACTCGGATTTCCCTCCTCTGGTGGTTGAACTCAGTACAGCTACTGGAGGGAAAGAGATGCGGAGTGTGGAATGGTCTCCTCTCACCACAGACGCGAGTTTGAGAGGATGGGGGACTGATTCAGGAATATCTGTTCCAAGGCCGCTGGACATCACAGAATGAGACTCTACCGAGAATCATAATGGAATTGCGTGCAGTGTTCTATGCTGTCCAGAGCAGGTAACCTGTTGCGGGACCTAGCAGTCAGGGTCCAGTCCGACAACACCACGACAGTGGCTACATAAACTGACAAGGCGACACCAGAAGTCAAGTGGCTATGAAAGGTAAGCCGAATTCTACCCTGGAAAATTTCACGAAGGCCCTCGGCAATCTTCATTCCAGGCGTAGAGAAGCGGGAGGTAGACTACCTCAGCCGGCAGGACGTGCATCCAGGGGAATGGGCACTACATCCATAAGTTTTTCAACAACTGGTCCAACGGTGGGGTCATGGCGTTAACAGTGCAGTGACGCACTGTTAACGCCATGGCAGTTCCAATTTGTCTATCTGTTCCCTCAGTTTCCTCTTCCTCCTTGGATTCTACAACGCACAAAAGGAAGAAGGCCAGGTTTCTATTGGTAGCTCTGGATTGCCCTCGCAGAGCCTGATATTCCAACCTTCAACTTCTGCGGCTCGACGATCCGTGGCCTTTGCCTCTAAGGGAGGGTCTTTTATTACAGTGTCCTTTAGTCTATCCAGACTTAAAGTGGCTTTGTTTGACGGTGTGGCTATTGAAAGGGCCAGCTTGACTGTAGATGTAAAGGGATCCCATCCAAGGTATTCCCTACTATGCCTAGAGCATGGAAGGAACTTACTTCTAAACATTACTAACGGTTTTCTTCCAGAAGAAGCTGGCCTTGCTACCGGAGGTACAGTTCTTCTGCAAGGTGTTATTCGGTTACAGCCACCTTTTTGTTCCTCCTACGGATCCATGGGATTTGGATCTCGTACTTTCCTTCTTACAGTCTCCTCTGTTTGATCCTTTGGAGTCGGTGGAGAAAAGATACCTTACGTGGAAGGTAACACTTCTTTTCGAACTGGCCTCTGCCAGGAGGGTGTCGAAATTAGAAGCTCTATCTTGTCATCGTCCTTACTTTGTATTACACGAGGTTAGAGCGGAACTTTGGACTAGAATGGACTTTCTTCCAAAGGTGTTTTCGGCTTTCCACATCAACCGACCTTTTGTGGTACCGGCTTTTCCACAAGATTCACCTTCTTCTATATACTTAGATGTTGTTAAGATTCTTCTTATTTATGTGGAAAGGACTGCAGCCATACGTACAACAGACACTCTATTGGTTATAAGATGCTCGCCCTGGTTGGCCAGCTTCCAAACTGTCGCTGGCCCGCTGTGACAATCAAACAGGCGTATATGGCCTCATCTGGGGAGCTTCCGCCTTCTATTACAGTGTATTCCACTCGCTCCATGGGTTCTTCGTGGGCGGGTGTTTTCCATGGTTTCTCTTTGCCGAGCGGCCACTTGGTCTGGGCGGCATACTTTTGTTCGTTTTATAGTTTTGACATGTTTGCGGCCTCTGCAGCACAGTATGGCCGGCCTGTTTTGCAGGGTTCTCAGCGCTCTCCCGCCCGTAATGGGAGCTCTGGGACGTCCCCACTGTCTATGCTTTCCAGTGTCCCCTAGTGGATGAAGGAGAAAGCAGGATTTTGGTACTTACCGATAAATCCCTTTCTCCGATTCCATAGGGGACACTGGACGCCCACCCTGCGCTGCTCCTTCCTGCCAGGGTTGGGGTCATATATGTTATGACTGTTCGAAAATGGTTTGATGTCTCTGGTTGTGTTACTGTTTTTCAACCTTTTCATATGTTCTGTGTACTTGCTTCGCCTCCTCTTCTGTTTGTTTTTTCTCAGCTCCCCTCGGGCACAGTTTGCTAAGACTGGGGCTTGGAGGGGGTATAGAGGGGGAGGTGCTAGTCACACTTATTAAAAATTTAAAGTGCCCAGCTCCACTTAGCACCGTCTATACCCCACTGTCTGTGCTCTCCAGTGTCCCCTATGGAATCGGAGAAAGGGATTTATCGTTAAGTACCAAAATCCTGTTATATACGATAGGGGGAGAGATTTTTTACGTACATTTATTGGTGACTTAAAAGGCAGCTAAACTTAAAATTTAATTCAGAAACATATATACAAAAGTTTTAGGAACATTGCTGAATTGAAGATATTTTAGATAAGATTTCACATCAAGGGATGCATATTTAATTCTGCATCCTGTAACAGGCACTGTCACATCAGTACCTTTCATTGTCAGAAGTGCAATGTTCACAGCAGGAACAGGTGCACTGGAATCAGGAGCAACATCCGCAAATACACAGCAGAGATATGTTCGTTACATACACAATCTGCAGCCTGGTCAGCAGCACTCAAGGGTATATTTATCAAAGACTGAAAAGCCCTGTTGCCGGCATAAGCAGTTCATCTTCCTAACAATTCTAGTTTACAATGTAATTATTTTAGATTGTAATTATAATAATATTAGCAGTATTTTTTAAAAGACAAATTTTCGAACCTTGTCTCGGTTTTAAAAACGTTTGCATATTTGGATGTTAAAAATTGTCCATTCTAAATCGATCATGTTTAGTAGCTCTCTAAAGGGGGAGATGTACTAAGATATGGAGAGTGATAAAGTGGAGACAGATAAAGTACCAACCAATCAGCTCCTAACTGCCACTTTACAGGCTGTGTTTGAAAAATGACAGATGCTGATTGGTTGGTAGTTTATCTCTCTCCACTTTATCTCTCTCCAAGGTTTAGAACATCTCCCCCTTAGTCAATACATTGTAACCTGGAATTAAGTGTTACATGTGCTGAGCCTATATAAATTCATCTTGATATCCTTGGCAAGGTATGAGTCTGGTAAAGTAAAAGTAGAACATCTGTTTATGGGAATTGGTGCCCTGTAAGTTACACACTGTACTTGTTTTGTTTTCTCTTCTGAGTGCAGGCTGTTCCTTTGTCACTAACTCCAGTGTGTACGAAGCCTTGGAGAGCGAGAAAGTGGACGGAGATAAAGTACCAACTAATCAGCCACTAACTGTCACTTTACAGGCTGTGTTTGAAAAATTACAGTTAGAAGCTGATTGATTGGTACTTTAACTCAGTACATTGGTCCCTTAATTACCTTTCTTTAGACATTTCAACTTCTTACTATACGTCTTTACTTCTTAAAGGGACAGATATAAACACACTTTATTTCTTCCACCAACACACGTGCTTAATCGATATAATATGAACCATTAGCAAGCACTATTGTGTCACACAGACTGCCCTCCTCTCTATTCTGATAGGCTCTGTCTATTTTACATTTGAATCTGTTTTGTATTACATTGTAGGGAACACCTGGTTCTGTTGGCTCTCCTGGTCCTTTCGGCAATGCGGGATCTAGAGGACCAAAGGTAGGTGATGAAGGAAAATATACAAATACCATATCATACTTGATTATGGCACAAAAAAGTGCCCCGGTTGTGTTATATCCAAATATAATCCTTACTGTACATTTCTCGGAAGCAGTTTTAGGACAAAATAGCTGCCTTCTCCTGTCACAGATCAGAAACCAGCACCAAACACAACACAAATTCTAATAAAAATACAAGAAGGCGCATAGAGTTTAATAAAGTTATACAAGGGATTCACCATTATTGATAATGTGTGTACATCAAACACATAATATGAAGCATTTCATAAAACTCATGTGCTGTGTAGAAATCCTGACAATCTCTTAGTGATGAATCATCAGCTATGTGGAATCTGCAAATAAATCACGTCACAGTGGGCGATCTTACTGTAGTATTCTGCAAGGATTTATTATAAAACAACAATTCCAAAATATAACTGCTCATAAAGTATCACAATAAAAATCTTCTCTATACATTGTACTACAACCAGAACAGGATGTAGCATTTGCCCATGAACTTGTCCACTGACACAGTAATATCAGCAATCCCTTCCAAGTGTTCCTGGACCAAACCAATACTCACCCTACATGTTTTCTCACCGAGATCAAGGAGGTAGAAAGGGGGGTTCAGAATGAAAGTATAAAATACAATATCAAATTGTAAACTGTTTAGTGTGGCTGGCCATGGAGCTATACTGTACAGTATATTTAAATCTTAGTATTAATACACTATGGATTTGTTCATATATTTGAACAACGTTATAGTGATACTGCAGTTATAAATTACATATTTTATATTGGAGTACAGTAGTCATAGCTTTGGGTGACATTGCATTATAAAAGCCTTATATGGTGGACAGGTGTCATGACATGGTGATATGGTGAAAGGGGATCTGCTCTAAAATTTGTCAAGGGGCAGCAAGTAATTAAATGATCTTAGTTACACATCTGAGTGAATTGTTAATGTCAGCCACACAGTATAGTCCTGCCCTATGATATCAGAAACAAGGCATATTCGTAGACAAGTGTATGTTTTTCTCTGTAGTACACAGGTTCTGCATTTATAAGCGTAGCATTGTCTACTATAATTATTTAGTGACACATTCCTAAGCAGATGTCTCAAACTTTATTTTTATTTTTTCTATTAATGTGATGCTAATTGTTGATGCCTTTTGAATGTAGGGAGAACCAGGAGACTCTGGGGAGAAAGGTGAGGAAGGAATTCCAGGACGTAGAGGTTTGCCAGTACGTATTAATATTCCCTTTACATCGTACATTCCTGTTTCTGATGTTTTAGTCTAATGTGCTTTTCTGGTAGTTTTTTTTTATTTTGCTTTTGTTATAACTATGTAAATGTTCATTTGCGCTCTGGACAACTTATCACTTTTTAAAAAAAAAACAAGATCTAAATTGAAGTGTACAGGTTACCAGCAACCATGTTTTGGATGGCACCAATATTCATGAGAATGCACAACTTTGCTAGTGCTCTATGACATGACTGACGCAGAATTTGTGATTTGTGCCTCAGCAATCTGTCGTTCCTAATACAGTAACAGGGTACATTTTCTAGAATATTGACTCATCTCATAAACATGGGCACTTTGAAAGAGTTCAGTATGACTAGTTCTTCGAATAATTCATGAAAACACAATTAAAAGTGCAATTAGGATCCAGGACTGAAGTATTAATATTATGTGTATCTATTACTGTAATTATGCTTTGTTATTGTCAGGGTATGGATGGTGCTGATGGATCTGGCTCTCCAGGTATAAATGGACAGAGGGTAAGCATGTGTTATATAATATAAAATGTTATATATTATTATTGTATTAATAGAATTTTTTTAAACGTGTATCTGTTTAGCTTAGCTTTCTGTTGTTATTTTATTACTTGATTCTACAAATGATAGCTTTTGATCCTTTATAACCAATGTTTCATTTCTGTTTGAATCTCATAATCTCTCTGAGTTCATTTCCAATAAAAGAGCTTCTTGTGTCCTCTCTATAAACTTCCCTATGCTCTGAGTATAAGCTGACAGAACGCAGAACCACTCCTGCTTTTCAATAAAGCTAAACTTGATGGGAAAATCTGAAGAATGGTGTGTAATTGTATCAGTAGGATTCGTAAAGCATGCTTGCCTACTTTTGAAACCTAGTTTGAGGGAGATTATATATGGTCGTAGAATGTGGTGCGTGTAGTGTCGGTGAGGGGGCATGACCAGCTCCCCCCAGCTGTTGTGGGTCCTGCTAGGCATAGTGTGTATATGTGAGAATGTCTAGGGACTGAATATTCTGGGAACAATATAGTCACTGCATAGCAATGGGCACAATAAGCATGACGTTATTGTAGGGCACAGGCTGCATGTACAATATAATAAAATGGTTATATATATATATATATATAAAGTCCAGTATTAGTCCACACTCACGTCTGAAAATCCAATTGCTGGGGTAGCCACCCAAAAGGGATCACCTGTATCCCTGCATACAAAAAATGAACAAAGGGGGTTCGATTGTCCGTAATGCAGTGGTTAAGCACTGGGATATTATTGCTACAGATCCTGTTTTAAAAAATTGTATACCTAAACGACCATTGATGAGCTTCAAGCGTGGCCAGAATTTAAAGGACAGACTAATGCGTCCTGATAGAACAAAGGCTGTGGCTGTTCAAACTTGGATGAACCAAGTGAAGCCAGGATGCTTTCGATGCGTAAATTGTATTACATGCAGGAGTATGATGGTGGGTCAATTTTTTCATCACCCACACACCAAGATCTACATTCGACATCGAGTCACCTGTACCTCCGACCATGTGGTTTACTTATTGGTGTGCCCGTGCTCTCTGGTCTATGTTGGCAAGACGATACGTCCACTTCGTGAGAGGATGGCTAACCATCGATCCTCTATTAGAGCCGCGCTTGTTAATGGTTCTTCTGATAAACCTGTAGCAAGACATTTCCTTGAAACACAGCATGCTTTAGCAACATTGAGATGCATGATTATCGATTGGGTGCCTCCACCCAAGAGAGGAGGCGATCGGGCCAAACTCTTGCTCCAGAGAGAAGCGATGTGGATATATAAATTGGATACGGTCCACCCTCGCGGCCTTAATGAAGCTATACACCTTGGGATGTTTTTGGATTAAAGTATTTTTGGATCTCAAGTGGGGGTGCATCATCAGATTTTGTAATGATACAATTTTTTTGATTTTTTATTTTTTGTTTTTTCGAGTGTTGTGGCAATGTGGGTTTCCTATGGAGTTTGTTTATTTGTTATTTATTTTTTATTATTTAATGTGTCTAAATTTGGTTGTTTATAATTGAAATTTTTTAAAAAATGTCGACACACATGTTGACAAACCATGTTTTTGTATACATTATAATTTAGGCATATGTAATTCAATCCAGATGGATAGACATTGTCCTATCATTATATTATCTATGAGGAGGTATTTATCATTGGTTTGCTTACAGGCTGCGTCTTTTTGATGGACGTGCATGTCGACTGCCCGATTGATATTAGCTTGATGAGTCAATATATGAAAACTCTGTTAGTTACATCTTCATTTAAATTAATGGGTTATATGGTGACGTATACTTGTTTGTCTGCGTCACCGGGTCCCTAGTGTTCTTGTATATTACTTCGTGATTTGATTGATCCGGGCGCTAGCATCGACGGATGAAGTGCAGGAAGCCTTAACAGCGGTTGTCATGACTGCTGTATTAGCTTGCGTGCCACTTGACAGGAAATGGTACCGACTTGCGTTCCACTTGGCAGGAAGTTTGGGGAATTGACACGCACGCTAGCGGGGGATGCAGCTCGATTATACCTGTAAGGTTTGTTTTTATATATGTGTCTGTTAACATGTTTTTTTTTTCATTACTTTTCATTTTTTAGTTAGTCTTTGATTGGTATTATTGCACAATTACAAATGATGTCTTCATGTCTCTATATGTTTGTATTGTTTGTACTCACATGATTGTGAGGGAGGAGTCTCTTAATTGGACTCAGGTATATATTGATGCAAAGTACTACTTGGAATTGTACCTTGACAAAGGTCCATGGCTAGGACCGAAACGTCGGAGCTTTACTATGATGCTGTAAATTTTTTTTAAAAAGATGAAATAAAAACTCATTTTAGAAGACTGGTGAGTGCACCCCCTTTGTTCATTTTTTATATATATATATATATATATATATATATATATATATATATATTTAATATAGGCAGGCTGTCACAGTAAATTCCTCTAAGGGCCTTTCTGCTGCAAGAAGGTGGAAATGAGAGGGTGTGTGACATAATGGGATACATTACGACAGGGATGGGGAACCTCCGGCCCGCGGGCTGTATACGGCCCGCAAGACCATTTTATCAGGCCTGGCCAGCTGTGGCTCTCTTCCCTCTCTTTGGTTTTTTTCGGGCAGCGCTGAGCCCTGAGCACTCGGCTCAGACGCTGCCCGGCTGTGCGTGGCGCCGCAGTGTGACATCAGAAGTCACTCAGCGCCGTCCAGCCCCATGCTGCCCGTCCTCCTTCAGCCTGCCCGCAGACATCTTAAGCGGAAGAGGACGGAGAGGTGCAGCGCAAGAGCAGTGGGACACGGAGTCAGGCAGCCTCAGGCTGTCTGCTGAATATCTGAGGGATGGAAGGAGGAGGGAGTGAGCCCTGCTGATGCGCTCCCAGGGAGCCTTGGTGCTGCACCCCCACACACAGTGACTGATGACTGTGTGAGACAGTGGGTGTCTGTGCCTGCTGGAGCACCCATTGCTATCTGGCTGCTGTAGCTATTTTGGAGGAGAGGAGACTTAACTGGAGTCGTGCAATACTGGCCTGGGTGAGTCTTTTCATTTTCCTGTGGGGCTGGGCTCTATAATTTTGTATGGCCTGTGAATGATTTTATAAACATCCAAATGGCCCTCGGCAGAAAACAGTTTCCCCACCTCTGCATTACGACCTTGTCACAGACCCTCTCTTTTCCACCTTCTTGCAGCAGAGCAGTCATTGCTGAACTGACTGTTATTAGGGACAACTACCAATACTTCAGGAGTTTATTTTGTTGGCTATTTAACACCACATACAGCAAGTAAGACTATACGGTATAGAGGGAAGAGCCACCCAGCAGAGAACAGCAGTAACTAGCCAGCACTTATTCTCCCGAGTCCCTACACTACTTACATTTAGTTTTTAATATAGCTTGTACTTGTGCTGGCCGCCGTGTGAGGAGACACGCTGCTGCTGCTTGTCGCTGGCACCGGGATCCGGCGGGGAGGTAACTGCGTGCTGGGCTAGGCGGCCACCGCTTTCCACTATCCCGCGGTGGCCGGCCTATTAATATTCAGTGAAATTATGTCACTCCGCTTGACATCCCCAATGTCCCGCCCCCGTCACATCCAGACTCGTGCATGCGCAGTCTGGATTTTCTACGGGGCAGTAGGGAAACCGGGGCAATCTGTTTGCTTTCCTTGGTAGCGGGAGCTCCCACCTTAAGTCTGCTACAGTATACAAAATGTACTGACTGACTATTAACACACAAACATCACTGTTCTGAACCATCAGCAGATCTAATGGTAGCAAATTTAAGTCAGAATTCTTACCATGGTTGCTGTTACAAAGAGGAGGATATAGTTACACCTGTTTTATATATTCACATCCATGCAACATACCTAAAGCTTGCATTGCACAATGAAGTCATGTGATATGCTTTTTGACAGTTTAAGGGTCTAGTTTGTAAACCGTAAAGAGAAAGGAATTTGATTGGTGTCAATCTACAAGATATATATTTTTTTCATTTGCTCAAATTTTCATAAATATCCCCAAGTGTCTTTTCATTCAAGACTATTACCATACCTCCCTACTATGTAAGTTGGGAGTTGGGACAGTATGTATCCAAAAGTACCACCAAAATTGTGACAGGTGGGAGGTATGCTACTACACAACACACCAAGCAGGCACACACAACACAATCATTTAATTTTGTCTATATGTAAACACATTTTTGTGTGTTTATTTTAGCTATACTTTGACTATGTATGTGTATGAGTATGTGTATGTAATAATTGATTAAACCAGCCCTACTTTTGTAGGGTTTCTGTCCTTTTCCTGACTTTTTACTGTTTGTGTTTTGTTGTTAAATTATCTGCTGCTGATGCTTTTTGCTGTGTCTTGCTAGAAAGGAAAGAACTGTACAATAGTAGGCAGTAGTATATTATTATAGTTTATTACTAATCCAAACCATTCCCCTGCAGGGTCATACAGGATTCCCTGGCTATCCTGGTCCTCAGGTATGAATTACATTCTGTTTTGCTGCTTCTCAGGTTCAGCAATGATTAGCAGGTGTGTGCAAGTAGAGAAAGGAAAATACAAGGTTATCTGCAAAATTCCAATGTTCAGAAATGTCAGCGTTAGCTAGACTGGCCCAACAAAATAGACAGTGAGGAAATGTGGAAAAGGAACACATTTAAGCATAATTTAACCTAAAATGAATCAATATTCCATTTACTGAGCAATCCATTTACTTAGTTCTTTCTCTTTGCGCTTTTCATGTGTACTTATTGTTCTCTGATTATAACTGAAACAGTCTTTTTAACATATACTGGGTAACATTTTAGGATAATAACACGGTAGTCAGTCACATTGTCGACATTCAAAATATCGACAGTATTGATGTCGACGTGGTTAAAATGTCAGCATCTAACATGTCAACATCTATAAAATGTAGACAGAATATTGACATATGACATGTCCACATAGCCAAAATGTTGACATTAGCATAAGGGTTAGGTCAGGGGGTTAGGGCAGGGGTGGACAATTATTTCATCTGGGGGGCCTTTAACAATTGTAGTGAACTTTTGAGGACCACACACAAAATATTTTGTATTTAGTCCAGCACCAATTTTATTTGGTAAAATTTTCAGGCTCATTTGTGGATCTTAAATGCTCAGTGGTTTACAGTATGGTCAGACTCTCTTTCGTAGATCAGGAATCATCACCCTCCTCCCTCCTGTTCTCCTTACCTACTTCTCTTACATGCCAGCTACACTCTACACCTCCTTCTTGGGCTCTCTGCCCCTGGACTCCACTCCTCTGTTTTGTTTCTTCAGACGACCTAGACCTAGCTACAGGTTTCAGCTTACCCTGAATATTTGCATTGCACCCCTCACATCAGTGGCTGCGTTTTATAGTGCTATTTGTTACTTGACTTCTTTACTGTTTTACCTTGTACTGACTTATTGTTTTGCCATCTGTACGGTGCTGCAGACCACTTGTGGCTCCATATAAATAAAGTTTTTTTTATTATTATTATTATTATAATTTTTATTAATAACAATAACCATCATATTTAAATATATATTTTATATATAAAACAAAAGCTTTATTTGTGTATAAAGGGGCACTACTACAGGGGGCATTGCATAAGGGGCTCTACTACAGTAGACAATGTATAAGGGGCACTACTATGGGCATTGTGTATAAAGTGGGCACTACTGTGTGTCGTAACCTGAATAAGGGACACTACTATGTGGTGTAATGTGAATAAGATGTGCTGATGCGTGGCATAATTTGAATTGGGGATACTATGTGTGATTTCAGCAACCCTTTGCTGCGAGGTCATGGCCCCTTTTTGCCTTCCACGCCCCTTTTTTTGGGTTCGGTAGACAGCTTTAAAGTAGATCACTGAGTCCAAAAGTCTGGCCACACCTGCTCTAAAACATACTCCAATACAGCTTCTGGCATTCTAGGAAGACAGTCCGAGATGTAACTGGAAACATATTGCATAGCAACATTTTGAAGATGTCAACAAATGCTACACAGCAAGGTTCCCTCCCTAGAAAATTTGTAAAGTACTCCTGTATAAGTGCGAACAGACTTCAAAGCATTTTGTGGAAGGGATAAATTTTTCATAGGGGTATATTTCAAATTATTTTGATCGATTAAAATCGATCAAAATAGATGTTGTGTTTCTGGGGCAAAATCACACATTTACTAACTGTCAATTTTTTTTTAAGTATTAGTAAATGTGTGTTATAGCCCCAGAAACACAACATCGATGTTGATCGATTTTAATCAAAATCGACCATTGGTAAATATACCCTATATGTTGCACTTGGGCCTTTAATTATGTATGATTAACTGTTTAAACTTTTATGTTGTTATTGTTTTAAGAATGATGAGGCTGTTTTTGTAGAAGTAAATGCATATACTGCATATCATAATTTAAATAGCCTATTGCCATTGTGCTCAAGATTAAATTCTGATCATTATATTGATCATGTAAGACCTGTGGTTGTTGAGCCTTGAGCTAACAAAACTCTGTATACAATTAATGACCATTTAATCTAAAAAACAGGGAGAAGATGGGGAGCCTGGCAGGTCTGGAGATGTTGGTCCCAAAGGTGTAAAAGGCAGACAGGTGAGAATGTATTTGCTATTCTAAGTATATGTCTATATTGTGAACAATTGTATATTATCATAATGTGGCATGCTGCATCTGAGGACATTTAGGAGATATACAGCCAAAGTGCTATCATTGCCAGTTTCTTATGCAATTTTGACCAGTTATGTAAGCTAGATGGTGCAACAATGATGGAAATATAGGCCCTCATTCAGAGCCACTCGCTAGCGGCAGTACGCTCGTTCCGAGCGATGTTCGCACATCTGCGCATGCGTACGGATCGTTATACGCATGCGCGAACCAGTCAGTGCGGCCGAAATTCATGTGCTCGCAATATAGCGAATGCCTGCTATTTTGAGTGACAGAATGAGGCGTATGTGGGTGGTAACAGGGGAAGGTGCTTGAAAATGGGGAGTGGAGATCCGAACGCAGGCGTGCTTAAAGGTCAAAACGGGCGTTTTATGGGTGTGCATAATTAATACAGCAGCGTCATTGACCACGTCACTGGGTTATTTTATAGCCAGAACTGCTCGCAAGATTGTGGTAGCAAAAACCAACCACAAGAATAGCGAGCAGTTCATACGCTGGTCGATGTACTCGATTAATCTAATAAATAGCGGACATGACGTATGGTGCGAGCGGCCAGGGGGCGTTTTTAACAAATAACCGAGCGTATGTTTTGCTCGCTCGTTCAGACTTAGAGGTGTGAACAGACTGCAATTTGCGAACGGATCATTTGAATAGCCACCCCTTGTTTTTGAACGAACGACCGCAAATAGCGAACGGCTCTGAATCAGGCCCATAGTCTATAAAGTGAGAATTTTAGGGCTGTCTGAAAGTGGCAAAATAAACTATTGGTCAATTCCATAAAAATATAAACATATCCATCCTTTGATATGGTCTGATTACGCTACTGTTTCAGCTGACCTCTCCTGTATCACTGAACGTCCTCGTCCAACGACATGGCGTTTAAAAGATACTATTCTTCATTCTCGCGATACGATCACCCATCTCAATACCCTTCTTACGGATTATTTTCAATTAAATGCTCTCCCAGGCACTTCTCCCTCCACTCTCTGGTTGGCCCATAAAGCTGCTCTACGGCGACATCTGATTGGTATAGCCTCCAAAACTAAAAAAGATTTCTAACTCGTACTAACTCCCACTCACTCCAACAACTGGAGTCACAACATAAGCAGTCCCCTAGCCTTTCCCTTAAACAAGAACTTCTCGCTGTTTGGCATTCTCTTGCTCTCTATTTTTACCAACACACGGCTAAACGTCTAAAATAGTTACACCAAACCTTTTATGAAAAGGGAGATAAGGCTGATAAGATTTTGGCATCTAGGCTCCGTGCGACAGAAACCCATAGAAATATCCTCATGATTAAAAATTCCAAAAATCACCTTCTTCACGACCCGGCAGCTATTCGTTCTGAATTCCAGAGCTTTTACAGTAACCTGTACAACCTGCAGTCTGCCTCAACCCCTACTTCTGTCCCACCCACTGAGACGGCAATTGAAGAATTTCTTTCCGCTGCCAATCTTCCACAGTTGTCGTAGGAGGCGATCCGGGGTTTGAGTAAGGAGATTCGGAGGAGGAAATCATAATTTCCATTAAACAGCAGAAGTCCGGCAAGTCCCCTGGACCTGACGGCTTTACAGCTGCATACTATAAAAAATGTATGAGAGATCTAGTTCCCCACCTGCACTCCCTTTTTAATGATGTTCTACAGGGGGGCTCCTTCCCTACAGATATGCTAGAAGCCAGAATCGTTGTGGTGCCTAAGGAGGGTAAGGATCCGCACAATTATGCTAGTTATAGGCCAATCTCCCTCCTCAACCTAGATGCTAAAATATATGCTAAAATTTTAGCCAATGGACTTAACCAGGTCATTCCCTCCTTGGTCCATTATGATCAGGTCGGCTTTGTCCCGGGATGTCAAGCTCGGGATAATACTCGTAGGACCAAAGATTTAATCCATACCATGAATTCTAGGAGGTCCCCGGCTGTTATCCTTTCCCTCAATGCTAAAAAAGCATTCGATAGGATCTCCTAAACCTTTATGTCCCGTACCCTACGATCATTAGAGATATCGAGAGACTTCCTGACTGGTGTCATGGCCCTCTATTCCACTCCCTGTGCTACTGTTTCCATCAACGGCATCTCTTCCAACCGTTTCCTTATCTCAAATGGCACCAGGCAGGGCTGCTCTCTGTCCCCTTTGATCTTCGCCCTAGTGATAGAACCTCTGGCCTTCCTCGTCCAACTAAACCCTAGTATTCATGGAGTGCAGGTTGGAAATTCATCTTCCAAAATCGCCCTTTTTGCCGACCCGGATATCTTTACCCAGCCTTTACAATTTATTAGACCGCTATGGTGTGCTCTCCGGATATAAAATACATTTTTCTAAATCTGAAGCCATGCTCCTCCATATCCCCCACCAAGACGCTGCCCTTAAATCCTCCTACAGCTTTAAATGGCAACATAGGAAAATCAAATACCTTGGGGTCTTCCTGACATCCCGTTATGATCTTTATATTAGGAAAATTTTCCACAGCTTTTTATGAAACTACAAGCGGATCTGACTTCCTGGAAATGGCTTATACTCTCGTGGCTGGGCAGGATCATTGTAGTCAAAATGAATATCCTCTCTAAATGGCTCTACCTTTTCCAGACCCTCCCAGTGGCGGTTCCCCTTACCCTCCTTCAAAACCTTCAGAAATCTATCAACTGTTTCATTTGGGATGGTAAACCCCTTGGGCTATCTTAGACCATCCTTAAAAAACCTATTTCCAAGGGGGATAGAGGTCTCCCGGATTTTAAGCTCTACTATCTGGCTTCACACTTTTCCCAAATTGTTTCCTCCTACTCACCCCACGGAACGTCCTCCTGGCTTGATATTGAATCCAGCTATATCAATTCACCAGACCTATCTTCCCTATGGGGCCAACAAAAGAAACACCGTCCTCCTCCCTCTAACCTTCCTCCAACACTTAAATTCCTTTACACATATGGGTTTTATACTCACTTAAGTTTGCTATTACCACTCCTATATCTTCTCTTACCCCCATGTTTCACCCCAGGTTTGCATACGGCCCACATGAAGTCGTGGATAACAGAGTCCTTTAAATTTCCTGCTGATTTTAGCGCTCAAGGGCTCTGGCTTTCTCCCTTAGACCTACAACTGCAATGTCCAACCCAATCCCTAAATCCCTTTGAATATTTCCAAATACGACACTTTTTAGGCTCCTTACCACAGACCCCACTTCTCTGCGACCTCACTCCTTTTGACCGACTCTGTAAATATTGCCCCATGTCTAAAGGGATGATCTCTCAAATATACGGCATTCTCATCGATGCTGCTCTGCCTACTAATAATCCCCATGAATCCTCCTGGTAGATAGATTTTGGCCCTCCACCTAACGAAGAGGCTTGGGACGACATGAGACTTGCAAATGCTAAAACCTCTATCTTTACCCGCCTTAAAGAAACCTCTTACAAATTATATTACCGTTGGTACTATACCACAGTACAGCTCTCCCATATGTTCTCTTCTGCTTCACCCCTCTGTTGGAGAAACTGTGGCCCTCGAGGTACTCTCGCCCATATCTGGTGGACCTGCCCGATTCTTGAATATTTCTGGACCTCGGTTCATGCTCTTCTGAGCACTGTCTTTGGAGACCCGATTCTGAAAGACCCATGGACCTTCCTTTTAAGTTACCCCCAACCGCTCTGTTAAATTGTTGTCCCACATTTTAGTTGCTGCAAGAAGTTTGATGGCTCGTAACTGGAAAAACCCTCTTCCACTAACCCTCTCTACCTTAAAGTGACAAATCTGGCATATAGTGTAAATGGAAAATATCACCTACTATCTTCTTGATAGAGGCCATATATTTTCTCAGGTTTGGGCTCCGTGGCTCTCATACGACAGCACTTCGCCACCTCTGCTCCCCACGGTCACTTCCCATATGTGATCCATGCACGATGGCTGAGTCTGCTCCCCCCAATCTGACTCTTCTGTGACAAAACCCTCTAACTGAATACTTTTCTCTACTGTTCTCCAAATGGCACATTTTTTCTTCCTTATAATGTTCTTGTCTAGCATCTGGTATTCTTTATGGTATTTTGCTTCCCTTGGTAGTCCTGTCCCCCCCCCCCCAACACCCTCCCACTCTCTCTACTGACCCCCCCTCAGATGCTTATCGCTAATTATTTGAATCCAAAAAATGGCTCATTTGTAATGTTTATTATACTTGTGTTTTTTCCATCTTTTTTTTCTGTGAGCTTTCTAAATAAAGAATTAAAATAATATATATATATATATATATATACAGTATATATGTATATATATATATATATATATATATATATGTATATATATAAACATAGAGCCTAAAACATAAAAGACATGATAGGAATAAGATGTTGGCGTCATTAAGCAGATGAGTTCTCTATTTTGCATACAGAAGAAAATAATTGTGATTTTTGCTCTAGTACCTCATATCAGGGCTCTTTCAACTATCAGTGTTCACTGAATGAAAACAATATTATGGACAGGCTTTCATTCATTTGCATAAAAAGGAATTAAAATATGTGTTTGATTAAATTCTAACACAATATCTCAATCAGGGATAATATAATGGAAATAAGGCAATTTAACAGCCATAAATAATTCTCTTTCCATGTTTGAATTAAAACGTACAATAGTAAAGGAGATTCCGTTCCTGAAAAATGTAAAAAGTTGATTATTTATTCAGATTTTACTTCAAAATTGAAATTTATTTCAATTTGTATTGAGGCAAATTCAATAGTTCAGAAATTTCAGTTTTGCAACAACCCAATATTGATAACTGGGGACATTATTATTTCAGTCCTCCTGTTCCAGAAGCTCAGTAACGGCTACATTTAATGAATGTACAGCAAGACATAAAATGTAACGTCGGTGCTCTCAGGAGTCACTAGTTTTCAATAAAAATATTAACGGAAAAAAAACCCCAAAACGCCTCTTTAACACATCTCTCTGGTGCTGTAAAAAAACCTAGTAGTCATCTAGGTGGAAACAATATAGCAGCAACACAAAGAAAAACAACGATGCTGAGGTGTGTGGTAAACATTATATATACTTAATGGGACAAAATCATAGATACATAATTTATACAGTTGGAAAGAATCATATGAATGCTTGCACAAAAATAAAATAAAGAAACTAACGATACTGCCTTTGACCCTCTATACACCCCTGCCTATACCTTCTGATATCCTGCCTATAAACCTCTAAGGATGACGCTATTTTGCGTATGCAGTTATACAGTAAATAAAGACTCCAGACCTAGAACTTGTGGTTCCAAAGCACAAAGTATTATTCAAGTAAAAGTACAGTCAGTTACACGCTAGTTATAAGTACAATTTAGCGCAAAGGAAATTATACAGACCCAAGTACAGTTATACATACACAGCGCTCTGGACCAGATGTAGGCATCAGCAAGAAACCCCTCGTCAATCAGCATACAGCACGAAGACTAGAAACCCAGGGTCAGAGCACACATATCTATACCCCCCAGAAATAGACAACACTATAGAGAAGTTTGTTGCTAATACCATTGGTCCTAAAGGAGAGGGCATATGTTACAAGGCATCTAACAGGTTGGTTCAAATAGACACAGTCCAGCCTCTAACAACTGGTGGTCTCTGGTTTCCCGCCTCATGCAAATCCTAACAGTTGGTCATATAATGTACATTTTGTTGCTTGAAGTCGCTGCGGTCCATAAGTTGAGAATGCCTGTTGCGATCTCTACATCGATGTTACCGGAAAACTGTTGAGAGAGTACGCATCAGTACAATACCAAACATGGCTTACTTATCACATATAAAACCTTAGTTACAAAATAATCTTTATTTCATAGCAATTATAGTAAATGTGCATACTTGAATCTTATACCTTAAAGCTTATGGAACCTTGTATGTGAATATGTAATGTGTGAGTATGTGGGGTTTGATGTAAAGACGCTAGTTAACTTGGGGCAGATGCGTGTGCATGAAGCTAATATTCAGCGTTTTCATACACGATCTTATGCATTCGCTAATATGCGACTAGTTAACTGCGCAATTATGCGTATTAATGTGTGTATGAGAAATGGTGTGAGATGCAGTCGCATGATGCTAATAGTAATATCGCCACATGTAGTAAAGTGTGAGTTTATCTAAAATGGCACTTGGGCGGCCATTCGCAAAATGTCGTCTTGCGATTTCATTTCCAAGATGGCGTCTTACGGCCAGTCGCAAGACGGCGTCGCTTCGATTCAATTTTAAACTGATCTTGTCTCAGCCAATAATCCAGCTTCGACAGTCCACCCTTTGATAGCGAACAACATGCTATCACAATCTGGTTTTAAAATATAATCTTTAGGCTTACATTTATATACTATTTAGTGTTATTATGGGATGGCACAAGGTGGTTCTTAATCCATCAATAATGTGTCTCTGAGTGGGGACATAAAACTACTATTATACGCACACCGCGGATCTTGGAAGATCATGTGAAAGGTGTGGGGATACATATAAAGGCAGTCTTGAAGGGGAAATTTGAGACTTTACATTATCTGAGGTGTTTTAAAATAACATTTCAATAATACATTCTATGCATGTCTAAATATAATACATTAAATGATGGTATTTCCTAGTTCAGGGTTGTAATGCAGTTCTGTATTTACCTCAGTATTCATACTGACCACCATCATAATTTCGTTCTTTCGTTTTACTCTTATTTTTAAATTTTCCACACTTCAACACCATAGGTATACACCGGACACATATGCCAATTATTATGATGACAATCAGTATAAGGATTAAGAATTTGCCTATGTTGGCGATCACTTCCTGGACCCATTCCCCTAGGCCTGAGAACCATTTCACTGGGTCCAGCCATGAAACCCATCCTTCTATCTTCTCCACTACTTCAGCCACTGAAGCATTATGGTTCTTACGAAATTCCCATTTTAGCTGCAGAATTTCCTCCATATTCCGGTCTATCACTTCCTTAGGGTCGCTGGTATCATTGGTGACATAGGTGCAACATTTTACTCCAAATTGGGTGGCCAACGTTAAGCAATACCCTCCAGTAACAGCAGTTAAATAATTTAATACTAGCCTGTTTTGCACCAGTTCTTTCTTGTACGCTTGCAATTCTCTCCCTGTATACCTGAATGTGTCATCGTACATCTCGGTGATATTATCTATTAATTTAGCAAGTTCCTGAATATATCTAAAATTTAATGTACCCCGAGCGATCCTGGTGGGATCCAATGCGACTAAAACTTGAAAGCCAGTTGTCTCACTAATTAACTGAGTGGCTTTATGCACGTCACCAGGTATCATATTTCGTTTGCCTCTGTGTTCATATTGCGTGTGAAGATATGGTGATGGTGTGTTTTTATGTATACCAAGCATTTCAACATGTGTGAGGGTCATAACTTCTGGGACTACTCTTCCCAGGTAACACAAACCTTCGGAACTCGGGGAGAGCCACTTATACGCTTTTCTTCCACATATAAAATATACATTATCAGGGAGAACATAAGGAATGGTATGCATCATTATCATTAAGCACATTTCCCTTGCAAACAATCCTATTTCTGGGTCTTCCATCTGGTGCATGCAAGTCTCTGGCTGTATTACAATAACCATCTGGCACCTTACCAATAATTTCTTTGGTGGAACTCAATGTATACCGGTACCTAAAATGTCTCCCACTAGATTTAATTGAGCGTAACAGATCATGGTTTATGGACTCATTATCAGTTCTTTGTGAGAAGGTCATCATATGATTATTCCCTGTCACTTCCCAACTCCCGGGTTTATTGGGATTGGTTATGTTTAAACACAAAAGTGATCTATCTACTTGGAATTGATAGAGTTTGAAATGAGGTGGTTTGGATGAGAGGAATTTTCCATCCAATGTTTTCCCTTTTTGTAATTCTAAAATTTCCGTGATATTCAGCGGAAATGGCACCAACCCTACATTATGCTGTCCCTGTGGCACATGTGAACACACCCAGCAATCAGTTTGATTTAACACTTTGCCTACCATGCTATGATAATCCTCTAAAGGATACCCACAACAGTACGGGTTATATTTAGGCTGGCACCGTTGGATACAGTTCTCATCAACTAGGGACCCACAAAGCTCACAAATACAGGAATCTTCAGACGATAAACCTCCACACCGTCCCTGAGTATCCGGGGTAACAGCTCTTTTAACAATAACAGTACTAAGATTGGTCAGACACTCCCCTGATTGGCATTGCACTCCTTCTGACTGCCATCAACTCCCCTCTCCACAATCGGTCACCCTTCACAGAAACCGGACATTCCCGAACCGACCAGGATGGTGAACACTCTAAAAGAGAACATGAAAATGAACACAGCAGGCCCGTCCATTGCCACAACAAGATCTGCAGATTTATTTAAGTTCAGGTATCTCACTACGACCTTTTCAATCCTCCCGAAACAAGCTCACGAGCGACAGGTCCACGCTATCAGCCTTGTCTCCGACTCGTTTCTCCACCGGTTGGTTGACCTTTTTGCAGTGAGTGGAATGGACCCAGGTATCTCTCTCAGCCACCTTCAAAGATGTAGTACTTGTCAGCAGCACCTGGTATGGACCTTCCCACCGATCAGTCAAACAACCTGAACGCAAGAAATTTCTGATCATAACATATTCTCCTGGTTCAACATCATGACAGTTAGTTTCAGGCATATCATTGGACAACAATTTCAGATTCTGCTGCTGTTGTTTTAACTGCTTACTCATTGATATAAGATACTTTACAGTTACCTCGTTGTTACCCTTCAAGTCTTCCTGTGGACTTATAATCAAATGAGGTTGTCTACCGAACAGTGTTTCAAATGGGGACAGATTTAGAGGGGGTCTAGGAGTGGTCCTTATGCTATGTAGGACCAAGGGTAACGCTTTTGGCCATCCTAGTCCAGTCTCTGCCATGGTTTTACTTAACTTATTTTTAATAGTCCCGTTCATCCTTTCTACCTTGGCACTGTCTTGCGGTCGGTAGGGGGTGTGAAGTTGACTATTAATACCCATCAGCTTACACATATTTTGAAAAACATCACCTGTGAAATGAGTACCGCTGTCACTCTCAATGATTTTAGGGATACCGTATCTGCATACAAATTCCTGAACTATTTTCTTGGCAGTAAACGTAGCAGTATTAGTGGCCGCTGGGTAGGCCTCAACCCAATTAGAAAATACATCAGTGCACACTAATACATACTTAAGATTCCTGCAGGGTGGTAATTGGATGAAATCAATTTGTATCACCTGGAAAGGTCCATCAGTCGGTGGAATGTGGGACGATTCGGTAGGGATCGCTTTCCCTATGTTCTTCCTCAAGCAGGTCAGACAGGACATTGCTATCTCTTCTGCTTGTGAAGAAAAACCTGGTGCACACCAGTATGCTCTCACCAACTTGCACATACCTTGCTTTCCGAGCGGTAATCTACAATTTTTCCTGAGAGAGTGCGGGTGCATACCGGATCCCTGTCCGCTGACCACTCTGTGCTATCAGAGCACAGGCACCCAAGACGCTATCACTGCCAGTTGGAGGTCCCGGTGGACGTCAGCACACAGACGGAGATTGGTAATAATTTCAATAACACAGTGCGCTGCAGTACATCCTCCTCTGCCGGACGTCACTCCCTGGCTGGCCGTGCTGATCCACGCTAAGCCACACTAGGTCCTGTGTTTCTAATACTCAGAGATCGTGATAGCAGCCTTCACAGGTAAACCTATGGCTTCCATCACTGTATCAACTCTCAGGTACCTACGTTTGTGTCCTGCAACACATTTCAGGAATCTACAATCATTTCCCAATACAGACTTACTTGCGGTTCTTTATGTTTACAATTTGTTGAGGATAATCCACTGTATCCGGGACTTTGATACATGTGTTGGACATAACATCAAAGGCTTCTGTTTTTACTAATGGAGAGAGCTACCATTAGCTAGATTGTGTCAATGTTCTCATTTTACATGCATTGCTGATTACACCTGAATTAGGTTACCTAGCTGCAGCTTTGCTTTTTGGCACAGATTTTTACAATTAATATATCTTTAGTCAATAGTAAAGGATTGAGATACTAATATCGGAGCCTGATCATCTCCTTTATCTGTATTCACAATCTTAATTATCCTTTATTGTTCACATTCTCTATAGCTTCCTCAGCTGACTTTATGTGATTATTATGTGTTTTTATATGTCATTTTCTATCTGTGTCTTATCATTATTTTAATATCTTTTTTATAGATAATAAATTGAGTTTAATATACTAAGGTGTTACTCATATGTTTCCACTTAATTATCAGAGCGCAGTGTTTTTTTCATATTATCTTTGTCAGTGAGGTTGGCAATCACCTCTAAGTTTCACTGCTGCACTGATAATTGACTCTCTGGCATAATAGCGCTCAGGCTTCTTTCTGTTAGTAGAATAGAGCTGTGTTTGCTGTTGCGTGGGGTTAGTGAGGGCATATAACTGTTCAGGTGTAGGTGTGTGTGTAGATGCAAGTGTGTCTGTTGGCTGTGATGTTACCGTCATTCCTTCCAGAGCTTGAATACTGACAGCCATTATTTTGCTCTGGGTCTCTCTCTTCTTTGAGATGTTCTTATCATGTTCTATGGCAGATTTTATGAGTGTATCTATTGTGACTCCCCTCCAGCCAAGTTGTGAGGTCTGAACCCGAGTCTTTAAGTTTTCCTTAAGACCGTCCATGAGTACCGTGACTATCATTCCCCTGTGGTGAGTGCTATCTTTAATATCTTCTATCCCAGTGTACTGGGTGATAGCCTGCAGAGCCCGATCACAATAATGTTCTGCAGATTCACTCTCCTTTTGCTTTATGGTGAAAATTTTGTTCCAGTTAGCTACTACTGGAAAATATATACCCAATTGAGTTGCAATGCGGGAAATGTTACCTTGGTTTACTTGGTCTGTTAAGGGAACGTCACCATCCAATACACAATCCGTGATAAATTTTGTCACGTCGGTATTGCGCGGTAGACAGGCCCTTAACACCACCCGCCAATCTTTATTAGTTGGCTCATGAGAACTACCCAAATTCCTCAAAAATCTTTGACATTTGGCTAGTTCCTTTTTGGGATCGGGGATATCATTTATGATGGAATTTAGTTCTGCTCTTGTCCAAGGACAATGCATTACCACTTCCCTCGTGGGCACTACACCGTTCGCATTTGCATTTCCATTCGGAACAGTTATTGTCCGAATGGGATGCAGACCGGTAGCGCTGCTACCTTTGACCTTGTTACCTTGCTGGGGGTTTAATCTGTTGCTGCTACGTATGGTATTAACAACTTCCTCTACAGGTGCAGAGGGTGTTAGCACTTCCCTTGCTGTTACCGATGGAGTTGGTGGCACCAATCGTGATTGTCGTGGCGTAGCATCTATCATTTGTACAGCATGGGAAATGGCAGACATTACAATAGGCTCATCATCCACTTCATGAACATTTTCTTTATAGTTGCTTAAGAGAGGGTACAAATTGCTTGTTACATTTTTATGGGTATTTTTGATAACTGTACTTGCACCTCCATCCACATAAGGTGGGGGTGGTCTGCGTGAACTGCTGGCAATACCTTCTGCAACGTTACCTTGCTGCACGTGCGTGCCATTTTGCGGCTCTCCCGCATTGCAATTCAGCGTCGCGGATGTATTCTCTGGAAATGCGCTCGCAACGCTAGTTTGCGTCGCTTGCGCATTTTTAAGCCACGCATCCCCTTCATGCTTCCACAACTTTAAACATTCATAATATTTGACCTTTTTCTCTCGGGAGCGCATCAGACTGATGTGATCCCGGACATTATCTAATACATCTTTATCAAAACTACCAATTCTGGGAAACGGTCTAACACTCTTCATCGTCATTTTAAACCATACATCACAATACCTTATTGCATAAGTACCGTACTTAGTATGCATAATACGACGGGCCGATCCAAGCAGCGCTTCCATTAGCAGCACATCATTGTCTAACATCTCTATTGTTTGCGTGGCTCCCATTCTGAGACAACTCCTATGTTTTTCAATAAAGATTTAAACTGGTGAAAGACAGTCAAGATACTTTCACTTACCTGCGAACGTCTTGGAAAAAAGGCGTATTCGCAAACCTTATAGAGGACCTCTAGACGCTTCCACTCACCTACGGAAGTAAAGGCTGCTTCCGTAGGTGAGTTTTTGACTACTTCTCAACTGCTAGGGGGCAGCAAAGTACCCTTTGAGTTCCAGTTGATTTCGTCCACTCTCCCACCAGCTCACAATCACAATCTAGCCAAGATTATGTGGTTCAATTATAGTGTTCAAATGAGCCTAACAGATCACACACATTGATTACTGAACGCTATAATCACGCTGGGGGCCGAACTCTAACAAAAATAACAAACCATACACCTGCTTTGTGTAAAGTAAACGGTAAGCTGCTACCGAGTCACTAGGCCAACTGCTGCGCCTAGCACTTAAGGGTCCTACGATACCCTTAACATTTAGGTCCCGTGTTGCACCCTAAACAAACACTCACAGTTACACACCTTTTTCCTGCGCAGAAAAATACACGTTAACCCAGATATTTAGCAACAATTAATAATGTAAACTCAATGGCTTTGTTTAAACATGTGGCAGCACAACCGGAAGTACGTATACGCTATTGTGCGACCAGTCGCATACACAATAATGCGACTACCACACAACCGTATGACAACCTTTAGCTGCGTACACAAAAGTGCGTCTTTACTGTGCGCAAAACTGCGACTCAGCCGCGTGTTCAATACTGTGGCACCCCTTTAAATGTTAGGTTCTATCAACAAAGGAAAACAAACTTTTTCCTCTCTTGTCCCTGGATTCTAGTCAGCGTCCCTGGTTCACACGAAAACGGGTAGCGATCTCTCAGCACCGAGCGGTTGCAGGTAAACCCTGCATGTGGCCACTACACCCTATGGTGAGATATCGATAACCGTATGTGCCGTGTGAGTGGGTAAGTGACTTCACTACGAGCCCCCAACTAACGATACTGCCTTTGACCCTCTATACACCCCTGCACAAAGTATTATTCAAGTAAAAGTACAGTCAGTTACACGCTAGTTATAAGTACAATTTAGCGCAAAGGAAATTATACAGACCCAAGTACAGTTATACATACGCAGTGCTCTGGACCAGATGTAGGCATCAGCAAGAAACCCCTCGTCAATCAGCATACAGCACGAAGACTAGAAACCCAGGGTCAGAGCACACATATTTATACCCCCCAGAAATAGACAACACTATAGAGAAGTTTGTTGCTAATACCATTGGTCCTAAAGGAGAGGGCATATGTTACAAGGCATCTAACAGGTTGGTTCAAATAGACACAGTCCAGCCTCTAACAACTGGTGGTCTCTGGTTTCCCGCCTCATGCAAATCCTAACAGTTAGTTATATAATGTACATTTTGTTGCTTGAAGTCTCTGCGGTCCATAAGTTGAGAATGCCTGTTGCGATCTCTACATCGATGTTACCGGAATACTGTTGAGAGAGTACGCATCAGTACAATACCAAACATGGCTTACTTATCACATATAAAACCTTAGTTACAAAATAATCTTTATTTCATAGCAATTATAGTAAATGTGCATACTTGAATCTTATACCTTAAAGCTTATGGAACCTTGTATGTGAATATGTAATGTGTGAGTATGTGGGGTTTGATGTAAAGACGCTAGTTAACTTGGGGCAGATGCGTGTGCATGAAGCTAATATTCGGCGTTTTCATACAGGATCTTATGCATTCGCTAATATGCGACTAGTTAACTGCGCAATTGTGCGTATTAATGTGTGTATGAGAAATGGTGTGAGATGCAGTCGCATGATGCTAATAGTAATATCGCCACATGTAGTAAAGTGTGAGTTTATCTAAAATGGCACTTGGGCGGTCATTCGCAAAATGGCGTCTTGCGATTTCATTTCCAAGATGGCGTCTTGCGGCCAGTCGTAAGACGGCGTCGCTTCGATTCAATTTTAAACTGATCTTGTCTCAGTCAATAATCCAGCTTCGACAAGATAAATACATTTAATAATGAATAGTTGTTCTACAATATGGAATAAATTTGATCATGGTATAACATTTTAAAAACATGCATAAAAATCACAGTTTTATATAAAACAATGTGAAAGGGATAATATTCACCAGAAATATGCTGTAAAGATTAGTTCATTTGTCTATTGCTATACAAAGTCAGTAATAAACTGTGGACATATTTACTTCTATCCATTTTCTGGTATCCAATGGTGTCCTTAAGGAATAAATAGATAACGCACAGCAGAATATCAGTAGTGCTGCAGTACAGTCAGTCCTTATGCTGAGATACATATGCCACAATGACAATATTAGAAGACAAAAGATAGTCTGGTCGGTATCCAAAAGGTGCCCTTTAGGGATAAGAAATTCAAGCTCATCAGAATAGTATTTTTGCTGCAATGAAAGCAGTCCTTGTGCTTAGAAACTCTCTCGATGATGGTTTTGAAGGCAAGGGATAATTCGGCCTGCACATTGCTACAGTTCAAAAGTCAAATTCAAGTTGGCAACAAATGACAGGTATAATACCTTAAAAGAAACAGCACTGGTGTAGAGTCTAGCCTTACACGTTTCCCTGTCATTAGACAGCTTCTTCAGAGGCATTGCCTAATGGAAGGAAAATGCATTAGACTAGACTCTAAACCAGCGATGTTTCTTTTAAGGTATTATACCTTATATACTTGAGCTGCTCTGGCTGGACATCTTTGTGACATCACCACTTAACACTTATTTTTAACACTTTATATCACTCTATGTTTGTTTTTCTTTAATTTATATTACATTTTCACACATTTATTTTTCACATTTCTAACACTTCTAACACTAAGCATCTACTTTCACTTACCTAACACTTCAACACTTCACTGCTATTTTTCATTGGTGTTGTGCCCTGGGGTGGTTTGGCTGTGTTGGTTTGGGTGTGCCCCACGCCCCAGACATGAACCCCTATAATGTTAGGGACTTACCCAATGAGGTTACCTTGATGTTGGTGGGTAAGCTCATAACTTTGGCCAAATTTATGCCAAAAACTTTGTATATGATGTATAATTATTAAATGGTTGTATTTTGCATCTGCTCTCCCCTTTTTTACTGTAAGGTATTATACCTGCTATTTGTTGTCATCTTGCCATCAGTATATACCGTTTATCATAAATTACCCCACTATATTTAAATTAGATTAAAAATAGACTATGTTTGCTGATTTAGGAAGTTTAGAGTTTGGGCCAGTTCTCAAGTGATATTGTCTGTGGAACCTATGATGCCAATGTAAGATACTGAGGATCTATAATATATAGCCTTTAGATTCTTGTAGCTCAAACCAATTCGGTGCAAAGGGGGCAACTTGATCTTATCCCGGACTCACACATGTCTGCTCGCAGTCCTATGGGGCTGCGCACAAAAATGTGTGAGTCTGGAGGTACCGTAAGTGCGGCATACAGCCACACTTACTTGTGGGTGCCAGTAATTCGCACCTAAAAGGATGAAGCCCTCGGAATTAGAGCGCCAAGCTTCATAAATGCTGACCATCTAATGCAACGATGTGATGGCCAGAGCTCTTTGGTTAACTCATCACAATTTCCCTACATTATGGGCCGTATTCAATTAGGAGCGAAAAGTCTGAGGCCAGACTTTTTGCCGTCATCGGAGGTTTTGCCGGCGAAATGTTATCACGCGTGTCCCCGCGTATCCCTGTAGTCAATTGCAAATGTGCGAAAACGGGACCGGCGAATCTGAAATCAGCGAAAAGTTCAGTCAGTTTTGGGGAAATCAGGCTGACACCCCCTAAAGATGCTCTGACTTGGGGGTTCACTATGGGTACCCCACGAATAGACCTGCTAAAGGTATTTGGGGTTTTTAAATGGTCTCAATAGGCGCTATTTAGCGTCGATGAGCAAGTGATGGAGAATAGCATTTTGCAACTTTTTTGGGGGAAAATAAGTATTCCCATCAAATTTGAGGTACATGAAAATGGGTGCAAGCATATTTTATAATGTCTAAAGTCAAGCATTAAAAAGCGCCAAAACCGCACTTTCAGCAAGTACCTGCAATCAAAAATACACCCCCCCCTTTCTTACAGACCCCCCATAGGCTATTTCGCTAGTTTTTGAATTTGTACCCCCACTTTGATTTTTTTTCGCCCATTTTTTCAAAGTGCTCTTTTGGGGTGTTCTTTGTGTATTTTTTTTGCATTTTTTTAAACAATTTGCGTCAAGGGGTTGTACAAAGGGTACAGGGTGGTTTCCGTACCTCTGCACCCCAAAACCCCAATTCTGCACTTTTCTCTCCCGGGTATTCATAGGCGAAACTTTTTTGCCTATCACATTGCATTTCGTTTTCGCACCGGCGAAAAGACGCTGAAATTGAATACGGGGATAAATGAAATCGGCAAAAATCACGTCATCGGCGAAAAAGTATCGCCGAAACTGACTTTTCACTTCTAATTGAATTCGGCCCTAAGTCTTTATATGTAAATAACATTAGTGAACTGTTCATTGAGAATACAGTGAGCATATGTGAAAGATGGCTACCTCACTGCAGTTTTTTCCTCATTGGAACAGGTCTTTTTCGTGTGAACTGGCCCTGAAAAACTAATGGCAAACATTGCCTACATTTTTCACTGTCGACTATTTATTTCACTAAATAGGCACCTTTATATATAGTCTGATCTTGCTACAATATATACTGCAATATATGCTGCAAATAAAACCAAATGAAATACTTATTCACAATGGAAGGATCACCAAATTTGAAGCAGAAATAACATCCAATTTAAGAATGTGGATTAATGTTCCATCACATAGTAATAAAGCCTGATGCATTTCTGCTCTTTAAGTTAATGCAATTTCTTAAGAGGAAACTAATATTCAAGTAGATAATAAGGGTCACAAGCAAACAAACATAACACACAGGTAGGCCAGGATACAGTCATTCAGTTAGTAATTTCAGAAAAAAAATTAAGGTAGGCAAATAAGTTACATAACCTGCTCCTCAGTCACTGGTCACATGGAAGAATGATTAAATAATGGCCTGAATAAATAACACAACTCACAGGTCAGTCATCTTAGGGGTGTGGACACATAAGTAGTGGTACTCTTGCCGGTGGCCACTGTACACCATACTCTGGCTGGAAACTTTTAGCCTAAGGGCAAACATAAGCAAGTGGCATGATGCAATGAAAAATTATCATGACAAAAAAATTAGTAGGAATGTTTAATCTAATGTAATGCGATTTTTATAGTCAATATAAAAAATAAAAAATTGTTATGTAAATGAGCTATATACAACATTTAAAATTTATCAGCCCCATCTGACATAGCACAAATTATGATCCCAGTACAATATAGAGATCATTCTATTGACTTTTATGCAATACGCAGAAATTTCTGTTGACCTATATACAATACACAGAGCAATGTAATCACTGATATACAATACAGGGAGCATTCTAGTGACCACTATACAATACAGAGAGCTCTTTAGCAACCAGTATGCAATACGCAGACCATTACAAAACCTCTACACAATTCAGAGACCATACTAGTAGCATCCATGCAATACAGAGATTATTTTAGTGCCTGGTTTACAATACAGGGAACTTTCTAGTGACCTCCATATACAGAGGGACCTCTATACAATACACTATTCTAGTATCATATATGCAAATCAGATATCATTCTAGTGATTGATTTACAATACACAGAGCATTCTAGTGTAATATGGTTTTAATTAGCCTATTATTATTATTATTAGCTTTTAATTATTAGGCACCAGCAAGTGTATATGGTGTTGTCCAGTAAAGATCACTGTGCCTCCTGGACTAGCCCATCCCTGCTGGGCACACTTTGTTAGGCTTCTAGGGTAGTTTGCATTTAAACTTCCTAATTGAAGTGGGTTAGAAATATCAGATGTGCTTTACTCAGGAATGTTTATTGTTCACATATATGATTAGAATAAACTTACTGTACCTTCAAATGTCCAGATTGAATAGTTAAGTAAAGAACATTTCAGAGTTCTGACTTTGGAGTCAAGGCCACACGTATACTCGCTATCCACTATCAGCCTAATTGGATGTTCTTATTAAATGATCTATGCCCGCCATGTATATGGGATTGTGAGAAATCTGGGCGAGTGGGAGTGTCTGAAGCATATTGGCAGTTAAATGACATAGAAGCTTGTGTAACATCTACAGTAAAGTTTGGCTGCATTGTTCACAAAAGCAGATTATTTATTATTTTCTGAAATGTTCTATTTCATTTTATATTGCAGGCCAGTCCTGGCTTGTCAGGAGTACAAGGTGGACAAGGAGACATTGGACCGCCTGGTCCTACGGTAGGAAGCATGTTTATGAGGTCAACAAGAAAATGTAAATATTTCACCTTATAGGCTTTAAATAATGCTAGTCTTTGTTTCTCTATTTCTGTAGGGTGTCAAAGGACCACAGGGAGCAGTATCTTTTACGGTACACAACCTACTTTAATTCATCATTTTTCCATACAACTTTAATTCAATTGATATTTCAGATATTAAGTATTTTTCTCTAGATTTTCAAATTTTCACAAACAATAGATTTTTAAATGGTGACAGGCGACCTAGCCCAAGCTGCTTGCTGTCAGAACAGGTAAAAATAAATATATAATTAAAGTAAAAAAATAAATAACCCATTAACCTTCTAAATAGACAGTCTACTCCTAAAATGCTCAAAAAAAAAAAATAATTGATAGGGCACCCATGCTTGGAGAGTTCTAACTATAAGCTTAGTAGCACTGGGCACTTCCTGGTAACTAGGCTAATTGCCACCAAGGTTATATAAGTTAGTATAGTGGAAGCACTGAAAGCTTATTACAGTCATAGGCAGTCTGTGCATGCTGACACTTGCAATGCTACTCAGCACTGGGCTTCGGATCTAGGTGTGGGGGTCCAGTTATTTCCTTTGTCCCAATGCTAGGTAGGTTCTTACACAATTGAAAAGGTACATTTCTTAACTTATTTTACAGATGTGTCCTCATAAATCTAGCCTCCTTGCTCTTTAAACAGCCCTTCTAGTCGTGCCATGGTATGACTCAGTAACTTCAAGCGTCTTTTTATGCAAATTTTTACCTTCAAATGCATCTTAATCGGAAGTGATGCGAGTCAGTTGTAAAAGCAGCTTCTGCTGATTAAAATGATATGTGACATTCCTATATTCTGTGTGAAACTGCGGGTATATCTGCACGCAAAACGCTGCGTTACACTGTCACAGCTGCTGACACTGTACTGTAGTATTTCTCATGCAGATACACCCGCAGTCGCACACAGAATATAGGCATGCTACTGTACATATCAATTAATCAGCAGTAGCTGGTTGTGCATCCTATTTGATACATTGTGTGAATAAGATGCATTTGAATGTAAAAAGTCGCACAAAGGCGCTCAGCATTACCAAGTCACATGGAGTTCCCACGTTATGTGTAGCGCAACTTGTAGCGCATGGAGGAAAGATATATGTGGACACATCAGTACTATGCAATCTGCCCTAAACCACCAGGTTTGCAAATTGACACGTATAGGATGCAGGTTGAATAATCAGCTTACAATAGTAAGTAAATGAAAACCTGAACATTGCTCACCTTGCGTAAATGGAGCAAAAGAGAAAAGAAGGCTCTCTTTGTGGGGCACTCTTAATGTATTTTTACTAAAAATTAAAATGTAACTTTTAATATATTCCATTAAAATTAAACCTCAAGGTATACAAAAAACAATACAAGACAATACAATACAAAGATTTTATGTTGCTATCTATAAGTGCTGTGTCCTTCGATTGAAAATGAAAAATATATAAAATTCCACAGAATATCCTTCTATTAGTTTGGTTATATACCACCGGGACACATATGTAGCATCATATATAGAAAAGCTAAGAGCGAAAATATTGAGTAATACAATGGAACAAATTGTTCTCAGTATTCTTAGACCTCCAATATGAATCTTGTTGTATATAAAGGGTATATAAATGCTCACCACCAGTGAGTACCAAAGAATTCTTGTTCATAAGTTATAAAAGTATCTTTCTCTAGCCCACAGCGTTCCTGTAGTCATGCTATACAGGAACACACAAACATGTATAATGCGGTATACTGAATAAATATACTAGTATAAATATACAGACATATGGTGGTAGAGTAAATATTATGTTATAATTCACTCTTCTCTAAGAGAATAGTTATTTAGCCATCCAGATGATAATTATGCATATATTTCCTTGTATATATGGAAAAGTCCATTCATGATACAAAATTATATTTAAAAATTAATTGGTTGAGCTATACATCACTTCAAACACCGTTTACCCTCGTGTTTATTGCTTTCGTCTGTGTGGGTCAGTGTACCCATACATATATCACCCAGAAGGTAGCCAAAATCAATGACAAACTCTCTATAAAAATATGCACAGTATTATTAGAGATTGAATGCTATATCTGGGATATCTCTCAGAGGAATAGTTTCTGATGTCTGTAAATTCCTTTACATGTGCCTTAATCAGTAAGTGCATACATTTAGAACGATTTTGTCAACATTAGCCATCTACAAATTGTGTATATTTTGGCAATTGACCAGATACTGAGGCAAGGCAATAAAAGTATACAAGCTTCAGGGTACAGACACGGAGGTCTGGGTGGAGTGATACAAATACCCTTGATACATGTCAGAGTGGAGGATGGTGGTCAGCGTGTGCACCAGCCAGACCGTGTTCATCAGAGTCCTTGGACGCGCGTTTCGCCGTTACAGACTTGTTCACCATCGCATGTAGTGCAGAGACACTGTTCTTACTTTTTGTACACATTTCCGGGTCCATGTCCCGATCACATGGTCGCAGAAGATCATTATTCATTGGCTCAATGCCACACGTGACCGCCTGTCATCCGTCATGTGTGTCCACAGAGCCATTATGCATCTGATATTCATTGTCCATCACGAGTGTGATGGACGCCCAGTGGGGTGGAGTATCAGTTATCCATTCAGATGAAATTAACTCCTTCAGTGCTGATATGCTTAGTGGTTGTTATTAATCACAATACAGACATCACCTCAAGGACATGAAGTAATTTCATCTAGTGATGTTTAACTCCTTTCTTTCCATAACGATGAGGAGTAATAAAGAGTAAGAAGATATTCATATATTGTTACTTACATATGTTTCTAGTCAGCATTAGCCACAAAGAGGAGATTATCCTCCTACGTAGGTCATTGCTGGTTATGTTACCTAAAACATTTATAATGGATACCTTTTAATTATCATTATAGATGACATTTGAGGACAAATAATGAATTGACAGTTTCTTGTTACCTCATTAATATTATCTTTATGTAATCCTGATTGTTGTTACCCTCCCCTTTCCATGTTGGATATGATGATTCACACTTAGAGGAACTAATTATATGTTTTAGGTAACATAACCAGCAATGACCTTCGTAGGAGGATAATCTCCTCTTTGTGGCTAATGCTGACTAGAAACATTTTATTATTTTTGTTATTTTATTACCAGTTATTTATATAGCGCACACATATTCCGCAGCGCTTTACAGAGAATATCTTACCATTCACATCAGTCCCTGCCCCAGTGGAGCTTACAATCTATATTCCCTACCACATGCACACACACATACACACTATGGTAAATTTTTTGTTAGGAGCCAATTAACCTACCAGTATATTTTTGGAGTGTGGGAGGAAACCCACGCAAGCACAGGGAGAATATACTAACTCCACACAGGTAGGGCCATGGTGGGAATCGAACCCATGACCTCAGTGCTGTGAGGCAGTAACGCTAACCATTACACCATCTGTGCTGCCCATAGAAACATATGTAAGTAACAATATATGAATATCTTCTTACTCTTTATTACTCCTCATCGTTATGGAAAGAAAGGAGTTAAACATCACTAGTTGAAATTACTTCATGTCCTTGAGGTGATGTCTGTATTGTGATTAATAAGAACCACTAAGCATATCAGCACTGAAGGAGTTAATTTCATCTGAATGGATAACTGATACTCCACCCCACTGGGCGTCCATCACACTTGTGATGGACAATGAATATCAGATGCATAATGGCTCTGTGGACACACATGACGGATGACAGGCGGTCACGTGTGGCATTGAGCCAATGATAAACGACCATGTGATTGGGACACAGACCCGGAAATGTGTACCACCTCACTGAGCGTCCATCACACTTGTGACGGATAAAGAATATTAGACGCTTAATGGCTCTGTGGATACACGGGACCGATGACAGGTAGTCACGTGTGGCATTGAGCCAATGAATAATGATCTTCTGCGACCATGTGATCGGGACATGGACCCGGAAATGTGTACAAAAAGTAAGAACAGTGTCTCTGCACTACATGTGATGGTGAACAAGTCTGTAACGGGTGAAACGCGCGTCCAAGGACTCTGATGAACACGGTCTGGCTGGTGCACACGCTGACCACCTCCCTCCACTCTGACATGTATCAAGGGTATTTGTATCACTCCACCCAGACCTCCGTGTCTGTACCCTGAAGCTTGTATACTTTTATTGCCTTGCCTCAGTATCTGGTCAATTGCCAAAATATACACAATTTGTAGATGGCTAATGTTGACAAAATCGTTCTAAATGTATGCACTTACTGATTAAGGCACATGTAAAGGAATTGACAGACATCAGAAACTATTCCTCTGAGAGATATCCCAGATATAGCATTCAATCTCTAATAATACTGTGCATATTTTTATAGACTTTGTCATTGATTTTGGCTACCTTCTGGGTGATATATGTATGGGTACACTGACCCACACAGACGAAAGCAATAAACACGAGGGTAAACGGTGTTTGAAGTGATGTATAGCTCAACCAATTAATTTTTAAATATAATTTTGTATCATGAATGAACTTTTCCATATATACAAGGAAATATATGCATAATTATCATCTGGATGGCTAAATAACTATTCTCTTAGAGAAGAGTGAATTATAACATAATATTTACTCTACCACCATATGTCTGTATATTTATACTAGTATATTTATTCAGTATACCGCATTATACATGTTTGTGTGTTCCTGTATAGCATGACTACAGGAACGCTGTGGGCTAGAGAATGATACTTTTATAACTTATGAACAAGAATTTTTTGGTACTCTCTGGTGGTGAGCATTTATATACCCTTTATATACAACAAGATTCATATTGGAGGTCTAAGAATACTGAGAACAATTTGTTCCATTGTATTACTCAATATTTTCGCTCTTCGCTTTTCTTTATATGATGCTACCCGTGGGTATATAACCAAACGAATAGAAGGATATTCTGTGGAATTTTATATATTTTTTAGTTTTCAATCGAAGGACACAGCACTTTTAGATAACAACATAAAATCTTTGTATTGTATTGTCTTGTATTGTTTTTTGTATACATTGAGGTTTAATTTTAATGGAATATATTAAAAGTAAAATTTTAATTTTTAATAACAATACATTAAGAGTGCCCCAAAAAGAGAGCCTTCTTTTCTCTTTTCCTCCATTTACGCAAGTGCAATTCGGCTCTGGGGAGCACCACCAACAAGAGCTACTCTCTAGACCCAATACTTTTCTGGGTGACAATAGTTACTGATGTTGGTAATTAACATATGGTAATATAATTATATTTTTCTGTGCGGATACAACCCTCTTTCCTTCCACATTGCTCACCTTGTTAGGAAAAAAGGAACAGTGGCTATTGTAATGTTGACTATAATGGCTTTGAATTGATTCTGGGCAAGTCTTCATCAGTTTACAGCAAATAGAAGTGTATGGTATGAGAATGCAGTGATATCACATTTTGGTAAGACCAGTGCTATTCTTCAGCAGGAATATACTAAAAATGATCTGCGCTATAAAACTTATAGAATTGACTGGATAAAGGTAGCTAAACAATAATAAATATAGACATAAATGACATGATCACATAATTTTTAATAAAAATGTATAGTATAAAAGGTATCAATTATGCATATAACACTAACAAATCTAAATCAGTTAATTCGGACTAGGATCCTCCTAATGACATAAAGGAAATTTATGTATAACCCCATAAGAATAATAATACACTGTAACAATACTAAGCAGAGCCATTGTGGCTAAAATGTTGGAAAATGGTAGCAGCTTTCCGAATTACGGATCCTTATATATAAAAATAGTCACTGTGGCAATATGCAGACACCTCTGCAAAAACAAAGGAAATCACGGAGATTATTCAAGGCAGTCCTGAAAACATGCAATGTACTGAATATAGGACTATGTAAACATATAGGATAAGTCCTTTAGACTCCTATAGGCATAATCTTGCTGGTTGGTAAAAGGTGGCTTAGATTATCCAACATTTATATTCAATCATATGTGTATATTGTCCTGTCCACAGTTGGATAGCCTGGTGTATATACCAACTTCTTATTGAACAGCCGCAGTGAAAAAACCCACAAGCCGTCCAGCGGGACCGGCATATGACGTGTGTTTACTCACACTTCTGTAGCTTTTAATACTTGGGCCCTCCGTCCGAGCATCCTCGGAACCTGCAGGGAGTGATCCTCCTGCTGATGGTTACGTAATGAACCCACCTAGATAAGTGCAGAGTAGTAAAGCCAAGTGGCACTTGGTGAGGTGAGTGTAGTGTGGAGTCCTTCCACTATACTAACCTATTCTTATGCAGGAACTTAGTTCCTGAACCTCTCATTATGCAAAATAATCCGAATTGACCAATATATTCCAATTATGAAGGAAATCTTAGTATTTTTAGGCAATAAGCCAATGTTCATATATGTAGAAAGGAGCAAATGTCTGTATAGAACTCCAGTGTTGGACTTGCTCTAGTGTTCATTTTTCTGAAACCTCTAAAAGTCTTCTGATTTCAAATGTTGGTATATTCAGAATACTCTGAAAAAGGACACTCTCACCAAAAACACTCAAAAAAGGCCAAAAGGCCAATCATTAGATATTTTCTTCAATCAATAATTATTTATTAAAACACATGTACTAATTGGTATATAATTAATACAGAATAAAAATGCCCAATAAAATTGCTTACATCAATCGTTAATCAATTTCCAATTGTCATAATTAAGGACAAGGTAATTTATTCTTGCCGTCAACCCTTCTGGGTCAAATTTCCTTCAGTAGGTTCCTACTTGTAGACACATGGATTCTCAACTAAGATTTCACTACACTTCATTAGGGGTACCTAATTCTTTAAACAGAAACAGATATTGATCTTGATTATAATGGGTGAATAAAAAAGGCTTCAAATCGCCAACCATCAGGTGAGGGGTCAGTAGAATCATATCAGTACATACCTAAAAGTCACAAAATGGTCACAATAAATTGCTATATGGTCATGAAACTGTCATAATAAATAATAATGACACAGCTGGCAATTGATGCTAATATATTTAGTAAGTATTTGAAATCTTTCATTATAGTCCTTGTTAATGGTCTTTTACCATGACTGCCTGTTATTTTGCCAGTATTGAATGTATATATCACTTATAAAAAAAAGCTGTATTAAATTTGGAATACATTTTATACCAGATTATCAGTTTTGGTATTACAATTAGAAATATTGTATACATCATTCACTTTAGATAAATAGTGAGAATGTTCACTTGTTAGGATCACTTATGATGTTTGAACCATTGGTGACATTATACAGTATATGCATTGTAAGAATTTATGATTATGTATTATTATGACAGGTTTATGACCATAATTTAAGGTGACCATTTTGGTGGTATTATATATGCACTAAAAGGACGTATGCACAATTTATTATTATTTAGTATTATTACAGTTTCATGACCATATAGCATTTTAGTGTGACCATTTTGTGACTCTTAGGTTTCATCTGATTTTATTCCACTCTATCGTAACTGGATTTGTTACATCAATAATCGTGGTATGTACTGATATGATTCTATTGACCCCTCACCTGATGGTCGGCGATTTTAAGCCTTTTTTATTCACCCATTACAATCGAGATCAATATCAGTTTTTGTTTAAAGAATTATGTAGCCCTGATGAAGTCCTTATGAACAAAGCACGTAGGATAGTGAATTCTTGGTTGAGAATCCATGTGTCTACAAGGAAGAACCTGCTGAAATTTGACCCAGAAGGATTGACGGCAGGAATAAATTACCTTGTCCTTGATTATGACAATTGGAAATTGAATAATGATTGATGTAAGCGTTTTTATTGTGAATTTTTATTGTGTATTAATATGTACCAATCAGTACAATAATTATTGATTGAAGAAAAATGTCCAATGATTGGCCTTTTTTGGGTGTTTTTGGTGAGAGGGTCCTTTTTCAGAGTATTCTGAATATACCAACATTTGACATCTTAAGACTTTTAGAGGTTTCAGAAAGAAGAACACATTAGTCCAACACTGGAGTTCTACGGACATTTGCTCCATTCTACATATACAAACATTGGCTTATTGCCTAAAAATACTAAGGTTTCCTAAATAATTCGAATATATTGGTCAATTCGGATTATTTTGCATCCTCTAAGTGTTTTTGTATGTTTTATTCTGATTCATTCTTGCTAACAAGGAAACTACTGTGAAGTGCAGCATTTAAGTAATATTTGAGCGCAAGATAAGGGTATTTGTTTTTAAATATATATATATATATATATACACAGGTTGAGTCTCCCATATCCAAATATTCCGAAATATAGAATATTCTGAAATAAGGAATTTTTTTAGCATGACTGAGAAAGTGAAACCCTTGCTTTTTGATGGTTCAATGTGCAAAAACTTTGTTTAAGGCACAAATTATTAAAATAAAGTATACAATTACCTTCAGGCTTTGTGTATAAGGTGTATATGAAACATAAATGAATTTCATGTATGTACACAAACTGTGTGAGCCACAATTTTATTGAAAATATTGTATAAAATTACCTGCAGCTGTGTGTATAAGGTGCATATAAAACATAAATGCATTCTGTGTTTACATTCAGGTACCATTCTCAAGATATTTAATTATGGTATGCAAATATTTCAAAATACAGAACATTCCGATATCCAAAATACCCCTGGTCCCAAGCGTTTTGGATATGGGAGACTCAACCTATATATATATATATATATATATATATATATATATATATATTATACAATTGTTTCTCTATAGCTCCACCCCTAAAAGCTCCACCCACAGTTCTGAACACCTATATAATTAAATAGCCCTTGGTAGGACCTTCACTTAGAGAGGTACAATGGTGCCCAAATATAGATCATGTTAAGATTTGTCAGCAAATCCCAGATTATGGTGATCAGGCAATATTGTTATTACAATAAACGATGAATAAAATATATTTTAGTGCTGCAATTTTTCAAATAAAATATGTCAGAGCAGCTTAACTATTCTCAGATGGGTGACTGAGATCCAGAGGAGCCGAGCGAGTCTCTGCGGATGTCTGTTCCATAGGCTAGAAAAATAAGGAGGTGTGTACCTTCATAATAGCTGACACAATTTATATCACATCAGTGTGCCAAGTTAACACCATTCACTTTCTTTCATCCCAACAAATGACTGCATTTGTTCACTTGCCCGCTGAGTAATCTGATGCCAATTCTTATGTATGTGCCATCTCCTGCCAGGAATCACATTTTTCCACAATCTGTTTGTTATATTTTGCTAGGTTTGAATGGGTTGCTGTTAATTAATATCAGACTATTACATCCAGATCTTTATTCTCCAATTAGTAAACTATCTTAGTCTAATATGTAGAGGGTAATAGGGTATTGATAGAGGCCAGGTTTACCATGAAAATGCGAGTCTGGTTTTGCTCTCTTGTACCCTCAGTTCTGTGCACATACTCTACAGTACAGATTGCATATACCTGACCATTGTGGCTATTGGTCTCAAAGTGGGTTTATGACTTCTTTGCATGAGAGGATGGAAATGTGCAAATTGTTATCGATGCTGTACTACACATGATCACATGCCCCAACCACCTAATTTCCAATACTGGGGCCAATATACAGCTGAATGCAAGTTGGTTTTGTGAATGTGTGTTGCATGCTTCCCACACTGCACATGCTCCAGAGATGAGCATATGTAAATAAGTGCAATGTATAGTTGTGGGCAACACAGTTACATCCCCATTTACAGCTACTGTAAAACAGGGTTACTGTTTGGTAACGGGGATTTTGCACATAATTACATGTCTGGCGTGCCAACAGAAGTGCTGGCTATGCAGCATTATTGTCACGATCAGGGCTGAGAGGCTGCCGAGATCACGGTCCTTAACGTTCCAGGCGCTCTGGCGCGGGGCTTCCGGCGGGGGTGCAGGGTCCTGGAAAGCGGCGCTGGGCACAGTGTGCTTCTGCAGATTTAGGGCTTCTATCTGGAGGCAGGTGAGAGGGGGTGAGACTGGCAGCGCTTCCGCACTGTAGGCTGCTGGGTGCGGCCATCTTGGATTCTGGTCAAATGTCTGGTTTGGGCCACAGCCTGGGCTGGGAGTGCTAGCAGCCAATCCTGCACTACCTGAGGGTACTAATGGGCTGTCAAGAGGTCCTTTAGTTGCCAGTGCAATGTCTATCACAGCGTATGCTGTGAGCTAGTTCTCTGCGCTCCCTTGCTCCTTAAAGTGCCGTAGTTCCAGTGTGTCTCTAACAGTTTCACCTCTTAGCCTTGTTGTGGTCCGGCTCCTGTTTACTACTCGCCTCCTGTACCTGCAACCTGCTGTCTGTCCTGCCGACCTCGGTCCACCGAGTACTGCCAGCATCTCCTCAGCTTTACCTCATCCTACGTGTGTACCCAAATTACCTTTTCATTCATGAGTCATACCCCCTAAGACCGGCTGCTTTCCAGTACCAACAAACGAATCCTCACTCGCCATCCGACTCCACACAGTGTCCAGGTGCACGCCAAGCCGTGACAGTTTGCACTGGCCAAATGGATTTGGCTAGTGGACAGGATTTGAGGGCTGACCTACTCCAAGGTATCGCCAGCTGCTTAGAGGGACTAGAGGCTTCACAATGGCAAATGGCTCAATTCCTTCAGGAAATGTCTCTCCGTCAGGACACACTGCAGGCCTCTCTGGATACAGTCAATATGCCTGCCGCCACAAACCAGCCAGCAGCTCCAGCCATCCCTGCTCCATCCGCACCATCCCACCTGCACCTCCCGACTCCCAATAAGTATGACGGGAACCCTAAATTGTGCCGAGGTTGCCTCAACCAATGTGATGTCCACTTCACGTTACAGCCTATGAACTTCCCGTCCAAAGTGGCGTATATTGTATGTCTGCTATCCGGCTCTGCCCTAGATTGGGTTTCTCCACTCTGGGAAAGGTCTGACCCATTATTAGACAACTACTCCGAATTCCTCACATCCTTCCGAAGGATTTTTGACGAGCCCGGGAGACCTACTTCTGCAGCAGATGAGATCCTGCGCCTTCGTCAAGGGAGTCATCTGGTCAGCCAGTATATTATTCAATTCCAAACACTGGCGTCGGAGCTAAAATGGAACAAGGAGGCTCTGATCTCCGCCTTCTGGTGTGGGCTGTCAGATTGAATAAAAGACGACCTCGCCACACAAGATCTTCCTGCTACTCTCAATGATCTTAGCTCCCTCTGTAACAAAGTGGACCTACGGTATTGAGAATGACAGAGTGAGAAAAGTAGGGGAGATCTTTTAGATTCCGGCCAACCACAACTCCAACCACCCTCCCGCCTGAACCGGTGGGCAACGAACCCATGCAGATTAATCGGGCTCGTCTCTCCGTTGAGGAGCGGCAAAGGCGTCGGCGGGAGAACCTATGCATGTACTGCAGAGAGACCAGCCATCTGGTCGCTGCCTGTCCTCTTCATCCTGGAAACTCCTGATCCTAACCTGTACCGGATACACCAGGTTGGGAGTGATGTCCTCGTTTCCATCAAAACTGAATCTGCTTTGTCCAATACTCTGGAGCTATTACACGTTTCAAAAATTGTTCTCTTTCTCCTTGATTTAGAGGCTACCGAAAACTTCACTACTGCTGAGCTCGTCTGGAAATTTTGGATTCCTGTATCTCCCCTTGATAATACTGTCACCTTGTCAGCAGTATATGGTACCCAAATTGTCAACAGAATCGTGTCTCTTCATACACAACCTGTACCGGTTCGTGTTGGGGCCCTTCACACAGAAACGATCCAATTCTTGGTCATCCCCAAGGCCTCTCATGGGGTCATCCTCGGATATCCCTGGTTACGCAAGCATACTCCCAATATTGACTGGGGTACCATGCAAATCTTGTCCTGGGGGGAAGCTTGTCTTATGTCCTGCCTTCCTCAAATTAAACCTATTAAAGAGATTCACATTGCAACCACTGCACCAATACCCAGCCAGTACCGCTCTTTCAGTGACATCTTTTGTAAAACGGGAGCCGATATTCTGCCTCCACATCGGGAGTGGGACTGCCCCATCGAGTTGATCCCTGGAAAAACTCCTCCACGTGGTCGTACTTACCCACTGTCCCTACCTGAGACCAAGGCCATGTCGGCATACATCCAGGAAAATCTTCAAAAAGGATTAATTCGACCATCTTCTTCACTGGCTGGTGCAGGCTTCTTTTTTGTATCTAAAAAGGATGGAGGTTTGCATCTCTGCATCGATTACAGGGGCTTAAATGACATCACTGTCAAGAACCGTTACCCGATACCCCTCATTACCAAACTTTTTGATCGAGTAAAAGGAGCTACCATTTTCACCAAATTGGATTTAAGAGGGGCATATAACCTCATTAGGATACGTGCCGGTGACGAGTGGAAAACAGCATTCAATACTCGGGACGGTCATTTTGAATATCTCGTAATGCCCTTCGGTCTTTGTAACGCTCCTGCTGTTTTTCAAAATTTCATGAATGAGATTTTCCGGGACTTATTATATGTTTCTGTGGTGGTCTATCTAGACGACATCTTAATATTCTCCTCCAGTATTGACAAACATCGGTCTCAAGTCAATGAAGTATTGACTCATCTACAGTAAAACCACATGTACTGTAAAGCAGAAAAGTATGTGTTTGAAGTTTCCTCTGTTCCATTTCTAGGTTATATCATCTCAGGTTCCGGCCTTGAAATGGATCCCAAAAAGGTACAGGCTATTTTGGACTGGCCTCGTCCGAATTCTTTGAAGGTGGTACAAAGATTGTTAGGCTTCACTAATTATTACCGAAGATTCATCAAGGGATTCTCCACCCTCATGACACCCATTTCCGCCTGGACTCACAAGGGGGAAAATCCATCTCAGTGGCCTCCCGAGGCTGAAACCGCCTTTCAAATTTTAAAACAAGCTTTCATTTCTGCTCCGGTACTAAGACAACCTGACGTCAATTACCCATTTTTTCTAGAAGTGGACGCCTCCTCTGAAGCGGTAGGAGCGGTTATCTCCCAGAAACTCGAAGATAACAAATGTCATCCCTGCGGGTTCTTCTCTAAGAAATTTTCCCTGGCAGAAAGAAATTATCCCATTGGAGAGCAAGAGTTGTTGGCTGTTATATTAGCTTTTGAAGAATGGCGTTATCTTCTCGAAGGAGCTACATTTCCCATCACCGTTTATACGGATCATTGGAACCTCCTCTTATATTTGCCTCAGTTCCCATCTGGCTCGGTGGGTGATATTCTTTTCTCGTTTCAACTTCACTTTGACCTATTGCCCTGGCTCACTGAATCAAAAAGCGGATGCTCTCTCCCGTTCACTTTCCTCCGATGCATCTACTGAGAGTCATAAGGAGACTCCAGTTCTTGAGTCCAGCTACCACCCGCATTCAACCCCCTCCTGGGAAGACCTTTGTGACCCCAGATATGCGCAAACAGCTATTGAATTGGGCTCATTCTTCTAACTTTTCCGGACACCCGGGCATACTTAAGACTTTGGAGTTTATACAACATTCATATTGGTGACCCGCCATGAAGACTGAAATTGTGGATTTTATTTCCTCCTGTCCACAGTGCGCTCAGCATAAAACATCCAGACAAGCTCCAGCCGGCACACTGCTACCCCTGTCTATACCAACCCATCCCTTTACACACCTATCCATGGACTTTGTAACGGACTTACCTGTCTCCAACAGGTTCACCACCATCCTTCTAGTGGTAGATCGGTTCCCTAAAATGGTACATTATATTCCCCTCAAGAAACTACCATCCGCTCCTGAATTGGCCCAGTTATATGTTGACAAGATCTTCCATCTTCACGGACTTCCAACCGAAATTGTCTCCGATAGGGGGAGGTGCAGTTTGTAGCAAAAATTTGGAGAGCCCTCTGTTCCGTCTTCCAAATCAAACTGAACTTCTCCACGGCTTATCAGCCCCAGTCTAATGGATCTACAGAAAGGGTCAATCAAGACCTTGACACCTTTTTCCGAACTCATATGTCCTCATCCCAAGACAACTGGGCAGACACTCTACCCTGGGCAGCATTTGCTCACAATAGCTCTTATCATTCATCAACGGGTCAAACCCCATTTTTTGTAGTGTTTGGTCTGAATCCCAGAGTACCAGAGTTCAAAGAATTGCCAGTTTTTGATGTACCAGCGGTAACCTCTACACTATAGAAATTTTCACAAATTCGGACTCAAGTGCATTCCGCCCTACGGAAAGCTTCTACCTGATACAAAGTAGGGGCTGACAAGAAGAGAAGAGCGGTGCCCAACCTAAAAATGGGCGACTTAGTGTAGCTGTCTACTCGTAATCTTCGCCTCAAGGTTCCATCTATGAAGTTTGCTCCCTGCTTCATCGGTCCATTTCCCATCATTCAAGTGCTCAATCCAGTGGCCTACAAACTGAAACTCCCATCCTACCACAAAATACCTAACTCTTTCCATATTTCTCTGCTGAAACCGCTTATCCTGAATCGCTTTCGCAAAGTTCTGCCACGCTCTCCCAAGGTCCTTACTGAGAGGGGCATAGAGTTTGAGGTCAAACAAATCCTGGACTCTCGTTTTCGCTATGGTCAGCTTCAATACTTGCTGGATTGGAGAGGTTATGGACCCGAAGAGCGATGCTGGGTGAAAGCAGAGGATGTCCATGCTCCTTGTTTGGTGCTTAAATTTTATTCAGAAAATCCTGGTAAACCCAAGAAGTGTACAGAGGCCACCCCTAAAGGAGGGGGTACTGTCACAATCAGGGCTGAGAGGCTGCCGAGATCACGGTCCTTACCGCTCTGGGCGCTCTGGCGCAGGGCTTCCGGCGGGGGTGCAGGGTCCTGGAGAGCAGCGCAGGGCACAGTGAGCTTCCGCAGATTAAGGGCTTCCATCTGGAGGCAGGTGAGAGGGGGTGAGACTGGCAGCGCTTCTGCGCTGTAGGCTGCTGGGCGCGTCTTGGATTCTGGTCAGATGTCTGGTTTGAGCCAATCCGGTCACAGCCTGGGCTGGGAGTGCTAGCAGCCAATCCTGCACTACCTGAGGGTACTAAAGGGCTGTCAAGAGGTCCTTTAGTTGCCAGTGCAACGTCTGTCACAGCGTATGCTGTGAGCTAGTTCTCTGCGCTCCCTTGCTCCTTAAAGTGCCGTAGTTCCAGTGTGTCTCTAACAGTTTCACCTCTCAGTCTTGTTGCGGTCCGGCTCCTGTTTACTACTCGCCGACTGTACCCACAACCTGCTGTCTGTCCTGCCGACCTCGGTCCACCGAGTACCACCAGCGTCTCCTCAGCTTTACCTCACCCTATGTGTGTACCCAAGTTACCTTTTCATTCATTCATACCCCCCTTAGACCGGCTGCTTTCCAGTACCAACAAACAAATCCTCACTTGCCATCCGACTCCACTCCGGGTCCAGGTGCACGCCAAGCCGTGACAGTTATGTATGAGTAAATACTCCTGTTTTCAGACTGATATTTTGCACCAGAAATATGGCTAGTGCAAGTGCGCAATCATAATGGATCCTTGTGAAAGTAATTGCTAACAGGTGCATTTCTGTCCCACTTTACATTCAGCATGCCTGAAAGTATCCCATAGTCCTCAGGAAAGAAAGATTCCTCAACATCTGAAGCAGCAATGAAGCCTACATTGTAGATATGGTATAAGTTTATTAGTGACTTAGGGATATATTTACTAAAGATTGATTTTGGATTCTGTTCGATCTGCCATTCAATTTTGATATCGGAAATTTGCTAAAGCCAAAAACGGATGTCAAATTGAACAGAAAACAGAATTTCACTCAAAATCGAATATAGGCAAAACATCAATGTTTTCCCGTAGTCAAATATAGGATCCCTTCATTTACTAACATTCGATTTGCAAATCGAACGTAAATCAAGCGTAAATTCGTCCTTCAAATCCCCAAATGAATAGAATAATGAGACAGTCGATTTGAGCTTCTAAAGTATTCTTTTGGCTGAAAATTGATTATGATGTCTTTAAAAGTTCCCAAAAGCATGGGGGCAGTCTGGCTGTAGGAATAATGGATTTTCAAGGCTATGCTATGCTGTGCACCTACCTGTGGTATCAGGGGCGTAACTAGCTCTTTGGGGGCCCCCATAGCAAAGGTGCAGCCGACATAGCCAGACAAAAAAAAATATATGTATACAATATATATCCATATAAATGTCTATATAAGATGAGCATATTATATTTATGAAGAAATTATAAATCACTTTCACTTTTCTAGAGTGTGCGCAAGTGTTTCCAATTTTTTCCCCTATTAATTAGTATGCATGTGATACATTTGGCCCAATAGGAAGAAATGAGGAGCTTAGTTAGATTTTGCTTTCTATTTTGCATTCGAATTTGGAAGGGATTTCATAAACTGAAAACAAAATCCCTTCTTAAAATTGATCAAAATCGAATTCGAATTGAAAATCGATTGCAAAATCGAATATTATTAAATAATGAATTTGTTAAGGGATTTTACAGTTTGTTTTAAATTCGATTTCAGACGATTTTATAGATTCATAAAATCGAATACCAAATCAAACTAGTAAATGTACCTCCTTAGAGGCCAGTAACTTACCCAATGTAGCCCCCCATCTGAGTTGCTTTCCGTATGACTACTGTAATTTTGAAAGGGTATGCAAACTAAGAGAAAAAAATAAGGTACTCTACACTTTAAGAAAAAACACAGTAATAAATGAAAAAAATGTTTTACATTTAAAATGTACCTTTATTAATAATTTGAAATAAATGGATACAGGAGAGCGCACTCAGTAATAAGGTAAAACATACTCTTTAGTTGTGTAAATATCCACATACATTTAAAGTTTAAAACAGCAAGCATGACATTTCAGCGGTCACCCAGTCCCTGGCAGATAGCAGCAGCTCCAGGAATGAGACCTCTTCTACGAGTAACGCCGGCTTTGGACACAGGCAGATCTCGTTACAGCGTCCACATCACAAGCCAAACCTCAACATGTTTCGTCACCCAATGACTTCATCAGAGGTGTGGTTCTCTTCCCCCGGCATCAGTTTAAATGCACATATCAATCAATACATTGTTACCTTATTGACTGATAATAACATGCATAATTCACATTGAAATTACACTATAATCATATACAAATAATCATACACATATATAACAGTCATAATAATAAAATTTCATACAAGATAAATAAATAATTTGGATTGCATACCCAATATTTTTGTCAGTTAGATTGGAGACCAACATATGCTTTTTTGTTTCTAAAATTATTATCATATTCCTGTGTGATTTATCCCTTTGCCCACTTTTTTTGCAACTTAAAAAAAGTATTATCAATCCTTATGTGAAAGGACCATTGAAGTCAACACAATGTTAATGCTTAACAGCTTTGACAGAAACAAATACTGCAAATCCTATATATGTATGAACCCTGAATCCCCCAAATAGCCATTGCATCTTTGCAGGGGTCAGTTATCTTCTGTGGAAATCTGGCTTGAGTTGCATCTATTCCATGCCTGTGCCATTGTGTACTAAGGGCCCGATTCAGCAAGTATCGCACGGCTGCGTTCGTACGCAGCCGGTCGATGTTTGCAATCTGTACATGCGTCAAAGTGCGCGTGTGCAAACCGGCTGTTGCGATCGGGAAGCGACCACAGTGAGCACAGAGATTGACAGGAAGTGTCCGTTTGGGGGTGGTGAAGGGGGGTGTTAAGAGAAATGCAGGCATGCCTGTGCGTTTAAATGCTGTTACAGGGGCTTGCATAATTAAGCCCCTGTGATAGCATACGCTGGCAGAGGTCTAGATGGCGACAGGAAGTTTAGCAGTTTGTTTCGGCAGGGTCAGGTCAACCACAACTGTGCGAATGGTTCTGATGTTACCGATGTTTTTGTTGACTGGCGGATGCATGTCATGGGAAGTGGGGGGCGGCTTTTTATACAGTGATGGGTGTCTTGGTATAGTGCTGCGGTTGCTGTGCGATTGCATTCATTAGCATATTTTCGCAGTTAGCATGTGTGTGCGAACACAGCCGTGCGATCCGTGCTAAATCAGGCCCCAATTTGGTAATTAAACACTGTTCGTAGTAAAAAAGAAAGAATAGTCCTGATATTTTAATTTAAACAAAACTGGATAAATCAAAGTCAAAAGTCTTTTGTTTTTTGCATTATATGTGAAGTAATTATACAGCACTACTTGGACTACAGCTTTCTTTGTAATCATCCATATATTATATTGCAATGTTTTTACAGACATGCGAACTTGTAAATTTTACACGAGAAAATTGCCGTAAGTAAATTCAGTTTCCATCTATAATATTTGTTTTTCAAAAACAATGATTTCTTATTTTAACATACTGAAATGTCTTTATTTACAGCTTGCTTCTCAGGTAAAACTTTTAACATTACTATATATTTACATTGTCATTATCCGTATGAATAAGATATAATGGCATTCATATTTTAATTTAAGGTCCTCCTAAATGTCCAGTTTATCCAAGTGAAGTAGTGTTTGCTATTGATGTATCGGAAGACGTTTCACAAGTTGCCTTTCAGAGAATGAAGGACATTATCATCTCCCTTGTAAAACAGATGGAAATTAGTGACAGTAATTGCCCCAAAGGGGCACGTGTGGCAGTAGTCTCTTACAGCAATAATGTTAAGTACCTCATTCGTTTCGCTGACTACAAGAATAAAAACCTATTACTAGAAGCAATTCAAAACATCACATCTGAAAGGAGAAGCTCCCAGAGAAACATTGGGGAAGCCATGAGGTTTGTGGCTAGGAATATCTTCAAGCGTGTCCGTCATGGAGCCCTCATGAGAAATATTGCTGTTTTTTTTGCTAATGGACCTTCCAAAGATTCCACATCAATAAACACAGCTGTATTGGAACTACGGGCGCTTAAAATCATACCTGCAGTTATCGCTTTCCGCGATGTCCCCAATGTTAAGACAGCTTTTGCGGTGAGTTATGGAGGCAAACTATGATTTTTGTTTTAGCATCTCTTGAAACATTATTATTCTATGAAGCTTTCTGTCTTTTTAAAATGGTACTGTGATGTATGTCTACCTTTTATTTATCTACTCTTTGGCTCTATGACTCCTTCAGTTCTGACTGTTTGACTTTGCTCCTTGTGCTTTATCAAGTCCTGGAGGGTATTAGAGTACCCTAGAGGAAAGTTAGCTGCAGTAGACTCAAAAGCATTCTGTGGGGCTTATTCATCATACCTAAACTTTCTCTGGAGGTAATTAGGTTTAGAACTCGCATTTAGTTCTACCTAATTACCGGAGGAATTCATCATTCATACAGAGGCAGTAATTTTGTGTGTCCCCCTCTGCTCACCTGCCCCCCTCCCCCCCCGCTCCCCCCGCTCACTTACCCCGTCCAGCACATACCTGCCCGCGCAGTAGTCTCCGGCTCAGTCTGCTATGCTGGCATGTGTTCTCCCAGAAGAACACAGTACTGTATAGAAAAAAAAAAACTTTTTTTTTGTCTAAACTTTATTGTGCTCTGCTGGGAGAACACATGCCAGCATAGCAGACTGAGCCGGAGGAGAGACCAGAGCGCCGGAGGGAGACGCCGGCGGACCTGCCCAGCTGGAAGCAGGTAAGCGTTACCTACTATGCACCACCTCACAGTGGCGGATAGTAACACCATCATTAATTTTCGGAATTTGATGAATACCATAATTTCCATATCCCCATACTAATGTATGGGGCGTGTGGAAATTAACGCAGGGGGACTTAGCAAGGAGATATCAGTGATATCTCCTGTGCTAAGTGTGTTCATGAATACTAAAATAACGTTATTTAAGGAGAATGTCCTTAAAAACTTTATTTTAGTGTTGATGAATAGGCCCCTGTGCCTGGGTACTCTGGGAGTTCTCCAGTAATAGTATGTGAAACTTGTCCTTCTCCTTACCTGACCTGGTGTTATTCCTGCCTATGTCTTGTTTGATATACCAGTTTATGTTTGTACAGTATCCTGTTTGTTTTTTATTTGACTACTGATATTATCCCCTACCTAACTGACTACCCATGTTGGCCTAACTCTTAAACTCTTAAATTTATGACTGCCTGCTCTTAACTCCTGACTTTTTTACGTCTGTCTATTCTTTTGATAGTTAGACTACTATTATACAGTATGTATCTAGAGTGCCCCTGGGACCCCAACAGTGGCGGTTCTAGGGGTGGGCTAACAGGGCAGTCGCCTGGGGCGCCGGCCCCTAGAGGGCGCCACTGAGTCCCCAGAAGGTAAAAAAATAATAATCCCATAATAAAAAAAAACCCCCAGCGCCGGACCTCCCCGCGTTGCCGCGTTGTTAACATTGATATTTGTTATCAGCAGGCACCCAGCTCCGTCCCTGCAGCAGCAGCCGAAGCTCGCTCCAGAGCTCCGGCTCCCGCATAGAGCACTATGGGAGGGATGTCATGACGTCTCACCCATAGATCCGTGGTGGAGCCGTGGTCGGACCGGACGGCAGCGGACGTCGGAGCGTACGCAGGAGTGGGGCCTAAGGTAAGTATTGTGTTTGTATTTTTTATTTTTCAGAAGGGAGGCATGGGGGCATTACTACTGGGGGCATGTCTATAAGGGGGCATTACTACTGGGGGCATGTCTATAGGGGGGCTTTACTACTGGGAGCATGTCTATAAGGGGCATTATTACTTGGGCATTACTACTGGGGGCATGTCTGTAAGGGGCATTACTACTGGGGACATGTCTATAGGGGGGCTTTACTACTGGGAGCATGTCTATAAGGGGCATTACTACTGGGGCATTACTACTGGGGCATGTCTATAAGGGGGCATTACTACTGGGGGCATGTCTATAAGGGGCATTACTATTGGGGGCATGTCTATAGGGGGGCATTACTACTGGAAGCATGTCTATAAGGGGTCATTTCTACTGGGGGCATGTCTATAAGGGGGCATTACTACTGGGGGCATTACTACTGGGGGCATGTCTATAAGGGGTCATTACTACTGGGGACATGTCTATAAGGGGGCATTACTACTGGGGGCACTAATGGGGGCATTACAACTTTGGGCACTACTATAGGGGGCATTCCTACTGTGGGCACTAATATAGGGGGCATTATTACTGGGGCACTACTAATGTGGGCACTACTATAGGGGGCACTACTACTGTGGGCATTGTATTAAGGGCACTACTACTCAGTACTGTGGGCCTTGCGTATAAGGGGCACTAATTTGGGCATTGTGTAAAAGGGGCACCACTGTGTGTCATAAGATGAATAAGGGACTAATGTGTGACATAATTTGAATTAGGGATACTGTATTATAAAGAGAATTACTGTGTGTGGCACAATATAATATACAGGGCATTACTGTGTATGGCATAATGTGTTATACAGGGCATTACTGCATGTGGCATAATGTGTTATACAGGGCATTACTCATACTTACCTACCTTTCAGAATCTCTTCCCGGGAGAAGCCCGGGTAAGAGAAGCAGCAGGGAGCCGATGGGGGCGGGGCCAAACGAATCACGTCATTAAGCCCCGCCCCCTCGTGGCAAAACTGCCCGCGATTGGGTAAAATTTACATAGGAGGCGGGGCCAAATGCTGTGATTCATGCAGAATCACATCTTAAGCCCCGCCCCTTCACGGAGACCCGCGATCGACGCGGGTATTCTCCTCATTCTGCCCACTTCACTAGGAAATGTACCTGAAAATGTGTTAATTGGATCATGTCATTTTATTTCTAGTTGAAAGGATAAGTTTGCCCCACTCTTTATAAGATCGTTGATCTGAGTAACACCCCTATCACACTCAGGGCCTGATTCAGAGCCGGACGCTCTGACAGAGCGCTCGCTCTGAATCAGGGCCTGGCATTTTTTTTTTTTTTAGAACGGCCTCCTGGCTGCTCGCATAGCTGTGGGTGACCCACAGCTATAGCTAGCGGCCATGATGATGGTCGCGATGGTCAAGACCAGCGCGACCATTGTGCTTGCGACGAGACCCTTGTGGTAGGGTCTCGTTGCCGCAAGCCCCATAGAGCTTTCGGCTCTAACAGAGCCGAATGCTCTCCACTGACATCACTTGTGATGTCAGTGGGGACGGCCCCAGACGGTAGACGTTCCCATGGGAACGCTTCCCTCTGGGCAGCCATGCCCCCGGCCCACCCACCAAAGAGGGCGTGCTGTCAATCAACATCGACAGCACGCCCCCTTTGGTACGAGACCCGGAGTGACAGATTGCCCATCGCTATCCGGGTCTCGCACATGCGCACGACGGAGCTGGCTCCGTCGTGCGCATGTGCACTGGCCTACCATTGACCCGGTTGCGAGCACACAGCGCTTGCGACCGGGTCTGAATCAGGCCCTCAGTCCTCCATCAAATTATAGATAGTTTTGAAGGAGTCTTCATAAACCACAAATGGCTGAAATGGGAGACCTTGGTTTGTGAGATTAGAGAAATGCAGATCTGCCTAGCTGTAAACAATTGAGAATTTGGTGTTTCGCTGTAAGTGATTAAAGAAAGACACTGTTCATTGGTAATTTTCTAGCAAGTATGTGCTAAAAACCACCCCTACATTATGTCCTTCCCATGAATGGTTGCCAGGTGTTGAAGTTAGTTTAGCTAGGCGGCAACAAATACATGTGAATAAGTGAATATAAAATATATTTGTCTTAAGAGTAACCAGTGGGGTAGTGACATATAACATTCAGCAGCTGAGAAAAGATGTCATCTTAATTAGCTTATTCTGCCTGGCAAGGTTAGTGGAAGAGATATCCAGTGATCAGCCTTGCTCTTAAACCAGTTAATACCTTGCACACTTGAATAAAGATAAAGGGGAGTTAAGCAGGCAAAGTGATTTTTTGTGTGCATATACAGAGAATATAAGTGATTTTCCCCAATTCATATTTAACTCTAAGAATTGACCAAATTGTTCTATTGTCTGTAGAACTGCTAGCAAAGAGCTATAGCGATCACTCAGGAAAGACGGCATCATAAACAGCCCGGATTCCTGATACTGTAGATATTACTAGAGGCTCTATTGTGATTGCACACAGAGCAGAGGAAAGTGGGCATGCCTGTCAAGGTCTTTATTTTAACATGAAAATGTTAGAAACCCCTTCCTCCCTTTTATCTGTCTTTGCTACAGGATCTTGGTACAGCATGTGAAACCAATTATGACTCGCACAAACAGGCTCTTTCAATGGAATCAAAAGCTTTTGACAAATTCAGAGCCTCCACTTTCTAACACCCAATTTAGAATGGGAAGAGTATCAAATGCATAAGGAGACTGCATTAAGCTGGTTTGGTCTTGGTGTATTATAAAATAAATTACTTTATACAATCTTATACTGTAGCTAGGATTTTGGCTGGAATATTGGTACAAGTGGTTGCAAGGGTTATCTGACAGTAATCGGTATGAAATCCCGGCAGTCGGGATACCTTCTGTCAAAATGCCGACAGCAGCATCCCAATGCTCGGTATCCCGACAAGGATCAGATAAGTATACTAACCCTCTCCCCTTCTCCCTCTAACCCTAACCCTCTGTTTTTGCACCCTAACCCTCCCCACTCCTCACCCTAACCGTCCCCATTAGTACCTAAACCTAACCCTCCCCCCTTGGTGCCTAAACTCAACCGTGCCCCCTTAGTGCCTAACCCTAAGCCCCCCCAGTGCTGCCTAACCCTAACCTCCCCCCTCCTAAAGCCTAATCCTAACCCCCCATGGTGCCTAAACCTAACCCTCTCCCCCAGTGCCTAACAACTAAGGAGCCCTGCAATACTTACGATCGGGATGCCGGCTGTTGAGATTCCGGTGTCGGTATCTAAACTGGCCTTGGGATTTCGACGCCTATGTTTAGGCCCGTGTCGGGATTTTGACGCCGGGATTTCAACAGTTGGCATCCTGTTCGCCGGCAAACTGACTGCATCCCATCTGACAGTATGATATTTTGTATCTTTTATAGGGAAAATAATAATGCATCCTTCAGCCATTTATGGGGGGCAGTGTTCTCATTTCCCGGGCTGGTATTTAGCAATCTGGCAGATGGCCTAAGGATTCAGCAATTAAGTTTTTATAGGTCTTCCACAGGGCATAGTTTTATAGTGGACATTATCTTCTCCAACTGAATCGGGAGGTGTAATGTGTCCCTGTCCACAGTAAACACCTGAAGTAAATAAAACTCATTGTTCTTCCCAGGATCAATTTCACTGGCACTCCACCTAGCTCTTTTTACATGCCACTCTGCACTCTAATGGCACCAATCACATGGCTTCCCCAGAATGAGTCCTCGGTATAGTGTAACCAGTATTACAGAGCTCCACCAATTGCGGCCCATTGCTAGTCTCGCAATGAACTGCAACTCCAAAACTGGTTATGCTCTGCAGATCACTCGCTCTGGGAGAGCTATCTGATTGAGGTCTGCTTGTTAAACATGTGGGAGGAATCTTTGATGGGAGGGAGACCTGTGACTGTGACTCACATCAGAGTCGTGCTTTACATACATTACTGTGATAGGCACAATCACAGATCCCCCTCCCATCAGAAATCTCCAGAGTCGCAAATTGCTGATGTTACTGTGCCATACAGTCACAGAGATCCCTCCCATCAGAAAACCTTACCCAGTCTTAAGAGACAGGGCCTGGTTTGAAAAGCAGGAAGATTGCAGAGAGGGTAGATGGAGCATGTAGGGCGTGCAGTGTGCACTGTGTCCAGCCAATAAGTGAGCAACATCTGCAAGAGTAATTTCAAAATGATTGTGTCATGCCAGCAAGTGAGTAATGTAAGAGCCTCTAAAAATTATATCAACATTTTTCATTATTGCCAAGTACTACACATCACCCACCCGGCTGGCAAAATGGTATAGGGAGAACATTGCAGCTCTGCAAGATATTGGTCAATTGTCTCTGGTCTTCCCCCAATGATGAAAATAAGTAATTGTGTGTAGAATTTTGAATGAGTGATTATTTGAATGCAATAATACAAGTGAGACTATTGACCTGTCTGCACAACAGTGCTATTAAACAACCAGACTTGTCCTGAGATTTAAAATACAAATATTGGGGAAAATGTGAAAGAATACAATTTTGAATGTAAGTACGTGCTCACTGCAAATCATCATCCAAAACATCAGATTTAATATCCAGTGATCTGGAGGGTTCAAATGCAAATCACCAACGATATTTTGGGATTTGTTGTGGGTTAAAACACCTACTCACCAGTGTTTTTCCCATGTCACTGGCAGTTTAATAAAAACCAATGCCATTCTAGTGGGAGAAGTCCAAACATCCTTTCAAGTTCCTGCATTTAGGTATATGTAGAGTGAATGCTAATTAGCCATCTTCCTGCTACCCTTATCCAGTTGGTACCAGGATCAAAAAACAATTCTGAATAATGACGGATTCTAATTCCTGCCCATTTATTCAATAGATGGTTCATCTTAAATCATACTTACCGACCTTATAGACATACATTCTTCGAGCAGCCTCGAGAGCTGCCTCTAGAGGCCGGTTCAGGGGGCGGGGCCGGACTGATGACATGAGGACGGAGCGGGGCTAAATGACGCAAATAGTGCCATATAGCCCTGCTCCGTCCTCGCGGACCCACAAATTCCCTATTAAATCTCCCCATACTGCATGCTTCACTAGGAAGTGGGCAGGATGCGGGAGATCTGCCTATACTTCCGGTGGTGCGGGGGGTTACACGAAAAAACAGAAACCTCCCGTGACTTCTGGGAGTGTAGGCAAGAGTGTCTTAAATGTAACTCATGTGTTTTAGGAAGTTCCAAGTGAACCTTTTTTTAGTGCCAAATAGATGTACAAGTATGTAATTCAGCAACTACTCCTCAGAAATATGGTCATAATAACAAGCAGTATATGGAACCAAATCCAGGAACACAGGTAAAGACCACAGTAGTGGAAACTAATATGTACCCACACAGGAGTGTACAGCCGAACAAATAGTGATGCAGTCAAGTGAGAGCTGCAGTGTAGATTCAGTGTCCTGGACACTACATTAGGTAATAGAAGGCCGAAATAAAAAAAGTATGGTGGCGGTTCTCTGAGGAGGGGTCAAAGGACCCCAATAACCAGGTTTATGAGGGTGTCATCTCAAGGAGCACTTGGGCCCTCATTCAGACCTGGTCGCAAGCGCTGAGCACTCGCAACCGGGTCGATGGTTAGGCCCTGCGCATGCGCAGCGGCCGTACTGCGTGTGCGCAAGCCCCGGAGCGAGAGAGAAATTCTTTCGGTCCGCAGCTCACTACAAAAGGGGCGGCTGTCGATGTTGATCGACAGCTCGCCCCATTTTGCAGGCATGGCGGTGGGGTTGGTTTCACAAACGGAGGCGTTCCTTAAGGAATGCCTGCCATTTTGTGGGCGGCCGCACTGAGATCAGCAGTGATGTCAGTGGGGAGCTTCCTGCTCGATCAGAGCAGGATGCTCCCTGGGGCTTGCGGTTGCCGAGACCCAACCTTAGGGTCTCGTCGCAAGCCCCGATGGCCATCGCGACCATCAACCTGGTCAGTCACTAAAGCTGTGGGTGGCAACCCACAGCTTAGCTAGCGACCAGGAGGCCGCACTAGAAAATTCAAGTGGCTGCCCTCATGCAGAGCGAGCGCTCGCTTCTTGCGACCGCCTCTTCTGAATGAGGGCCTTTGTGTTCTAACACGGATGCTCCCTTCCCATTGTTTCCTACAATGGGGTGCAATTACTGTGCATAAAAGGGACTGGGGGGCTGCTTCCAACATGTACATGTAGTGCAACATATTTTTGGCCAAGTACAAATTGCTTCTTGCTTTTTAAATGCTCCTAACTTTGTATAAGCCCCACCATGTCCAAGTTGGTATAGTTTTGGCACTATTTTTCTTGATGCCTAGTTATTAAATGATGAGCGTACAGTAGGTTGAAAGAAAGAGGAAGTGACACAGGGAAAGATGAAAGAGTGAATCAAAAGCAAAAAAAAGGCAAGATAATAACGATCAATGTTTTTTCTGTGCACATACGCAGAACCACTTAGAGCTTCATGTATGCGTCCATTAACTAAACTGTGGACACCACTTCCGGGTGTCTGCAGCTGTACAGAAACAGATAGCAAATGGATAGGCATCGCAAAGCTGCATCCAATGGCTGGCAACCACCAAATACTTGGAATTCAATGGAAAAAATACTTCCAATGAATCAGGAACATTGATGGTTGCTAACCATTGGCTTCCAATGTCCTTCCCTAGGCTACAGAAAAAAGAATGTACAAGAAGGAAGACAGAGGGGTAGATGTATGAAGCAGTGAAAAGAGTGGAGAAGTGTGCCAATGGAGAAGTTGCACATGGCAACCAAACAGCTTGTACCTATAATTTTATAGAATGTACTTGATAAGTGCAACCTCAAAGCTGATTGCACAAAAAAGATCATGATAATATCATAGGGGATGCTCTGAATTAATTCTGAACACAAATTATATTAAAATACAATATTTATTACATTAAAAAAAGATATTAGCATATAAGCCATAAAAAACTGACTGTTCAAAATCTACTACACAGAAACAATACCATAACCACCTTACAAATAAGAGATATGCTTAATTATAAGTGCAAGTTCCCAAGTTGGATTAGTTTGTGTAGCATACTGTATATAGTCCCCTCCGATTTTAGAGTGAACCTCAATCCGGACGTAGTATGCAAGAATTTTTCTGGCACAAGTATCCATTCTTGCTAAAGATATTTAGCTATCAGCACAATTAGGAGCAATACAAGATCCCGGTATAATTACCCAGCCTAGTCCCGGCACTCCAACTCCTCGGGTTAGATGCTGGTCCGGTTTTACACAAGCTCCAGCTGTAGCTGTAATCCACGGAAATACAGGCTTTCTATGCGCCGTCCTGTTAGCCAGACTCTAGCCAAAAGGGAAACATTTACCTCGTCACTTGGATTGCATCGCAAGAGGTCCGGTCAGTTGTATAAGGTGGTAAGTAGGTAGGTATATAAATAAACTCTCAACGCGTTTCTCCATCCTAGTATCCTGACGGTTTTATCAGAAGGTAAGTAAAAATGCTGATTGGTTGCCATGGGCAACTTCTCCACTGTCACACTTCTCCACTCGTTTCACTTCTTCATACATCTACCCCAGAGAGAATGACAGCTGTAGTGCTGTATGCAACAGAGAGAAAATAAAACATGATATAGATGCTGGGATATCGTGAAGTCAAGACAGGGAAAGAGAGAGAAACCAATTGAAAGTGTTATGCCAGCAGTAGTTTATGTCATGCTCTAAATACCCCTCGGTAGTACATTATCTCACAGGGCTGCTGTAGAGATTACATGTCCCTTCTCTTTTTGGAAAGTCTTATTTTAATGTTTTTCCCATGAATTAATATCTGAAAGTCTCTCAATTACTATTTATTGTTCTATTGAGCCTGTTTATAATGATGATACTGCTAATAATAATTTATTTAAATGCTTCTATATACTGTTATTAATTAGGTGGATGAAAGTAATGTATTCCAGTTGTTTGTTTGGAAGGCACCGGAAGATCAGAAGCTAAATCTACTATTTCACTGCACTTTGTGCTATGGTAAGAGTTACATAAATGGCTTATTATATTTAAAAATAGATCATGATGATAATATTACAAGATGTCAATGATTTCCTCATGCTACAATATAATAAATCACTCTTATAATAATGTGAGTCTGGTTAATTCCGAATTATGACTAATCATAAACAAAATAGATTTTGCATGGTAATCATTGACATTCATTAAATTGAACTATAAGTTAAGGGAATACATTACAAGCTATGTACATGAAAGGTTAATTAAAATAAATGTTTTGATTAATTTCCCAACACTGCCTTCATGCAACATGAGCAATTCTGCAAATAAAGAGGTTGTTTTAATTAACCTAACACATGCTGTGGTTAAATAACATTCAGAACGTCATTGGGCAGTACTCCTTAAGACTGGTGTCAAACCTATTGGGGCACAATTTTGTTGACAATGACATTTGGTGATCCGATAATCTTTAGAAGATATATTTCTAGTAAATGGACAAAACACAATAGCTATCACAAAGATCTCCAATACTACATTAACACTGCATTAGTCTTACTAGAACTTAGTATTCTTGTATTTCAGGTAAATTATTTCTGATTGTGTAATATAGCTCTTCAACACTTGTAGTATGTCACCAGTCTTGATCAGAAAACAATAGTTGTTTGTTCCAGAACTGTAAAGAAATGTGTAAACACTTTGCATTGAAATAATGTTATCAGTATTGGCTTGTTAGTATTCTGTCTAAGGTAGTTTTTTGTATATTTTTGAGAATATATATGTATTATAAGTTCTCAGAAACATGTTTTTGGTTATGTTTTATGGATTTTTTTTATAGTAAACATACTGTATATTGGTGCAATAAAGTACTAAATGTTACATACCAAATGTGTTTCAGACAAGTGTAAACCTGATGAAGAGTGTGAGCTGGACCCCGTTCCTCCCACTGTAATAGACATGGACATTGTCTTCATTCTGGACAGTTCTCGTAGTGTGAGAAGTGATGACTTTGTGCGAGCAAAAGACTTTGTGAGCAGAATGATTGATCATGTCTACATATCAGAGGAGCCACAAACATCAGAGGCGGGAGCTAGAGTAGCTTTGCTCCAACAAGCCTCTCCCAGGTTCATGCCTAATAGAAATATAAACCCTGTTAAAACAGAGTTTGATCTTGTTGCTTACAATGACAGAAATATAATGAAACGCCACATCCAGGAAGCTGTGACACAGCTGGAGGGACCATCTGCATTGGGCTATTCCGTTCAGTGGGCCATAGAAAATATTTTCAGGAAAGCTCCCAGTGCAAGGAAGCACAAAGTCATTTTCACAATCCTTGGTAGTAGAACAAGTCCCTGGGACAGAGAACATTTGAAGGAAGTGTCCCGAAAAGCCAAGTGTGAGAAATTTACACTATTTGTCTTGGCTTTCGGAAAAGACATAAACCACAATGAGTTGCTTGAACTTTCTAGCTTACCACAAAGCCAGCATGCACTACATTTGCTAACTGTGTCAGAGCCCGAGGCAGTGTATGCGGAGAGATTCATCCATGCCTTCATAAGTCTCCTGAACAGTGAGTAGATATTGCATTTTTTCATGTGAGGAAGGGCTTATAAGACATTACTAAGTGATTGTCATATAGAGATCATTGGCCAAATGTAATAGGGTGAGAGTTTAGGAAATGTGAGAGTTTAGCAGTAAAACTCTCACACTAATACATTGATCGAGTTGTATTTTCAAAACAGGAAACACCTGGATGAGAGTTTAAAGCTTGAAAGTTTTTTGAGTCTGAAAAACATGCAAGTTTTCTCTTACATTTTTTAAACTCTCAACCTATTACATTTGGCCCCATGGGTCTCATTTAGAGTTTCCTGTACGTCTGTTTTTAGGTGCAAGATACACATTTCAGTACTGCACCTGTGCACCATAAATGCACACACACATGCATGTATAATTGTTTGCACCTCCTCATGCCCTTAGAGGCTGATTAAAGCTGGGTATACACTTGCTGACATATCGTCCGTACAGTTGTCAGACAATATATCGTCACGGCCATCGATCAGTGTGCATACCCAATACATCTGTGACAATGATGTTAACAGATATATTGTGTCGGCCGTGCAGCACACCTGATATCTTTAAGATATATCGAGCACATCTGCCTGTGTGCACAGACGACCGACCGACCCATATGCCAGCCACAGGAAACTCTGACATTGACAGCACTACCGCTTCCTGTGGCCAGATATATTGGTCGGTAAGTCAGTAATTGTGTATGTACACCTGCATACATACCAAATCAGCCTGTCAGCCAGCAGAGCGGGTAGGGGGGTGGTAAAGTATAGGCCGAGCACAGATAGGGTACAATATAACTAGCTGCAGATTAAACTACAGACACAGGGCCTGATTCAGAGACTGACACAATGGCATTTTTTACGTTGATTGAGCGTTCTGCAATTGTCTTGCAATTCCGCACGCACAGAGAACCTATTTGCAAAGTGATTGATAGTCAGCCTTTGGGGGAGGTAATGGGGGGGGGGGGAGTTAGGTTGGGTGAGCTGCAGTGTTTGCGGCTCATCAGACATGCTGCAAGGGCAAGATGGCTGTTCGATGTGTTTCGATATGACCAATATTTATGCAGGTAAGCCATGTCGTACGCAAATGAGTCTGCAGCAGTGGACATCCCTATGCTCGGGTGATCTTTAGAACCAGTAGCATATTTTCGCAGCTGCGTTCTGTATGAAATCGCAGCTGTGATCGCATAAGCATTCATCGCTGAATCAGGCCCACAATACACTTTAAGGGGTAAATTTACTATTGGTCGATTTGCAGGTCGATTTGAGGAGTGATTTAGCACTTCTCAAATCGAATGTTTGAAAACCAGTGATTTTGCTAAATTTACTAATATTCGATTTGAAGGTAGATTTGGAAAAAAAAATTCGATTTGAGTCGGTTTTGAAGAGTGATTTGCAGTTCGATTGGACATGTTCATGTCCAAATCAAATGGCAAATCACCTTCAAAATGAACTGCAAATCCCCGACACACGAACTGCTTCATGCTTTCAGTTTCAGCATGAGCAGTTCGTTGTCACACGGATACATGCAGACATCAGTGGGATGCCTGCATATATCTGGCTGTAAAAAGTGTGTAAATAGTTATATTAAAAAAAAAAAAAAAAGTGAGGTCACCCCCTAAATCAGAACCAGCCCCGGACTACTGAAACCCAGTTCTGGTGGACTAAGTACAGGGAAAAAATTACGTAGGGTCACGGGAAGCTTTTGCCCTTCTTCTCCACGGGAGGTTTCTGTCCTCCCTGAGCTCGCCTTAGGATGAAGCCGCGTCTGTGGGATTCATACGGGAAGGAGTAATAATTCTGGTTAGACTGATTACTCCTTACTGCGAGGGTCTGGTTTTCGTTTTGTTATTTTAACCCATGGATGCCTACTGGAGAAGGGGACCACTGGAGGTAATATAGGTGAGTATTGTGTGAGTGTGTGTATGTATGTATTAAAGTTATACTTTGTAAGGTGTGTGTGTTTCTTGCAACATTTCTTTACAGGTGAACTACAAGTCCCAGTGGGCCCTTAATGCCCCGCAAGCTGGTACTTGTGGTTCTCCAAGTACCAGTATGCGGGGGAGGCTTGCTGGGACCTGCAATTCTACTGGAATGACACTGTTTATTTTTATCTATTTTTACACAATCAACCTGCCACCCACCGCCCAGGGTGGGGGGGATAGCCCCGGGCTATCAGCCCAGGCTAGGGGTGCCCTGGAGAGGGAGACCCCTTTTTTTGAAGGGGTCTCCAACTCCCCAGGGATCCCTGGCCTGGGCTGACTAATGGACAGGGCTGATGCTGCGGCTGGGGGGCCCAGTGATAGGGCTCCCCTGGCTGTGGCATCAGTCCCCCGTTTGAAAGGGTCCAGAGCTAGTTCTGGATCTTACAGGGGAACCTACGCAATTTTTTCCCTGTAAATCCAGGACCAGCCCTGCTTCCCATAGCCCAGTGCTGGTTGTACAGGGAAACCCTACGTCATTTTTTCCCTGTACTTAGTCAACCAGAACTAGGTTTCAACAGTCCGGGGCTGGTTATGATTTGGGGGGGGACCTTAAGTAAATTTTTTTATAATTTTAACTCTTTCTTTGCTTTTTACAGCCAGATACATGCAGGCATCTCACTGCTGTCTGCATGTATCTGTGTCAATCCGACCTGCTCATGCTCAAATCAAAAGCATGAAGCAGGTCTATTGTATTGGGGATTGGAAGTTCGATTTGAAGTCCGATTTTGAGGTCGATTTCAAATCGAATGATAGTAAATAAGGATTTTGTGTTTTGGGCTATGTAAAAGTACCAATGTTTTCCAATGGTCGATTTGAGTCAAAATTCGATTTGAAGTCCGATTTTACATTAGATTTGGCCTTTAGTAAATACCCAAAAGCAAAATCGAAGCCAAATCGAATGAAAATCACACCTCAAATCACTCAAAATGCCAAATCGACCTTTAGTAAATTTACCCCTAAGAGTCTTACCTCCTGAAGGTGCTGGAGGACTGGTGCAACAGTGCCTAATGGTAATGATGATGACTATCAGCTGCAGGAGCTAGCTGCTCCTGATGGTACTTAATCATTAAATCATTATTAGCTATATTATATGATGATGTCATATCCGTCTGTCCATATTACTTAATTGACATTTTAATTTGGAGTACATCAAGAATTAATATTCACTTTGTACTTTAAAGGGTAAAACTATGGCCCTCATTCAGAGCCGTACGCTCTGAGCAGAGCGCACGCTCTGAATGAGGGCCGGGCTCCATGAAAATGGAGCGTCCTCCTGGACACTCGTATAGCTGTGGGTCACCACCCACAGGCTATACGAGCGTGCATTGTGATGGTCGCGATGGTCGTGACCATCGCGACCATCGAAATTGCGAGCCGTAGCCTGCGGTTGAGGTTTTCAACCGCAAGCTCCGGAGTGATTTTGGCTCTATCAGAGCCAAAATCACTCCCACTGACATCACTAGTGATGTCAGTGGGCCGGCTTTTGACGGGAGGCGTTCCCGTGGGAACGCCCCCGTCAGGGAGGCACGCCCCCGGCACGCCCACCAAAGGGGGCGTGCTGTCAATCAACATTGACAGCACGCCCCCTTTGATCGGACACAACGAGCGAAGGACTTTCCTTCGCTCGTCGCGTCTGGCGCATGCGCACGACGGAGCTCCCTCCGTCGTGCGCATGCTCAGTCCATAACATCGACCCACTTGCGAGCGGACAGCCGCTCGCGAGTGGGTCTGAATCAGGCCCTATGTCTTTGTATTTCATTACATTTGTATTTACATTTTTATTTAATTATGTTTTATATTGAAAATGTGACTCGCATTTATTAACAGCACTGGGCCTGATTTAGAGTTGTACGCTATGCCGATGATTTTGCGAATGGAGTAATTTTTGCCACTGTGCATGCGTTTGAGTTGCACTGCGCATGATTCAATGTACTTTACCGTAGTCACACACTTCAAGTCTTTATTTGCAGAGTGATTGACAGTCAGGGAGCGTTTGGTGGAGGCAACAGGGGAGTGTCGGCTAAAAATACAGGTGTGTCTCCACCATTCCATCTGCAATCCCGTACGCAGGAAACATGACTCTGGCATCTCAGTTACGGCAGCCATTCTGAGCAACCATACACTCACTCAGTATGTCGATGTTTGCATGATCTGCGAAGGCTCAGATGGGTATCTCAGTACAAGTCCCGCCCTCGGTTGCATTAGCATATTTTTGCATATCCACAAATCGTAGCTGTTGGAGCATTGGCATACAACTCTGAATCAGTACTATTCTCTGTATATAACTCTTGATAATAAGTCTAAATTCAGAGACGGACGGTAATGCATACACAACTGCATACTCTCACGGTTCGCAGTAGCTAAAATATGCTAATACAACAGGCAGCAGATTTTGTATTGAGACGCTCACCGGAGCCCTTGTAGTTGCCTGCAACTGCGTACACAAACGCAGCATTGTACGCAGATCTTCAAAACATCGACAGCACAAGTAAGTCTATGGTCACTCAGAATAGCTGTGGCAATTAAGACGCTGGAGGTTCGCTCTGTGCGTGCGCAATCGCACACGCTGGCTAGTACACTCCCAGGAAATGACCCTGACACGCCTGCATTTTCGCCAAGACTCTCCGTAACCACCCATATAACGGTCTCTTCCTGTCAATAAATTGTGAGTAAATCCTCACAGCATGCGCAATCGCAATTCTTTCGCAGAGTGTGTGCAATGCAGTTGGGACGCATGCGCACACCACCGAAAATCGCTTCTGCGTGAACACCAGAATAGCATTCAGCTCTGAATCAGGCCCTATATAGGGTAATATGACTTATCATTTACTAATAGCACTATATGTATACGCTATCTCTACAATATAATGGGGTTTAAGACAACTATTCACATTTGCTACAGTTTTTGATCTGGACTCGTCTTGATATGTGTCAGACACAACAAAGCACTTATGCCTCTTTTCTCTATGTACATTCTCAGTGTGCAAGGGTGGATAAAGGGCTTTATGTTGAATAAATTAGATTTTTATATAGTGTACTATCTAAAACATTAATACATTTGCTACATATTTAGAGCTCTAATGTATGTACATAAAGCCCCAGGTGTAAATTTACTAGGATTCGATTTTGTCCCGATTTGTCCCGTTTTTCAACTTGGATAGGATCGATCAAAAACAGCCGTTTTGTTCACTTAAAAAAATTGTGAATTTACCAAGTTCCCGGTTTTGACAGGATCGTTTTGTTAGATGGTGTATTTGGTTGATACTGTCTGTTTTGAACTCCCGATTTCACCGCCCGAATTTCTCTCCTGAACAAGCAGGCTGCACATATCAGTGAAATTACTGCAGACTGTTTGTTGTTGTTTTTTTATTTTTAGGGTTCATTTTTTTTAAATGACGTAGGGTCCCCCCCCAAAAGCATAACCAGCCCCAGACTTGTCAGCCTGTCCTGCTATCTACAATTATGGTGTCACGGCTGCCGACACTTAAGACTCCTGGGAGGAGGCAGGCCTACTAGGCACAATAAAGTGGGGTGGCTTTAGGAATTATCTTTTCATGAAATCTCGATAGCACGGAATAAAAGTAAATAGAATTTATTCACAGGAGAAATATAATAGCAACGTCTCACATAAAGTCTCAACAACACTGAGGTTCACATAAGCAATAATGAGCATAGGAGAAAACCCCCATATAGTCTTTAACACAGAAAAGTTAATATGGTAGGGAACCCCGAGTCCAGTATGAGGCTAACACCTCAGGATGGTATAGAGGAGCTTCACCTGGGTGGAACTCTGTAGTGATGGAGATCCAGAGCAGAGTGAGCCCTGTTATGTGGTGAAAGACGGAGCAGGGTTGAGCCCTGTGATGCTGTGAGGTTGAAGCAGGGTTGAGCCCTGTGATGCGGTGAGGTCGGAGCAGGGTTGAGCCCTGTGATACGGTGTGGTCGGAACAGGGTTGAGCCCTGTGATGCGTTGAAGCCAGAGCAGGGTTGAGCCCTGTGATGCGATGAAGTCGGAGCAGGGTTGAGCCCTGTGATGCAGTGAGGTCGGAGCAGGGTTGAGCCCTGTGATGCAATGAGGTTGAAGCAGGGTTGAGCCCTGTGAAGCGGTGTGGTTCCGGAACTAGGTTGAGCCCTGCGGTGTAACTAGAATCCGGAGCAGGGTTGAGCCCCGAGATGCAATGAAGGTTGAAGCGGGGTTGAGCCCTGTGAAGTGGTGTGGTTCCGGAACACGGTTGAGCCCTGCTGTGTGACTAGAATCTGGAACGGGGTTGAGCCCCGCGATGCGGTGATGATATCTGTAACGGTGCAGTTGACAACTGTAACGAAGATGGGTTCGATGTCCACAGGAGTGAGAGGCAACAGGCAAAGTAAATAGTGCAGCAAAAGGTGAAACCACAGCAGTGGAGCAAAAAGCAATACTTAGGCAATGGCTAAGTTGAGCTCTGTAGTGCGGCTGGTAACTGGCATCAGAAGTTTAGCTGGAACATGAGCGGAGATATAGCAAAGTCCACAGCAATCCACAGGCACAGCAGGGATCTGGCAGGAGTCCAAGAAAGACCTGAAAGTAACGTTGCACAGACACTGAGACACACTTAGTAACAGGCTTTATACTAGAGGTATGTGTTCCATAGGAAGTTCAGAACATGTGACCCAAATTGAATCAGGTTTGAAATAATGAGCAATCTAGGAATCCCACAACCTGACAACACCTTGGAAACAGATGATCACTTTAACTCTCTATTCCCTGTATGTGAAGAACGCCAGCAAGCAGGATAGCTCCTCCAACGACCACAAAGGAACTTTGGAAAAAGTAATCTATCTTTATGTACTGAAATAGTCACAGTCCTGACATATGGGGAACAAAACGAGTAGGGTTCCACCGTCATTTAGGTACCAGGACCAGGCTTGAGGGCCAGTCCTGGTTTTAATTATAGGGGGAAAAAACTTGCGTAGGGATCCCCCTATAATTAAAACCAGCACCGGACCCTTTCTAGCTGGGGGCTGATGCCACAGCCAAGGGAGTCCTTTCACCAGGACCCCCAGCCACAGCATCAGTCCTGACCGCTAGTCAGCCCAGGCCAGGTATCCCTAGGGAGTTGGGGACCCCCCCAATAAAGGGGTCCCCCTCCAGGGCACCCCTGGCCTAGGCTGATAGCCTGGGGCTATCCCCACCATCTCTGGGTGGTGGGTGGTGGGTTGATTGTGTATGTGGTGTGTAAAAGAATAGAAGTATCAACATTGTCTTTACAGTCAAACTGCAGGTCCAAGCAAGCCTCCCCCACATGCTGGTACTTGGAGAACCACAAGTACCAGCATGCGGGACATTAGGGACCCACTGGTACCTGTAGTTCACCTGTAAATTAATGTCTAAAAAAACACAAAACACACACACACCGTGAAAGTACAGTTTTATTACATACATGCATACACACACACACACACATACTCACCTACATTACCAGGAGTGGTCCCCTTGTCCAAAGTAGGCATCGAAGGTCTTCTTAAAACAAAAAAAACAAAAATCCCGATCCAGGATGGTTGATATCTCCCGAATGAAACGCTCAGACGTGGCTTCTGCCTTTATAGAGCCGTATCTGAGCTTTCATTGGCTGAGAGAGGTGAGCCCCCGCCTCTCTCAGCCAATGAACGGCTCCTTCATTGAAGTCAATGGTGGGAATCACAGAATAAACTTTAGTAATAAACTTTTTTCCCCCCTATAATTAAAATCAGGACTGGCCCTGCAACCTGTTGCTGGTACCTAAATTACAGTGGAACCCTACTCGTTTTGTTCCCCGTAATTTAGGTACCAGGACAAGATATGTCCGGGGCTGGTTATGCTTTTGGGGGGGGGGACCCTGCTTAATTTTTTATATTAAATTAACCCTTACAACACACTTTCCATTAATAAACATACACAAATCACTCGGATTTGTGTACGTTGAATGACAATTTGCAGCTCAGGAGGTGGTGCATTAAAAACTACCATTGAGTCCCCGATTTGAGTGTAAATACGGATGACTTTTGCAAAACGAATAATGGTAAATTTCCAATTTAGGCAGAAATAAGTGAAAAGTACTTCCGAATTGAGCCGATGGTGATATAATTTCTATTGGTCAAAACGGCCGAATTTGCGGCATTAAACCACCCGATTTCAACACCAAAAGTAACTCAAATCACCTGACTTTAATGATAGTAAATTCCCGATTTGCAAAAAAGTGATATCACCCGAAAATGCAAATCGGACCAACACGAATCTTAGTAAATTTACCCCGTAGTGTATGAAGTTTTTGAGCGGAGTGATGCCATATGTAATATTGAATTCTTGCATATAACACAGCTCTGTTGAAAACAAGTATCCACATCTGCTACCTCAGTGATGATGGATGATTCCATCACAGAAGGAGGGGAGTAGGAAATGTAGAGCATTCCTCATGGTAAAAATGATTCTCATTATAATTCATGATTCCTCCTTTGGCCATGCCCATATGGGCAATTGTGCTAAGTGGCCCTACAGAGGCAAATATGAAGGGAAGAGTGTATTGTTTTTCTCCACAGTTGCCTTGATAACCTCTTAGAGCAGGATGTACTAAGCATCGCGATGCGGTACATCCCCCCTGTCTTCGGGTACATACCTTGGTTCATCACCGCGGTATGTACCAATAATATCGCAAAGGACAGCTCTCCCGATAAGAGCTGTTCTTTGCGATGCCTCCGGACTGAGGGACTTCCGGGTTTAACACCCAGAAGTCCCTCTGCCGTCCTTCTGCGCATGCCGTGGGGGGTGATGGGCGTGATTCGATCGGATCCCTACCAAGGGGGAGCATCCCGATAGGAAACCCATAGGCTTCTATTGGATAACGCCACCTGAAAGTGGCATTACCCGATGCATTCCGTTGCTTAGTACATTTGGGGAATGCGATAAAACCCCCCGAAAACTGCTTTTTAGGGGGTTTTACCGCAATTTTGCCTTTAGTACATCCCACCCTTAGAATGTTTCTCTCCTTACTGATACCTTTTTTCTTATTATTGTATTTTTTACTTCTAAAACTTATGGTGTGCAATAATACAGTAGACTGCTTATGTTAGTACAATCATTGAAGGAATGCATATCAGTTAAGAATGTTGATGTTCAGGACACAGTAAGATAAGTCAGGGCCGAAACTAGGATATCTGTCACCCGGTGCAAGGCAGCAATTTTGCGCCCCCCTCCCTTCCCGTACCTGGATTTTGTCCTTGCTCCTCCATAAGGTAGTGCATTACTCAGACTTCCCTGGTTCCATGCTCGTTGCCATGGGGTTCCATGCTCGTTTCCAGGGGGGTTTGAAGGGAGAAGATGCAGCTCTCAGCATCCTCTCCCTGCAGCGCCAGCGTTCCCGGCACTTACGGGAACGCTGTGTGCATTGCGCTCTGCTAACAGACACTAGAGGTCCAGTAGGACCTCTAGCATCTGTCTCTTCCTTGGCGGTGGCCATTTTTTGATGGCCGTTTTCAGCAGAGTCCATGCGGACGGCTAGTCCGCATGGAATCTGCTGAAAACGGCCATCCAAAAATGGCCGCCGCCAAGGAAGAGACAGACGCTAGAGGTCCAGTAAGGACCTCTAGCATTAGTCTCCTCTTCGGCGGCGGCCATTTTCAGATGGCAGAGTCTGCATTTTCACCCCCCTGCAATTCCCTCCCGGTGCACGTGCACCTCTAGCCCCCCCCTAGTTGCGGCCCTGGATAAGTAAATACAGTGTAGGAGCGATTCTTGTTCAGTTTGCTGTTATTAAACTGTGAATCTTATTTCCAGATGATATCAACAGTTATCCATCGCAAGCCTATCAAGCACAATGTGAAGGCCGTGGGGACTCCCTGTTGTCTTTTTCAGAAAGGTTAGTAGTGCGCTAACAAAAATAAACCCATTATTGCTATATAAATTTGTTTATATTAATAAAATACATGATGTAAAATAAAGAAAAGTTTACTCAGCAGTGTGGTCTTCTAGTGCAATACAAATGTGTGAACCAGCAAAGCAATTTTAAGATAATTCTTAAGAGTTTCATGAAATTTTCTTTCAACCATTTTGTGCAGTCTTGAATTCATTTTATGTATATGTAGAGGAGATCAGGACTAGACCATTGAAGTAGTAAGCATCCTCTTACTGCTGTCATCCCATATCACTAGCAATAACTGAAACAACATTGCTCTGTCAGTGTTTCCCCTGGGGTAGATGTACTAAGCCTTGGAGAGTGATAAGGTAGAGAAAGATAAAGTACCAACCAATCAGCTCCTGTCATTTTTTAAATACAGCCTGTAACATGGCAGTTAGGAGGGGATTGGCTCGTACTTTATTTTTCTCCACTCTGTCACTCTCCAGGGGCTTGTTCTGCAACATTAATGGGACCAGACTCCCCTGTAAACACACACTCAAACACATATATCTCTGTGCAAGTATAATCTTTGGAAGCCAAGCACTGTTCACACTACAATAAATAAATAATGGTTCCCATGCAAAGGTACCAATCAATAGGTCACCTACTGATTTTTTTATCGCCGCTTTTCTGGGGTCTATGTACTAAGCCTTGGAGAGAGAGAAAGTGGGGAGAGATAAAGTGCCAACCAATCAGCTCCTGACTGTCAGTTTACAGGGTGTTTGAAAAATGACAGGAACTGACTGGTTGGTACTTTATCTGGGTCCATTTTATCTCTCTAACAGGCTTAGTACAGAGACCCCTTAATTCCTAACCTTGATTCATGGCTAACGGTTATTGTTACCCAACGTTCTTAGTTTTGTGACACAGATGCTGTGCCTATTGTAAAGATGACTGCAGTTACATTTTAAATTTATTGATTCACTATTAACATTATTTGGGACATAGTCTTAGGACACTTTATTAAATAGGAAGAATTAGAAGTAATATTATGTACTTTGAATAGTAAGCGCACAGTTTAGACTTCGTCCTGCCAGTGCATGGCAACAAATATTAGTGGTAAACATAATACAGGTTGATTCTCCCATATCCAAATATTCGAAAATACGGAATTATTTTGGCATGACTGAGATAATGAAGCCTTTGATTTTTGATGGTTCAATGTACACAAACTTTGTCTAATAAAATTACCTTCTGGCTGTGTGTATAAGGTGTATATGAAACATAACTGAATTTTATGTTTGTACACAAACTTTGTTTGAGCCACATATTTATTGAAAATATTGTATAAAATTACCAGCAGGCTGTGTGTATAAGGTGTATATAACACATAAATGGATTATGTGTGTATGTTTGGATCCCATTTCCAAGATATTTAATTATTATATGCAAATATTCCGTTATTCAAGGTACCCCTGGTCCCAAGTATTTTGGATATGGGAGACTCAACCTGTATACATAAACACAATATAAAAATCAATTTCAGGGGTGCACTCATCTTCATTAGATACTTTTAATTTATTTTAGGAACATAACAGAGACATGGCGTATTGCATCAATGTTTCGGTCCTGCACGTGGACCTTTGTCAAGATACACTTATAAGTAGAACTAACCCCCTTATATATATATAGTATGTGTACAAAAATCCTACCCCTCTCAATTAACAACAACATCCCTAATTAAAATAAAATAGCAACCCCTAATTAAAATAAAATAGCACTTAAAGGGTGCTAGGTCACATGTAAACAAACACATATCTAAAGAGCAATCTACTACTAATCAAAACTGGTAATTCAAGTAGCATTATGTACATTCTTTAAAGATTATGCAGCCTCGCTGTAATACAAACAGTGCCATTGAACAGATCCAGAAGTCACTGCCCAGAAGCGGTATGAAATAACGCCGGCGGTATGGCCGGTGGTTCGATTCCCGGCAGGGCCTGGACGACCACAGCAGAGTTCCCGGCAGCGGAAGCCTGACAGCGCTGGAAATCCCGATCGTGGATAGGTAAGTATAGACTAACCTAACCCCCTAACCCTAACCCTCCTTAGGGGTGCCTAACCCTAACCTCCCCCCCAAGTGCCTAACCCTAAACCCCCCTCTAAGTGCCTAACCCTAAGTCCCCCCCGGGGGCGCCTAACCCTCCCTCCCACTAGCCTAACCCTCCCGGGGGGGTGCCTAACCCTAAGTCCCCCCCCGGGTGCAATAACCCTTCTCCCCCCCGCGGCTGTCCGCTCGCGGCGCCTGGCATCCCTTCGATCGGGGTGCCGGTCTCCCGTCGTCGGAGGAAATGTCTGGCGTCTACATCTAGACGTCCGGCATTTCACCCTCGCCGGGATATGACAGTCGGGAAGCCGGCTGCCGGTATTAAGGCAGCCGGCTTCCTGATTGTATACCCACTGCCCGCGGCGTGCGTTCCACCAGGACACAACTTCCTCTTCGTGGAACACACAATCCGCCCATATCATCATAGAGCAGTTGTAGCCAATCAGCCACGGTCTGTGATCCACGCTGTCAACATCAGAAAGCAAATGAAGTTAATGTGCTGAGAGCGCTGTAGTATTAAAAAGATAATTCACATTATACCAATGTAAGCTAAAGCAGCGCGTAGACATAGATTTTTATACTGTAATACAAGGGCTTCCTGCGTAAAGGACAGCTCTTATAGGTAGAGCTGTCCTTTGCGATATTCTGGTACATACCGTGGCAATGAACAGACAGACGGGATGTCCCGCATCGCTAATGCGATTCTTAGTACATCCTGCCCTAACAATCCACAACTGCTTGGGTGCAATAACTCAGTAAACTCCTCTAGTAAAGAAAATTACATAAGTATTCCATATAGAAAAAAAATCAAGTGCACTCACCAGGGCTTTGTAAATCAACCGTTCATTTTAATCCAGCGTTATGTCATAAAATAATTCTGACTTTTCTACTAGCTAAATGAGGGTCACCAGGCATACTTTAAGGCTAGGGCATCGATATAAGTATGTTCAGAGTCATGTACAAACTGACTGGATTGTCCAGGCTGCCTATAATTAGAATGGCTGTAAGAGAATACTGAGGAGTTGATTCTGAGTTGGACGGAACTCTGCGCATGGACGCAAATGGTGAGTGTTAGCATACAGCACATGCACAGATGGAAATGTATGCATTTCTGTGTATCTCCATCCTATTCTGAGTCAGACAGATCTTGGCCGAATCTGTCTCTTTGTGAGATTGGCAGGAACTTGGCAGAGACAATGTGATGGCGTGGAACTGCCTTGACTTTATGGGGGTTTAATGGGTGTGTATGTAATGCTCCCTGCAATTCCGAGTCACACGCACGGCGGGGGGAAACCTGTTTCTGACGGATCTCTTGCACCTAGAATGGGGCTGCTGCAAGTACAGATACTAATGATGATGGTTGCAGCGACTGGAGTAAAATCAGTGGGCAGCATGTCTTCCCGCTTGCAGACCCTCGGATCCTCACATTAGCAGAATGTAATCTTAGGCTGCATACACCCCTAAAGATATATCTGTCCAATCTGTCTGGAGGGAAGGAAAATCTTGTCCGTTTTCCAGTGTTTGGGAGCGAATGTCTATTGTTATATGCTCCCATACATACCGGATTTTCCAACCTACCAGACAGACTGGACATATAAATCTTTTGGTGTGTGTACGCAGCATAACATTAGCATAAGGCAATAAATCAGGCATCTGCGGCTGCTCGCACCTACTTTGCGTGCAACTCATAATCAACCCGAGTGATATTAAATATATGACACTTATGTGATATCATGTAATATATAATGTTTGCAATATTGTGACTTAATGATATAATTTATTTTTTGTTAATGTGTTTATTTTTATTATTATTATTATTATTATTATTATTATCATTATTATTATTAATAATAATGTCATCAGATAATCCTTGGAGATGGCGCTAGTCAGAATGAGGAAGAGTGAGAGAGATCACTATTGTTCTGAGCACCCTCGCTGCTGAAAGAGGCATGGCCAGTCCACTGAAGTGGCATATTTAGTCCACAGAAGACATAGTTGCCCCCTGCAAGCACTATACAGCTGAGAAGCTCCATGGCCCAACTTATATAGTGCCATCTTCCTCGGCTTTGCATCCTGAGCGACATTAAGAGATTTTTTTTCTTCTCATTATAACCTAAACTATTTATATCCTAAATAAGTTACTGGCACTAATAATGGATATATATGATTGATATTCCTTTAGTGTTGCTTATGTAGACCCGGAAGTTGGGCCAACAGACATAAATGGAGAGTATGTAGAAAGAGAGGTAGAAGAATACATTTATGAGGAAGAAACAGAGGACAATGGTGACCTGCAAATCTCCGAGGTGGATGTGGAGGCAAAAGCTGAGACAGAGATCATAAGTCCTGGTATGTATTGTTTAAGATTTATTTTTTATTTTCAATTTAATATTACAGAGGAATAATAACAATGACAAATAAATCTATCGACCAAAAACAAGAAATAGAATACAAAAGATATAGCTCTCTCTATAGCGAGATCAAAAATAATCATTTAAAACATGAAAAATGCTAGTTATAAAACATACTCATATATTGAAAGATGTAAAAATTGTTAAATCACTATAAATAAAAAAGAGGGGTAAGAAAAAGGGGAGGGGGAACTTTCTTGAGGTTAAATAGAAAAGAAAAGTTTTGGGTTTTTAGAAGAAATGTAAATAATAAAGCTCTAACCATTTATATTTGTATTAAACAACATCTATGATAGACGTATGGAATTAATGCAAAAGATCCACAATGTTCCTAGATACATTGCCGGTAGTGCAGGACTGATTCATGGTGAACCAAGGACTCCATATTTGGATAAATAGAAATGATTTATTATGAACGTAGGCTGTTAGCTTTCCCATGCCAGCTATATACCAAATCTTGTTTATAACAGCTTGAAGGGGGGAGGGTCAAGATGTTTCCAATAAGAAGCTATAAGGCAACGGGCTGCAATAAGAATCTGAGAGACTAATTTATTTTTTAGCTAATCCAAACATTCCATGGGGCGTCCCAGAAGGAAGGACCAAGGTTCTCTAGTAATTGTAGAATTAGTTCATTTACTTATTAGGGCCGCCAATGCATCCCACAAAACCACTATCTGTGGGCATGTCCACCAGATATGAATAAAGGTACCTGTATCCCCACAACGCCTCCAACAGGAGTGGAGTTGTAGAAGGAATTATTCTATTCAATTTTGCATGTACCATATACCAACGGAAATACATTTTATAAGCATTTTCCTTAACTAGAGTAGATATGGATTTGGAAATCCTTTCCTAATTATGGACCAAAAGTCCTATTGTGGGGGCGACCCCTAGGTCACTCTCCTGTTGTAACTTGTATTTTGGGACTGGGGGCTCCTGTAGTATGTAATAGTATACCATATAGGGTTGAAATCATATCTTTCATGGGATTATTCATACATAGGGCCGTATTCAATTCAGAGCGAAAAACCATTTTCGGACAAAAATTTTGCCTGTAAATTTATCTCTGTATTCAATTCTAGTCCGTTTTCGCCAATATGCGAAAAGTCAATGCACTGAAATAGGCGAAACTTTTTCTCCATAGAATAGCAGGAGAAAAGATGTGCAAAATCTATATTTTGGGGTGCAGATGTTGGGAAACCACTCAGAACCCTTGGTACACCTCCCTAAAGGACAATTCATCCCAAAATATGAAATTAAAAATTCCAGGAACACCCCAAAAAATGCCTTAGAAATTTTGGGCGAAAATTAAAAAAGTGGGAGGACAACTTCAGAAACTATCAAAATAAGCTTCTGGGAGTGCTCTAAGAAGGGGCCAAGTATTCTTGGGATTGCACGTGCTTGTATGACAGAGGAATTTCTTAATTTCTAAAACTTCACTGTAGAGACTTTAAAATATGCTAGTACCCATTTTCAAATACCCCAAATTTGATGGAACTACTTATTTGCTTTATGCCATTCTTTACCACTTTTACCAAGACACTAATAGCCAGCAATTACCACCACTTAAATACCCTAACTAGTTCAATTAAGGCTAATACTAAACTACCATAATGTTTTCTGAAGTCAGCTTATCTTTTTCAGGGGTACAGAGTGATTCCCCCAATTAAACTTGCACTTTTCTCCTGTTTCAAATTCACTGGGTCACGTCTTTGCCTGTTTGACAATTGAATACAGAATAAATAGGGAGTGTGCACGAAAAGTTTTCACGTCCAAAACACGCGAAGGCAGCGAAAAATCAGCCCGATGCGAAACTAATTGAATACGGCCCATAGTTGTTCAAACTTATTCGGTTGTACAGAACAGCTTAGTGATGTAACAAAGTGTTTTAGCTGAAAATAAGCAAAACATTTACATCTGCAAACTCGCATGTTTCTCACACTCCTGCAACTCGCTATGGAAAAACTCGTATCCAGATGTTTTGCCTTTGTGAGGATACAACTCGGCCAATGTGATAGAGTGCGAGTTATCTTTTTTTTAAATGAAGTGGGGTCCACCACTAAAAGCACAACCAGCACTGGGCTTTTCTGAGCCGGCCCTGGTTATGAAAATATAGGGGAAAAAGTATGGTACAACTGTATTTTCATCAACCAGCACCAGGCTCAGTGAGTCGGTCCTGGTTGTGGAAATACAGGGGAAAAATTAGAAGGGGTCCCCTGTATTTTCCACAACCAGCACTGGACTCTTTCTAGCAGAGGTCTAATGCCACAGCCGGATCCCCCGGCCAAAGCATTCAGCACCTGACTGCTAGTCAGCCCAGGCCAGGGATCCCTGGGGAGGTGGGTGTCGGGTTTTTTTTGTGTAAAAAAAGAGATTAAATAATATTGTATTTTACAGTAGAAATGTAGGTCCCAGCAGGCCTTTACCGCATGCTGGTATGTGGAGAACCATAAGTTTTGAGCATGCGGGGCATTGAGGGCCCTCTGGTACCTGTCTGTCAAATTTTTCCCCATAGATTTCAATGGTGTGAAAGTGCCATTGAAGTCTATAGTGGAAAGCGCTACATTGTATCCTATGACGCGAACCGCAAGGTTCACCTCTATTAACCTCTATTATTAAATATGTGCACAAGATGATGGTGTTGCTTCTTTAGTTCTGATATGTGATACTCATATCCATGCAATCTCATAGGCAACTTATAGCAGGGTTATGACAGAGACAATGTTGTTCTATTTTAGATAGTATACCCTTGCCTGGAGACTGTAGCCAACACAGAGATTCTAGTGTGATTGGTATTTCTATGATGTGCACTGAAAAATTGCCTCAAATGACAATATTGAGAAAAACTTGTATCTGGGATTTACGATTTATCTTTAATTTCTGCAAAATGAGAGAAGCCTCTTTAGGGCTGTAATAAGAAACTTTAACCTTATCTAAAGCAAACATAAATAATGATAAATCAGGGCCCCTACTCATGGGAGCATCACATAGGGCATGATTCTGAGTTGGAAGCTGACTTCACGTAATGCCAACATGCACAAAATTAGCTGATGTTATAAATACATCCTGGACGCACTTCACATGCGTCTCCATGGTCAGAGATACAGAACGGATTTGGATGCAGGGATTGTGTATTATAGTGGGTGTTCCTGGGAGATGTCAGGGGGGTGATTAGGCAGACGTGATGTGTCGCAGGTGTGTTGCTGACAATGGCTGTGTCTAAAGATGCAGAACCGCTCATGTTTAGACGGAGAAACTGCACCTGACATACCTGTAGGGCTGGTGCAAGTTTCGATGGCATGTCCAATGGATGTACCATCTAAAGATACATTGAGATGGATTTTCACTGCTGCAAGTGGGGGGTTTCACTGTGAATAATATCACCCGAGACAAAACGTGGCTACGGAAATGACGCTGCCATGCCTGCGTCTGACTCAAAATCCGGCCTTAGTGAAGAAGAAATGGAAAATCTGTTAGTGAAAGATAATTTGATAGTGCCATATTATACACTGTGTGTAGCTATAAAAATACATTATAAATTAGGAACTCTAAGACGTCCTTATTTCACAGATTCATGAATGTTTCTCATTTTCACTGGTTGGGGCTTGCCCATATGTACTGCATGAATCGGCGCTGTAGAGACATTAGTTACCCAAACTACGCCAACATACATCTCTTTACTTATCTTCAATTACATTCAACCTTGACTCCTCTGCTCTGCGCAAGATCTGCATATCTCATTCTCACGCATCAGCTGCTCCATTTTACAGTACATGACTTTTTTTCTTTCTGCACCCACCCTGTGGAATGTTCCCTCATGCACAGTAAGACTTTCCTCTAGTCTTCAAACCTTCAAGCATTCCTTGAAAACTCAGCTCTTCAGACAAGCTTATTAAATTCCAGAACCGCCCACATAACTTCCATGAGCTATCCTATCCAATTACATCCCCACTATACAGTTCACACATAACTTATTTTCTTTTTCGTCAATTTCACATCCTCCTGACCCCAGGCCAACATTCCTGTGTGACTGGATCAAACAGCCCACCAAGAACCTCTGAAATCTAACTGGCCCAATCTGCAATATCTAGTTTGCTAGCTCTTTGTCTGACTGTTATTACTCAGTCTTGTTTGATTACTATTTTAATCCCAGTTGTAAGGTGCAATGAAAAATTGTTAATAAATTAATAATATATAAATATATTGTGACAAAAGCACTTTGTAAGTTGTAGATGGAGCTATGTATGTCCTAGGTTTCTTGTTTCTGTCTGGTGGTTATCAGGCTAGTGAGCGGTCTTGATTAATAGACCACCTATGAAAGGCTAATAAATGTGTGTCAGTTTTTTCAATCAGTCTCTCACTATCTGGAGGAGCAAGCTGCTGGCTTGCTGAGAGACACCATAACTACTGAAAGTGAGTGCTGTGATAAACTGCTGTTTTGTAAGTTGGACAGTAGGACCTCCACCCATATAGAGGGAAGCATTTTGTTTAGTTAGTGCCGGATAGGCTAGGCTTTATGTTAATGTTTTTTGGGTTTTTTTTACTGTTCCAAATAAAAAAATAAAAATAGGTGTGGATGTGTGTTCCAAACACCCTGGACTGGAGTGCTGTGAAGTGGCTGCTGTATGAAAAGTCATACTGTTTACCCTAGGTGATTGCTCTCCATACCCGACCACTAGCTTTCCACAGCTCACTGATATTTGTTGGTATAGGACTTTGGTTGCGAATGGACATTTTCGCCATGTCCCATAAATGGTTGATTGTGTTCATGTCGGGTGAACGTGGTGGCCACACCATTCGTCTGAACTCTCCAGAATGCTCTTTGAACCGATTCCGGACAACTTGAGACCGATGATATGTTACATTATCCTGCTGGATTATTCATTTGTTGTGGGGTACATGAAGTCCATGAAGGGCTGCAAATGGTCATCGAGCAATGCAACGTAGTGGTTACCAATCAATGACGTTTTCAGGCAGACCAGTGGACCCAAAGCATGCCCCGTTAACACCCCCCCCCCACCATTATGGAGCACCCCCAGCCTGCACGGTGCCTTGTTTACAACTGGGGTACATTGCCTCATGGCTTCTCCTCCTCTCCTGAACCCTACCATCAGCCCTAATCAACTGGAACCGTGACTCGACAGATCACACCACATGTTGCCAGTCCTCCAGGGTCCAATTAGTGTCACAAGCCCAAGTGAAGAGCTGTTGCTGGTGTCATAGTGTTTACAGAGGCACTCTGGTGGGTCACAGGGTCATCTTGTGTTTTCATTTAAATAAGGTGATGGCAAACATGAAGACATTATTATTTATTGATCACCTGCTACTTTATTACCTTAACCTTTCCACGTTAAGGATAATTTTAATATTAATATTATTATGATCACCATGGCTCTCTCTCCTATATTCAGCAGCACAGCACTCACCTGGTCAGTAAAACTCTATGACCAGGCACAGTGGAACAGACTAACACTGTCACAGTGTCTGACTGACACACTGTTAGTGTGTCCGGACTGAGGACCATCTTGTCTGGGGTGGACTGTCACTGGTTCCTGCCACTGAGACTGCATGTCCAACAAACAGCTCCTCACTCTCTTGCCACTGTGTGGGAGTGTGTGGACTGTGGTCATGACATCTCTCCCAACAAGCAGTGCGGGTGCCAGGGGAGGCATTGCTTAGAGTCAGGACAGGCAGGGCTGCACTGCTGTAGTGAAGGAGATGGGCGCAATGCTAATAATATAAATAGCAGCAGGTGCCCAGCAAACAGAGATTGCGGCGGGGGACAGTTCTGCCCACAGGGCATCCTGCACTCTGTGCGGAGGCACCGTTCGCACCACAATACGGCCATGCCGGTGTCCTCCCAGGTCCATGTCACTAGCTCTATTACAAGCGACTCGTTCGCTTCTTCACTCTGCATACACTCAGTGGTATACATGCGCGGTAGGTGTTTCTATGACTTTTTGCTCATGCACAGTTGAAAAAGATTGCTCAAAAGCACAAACACTGGGCCTGATTCAGAGCCGCTCGTAAGCGGCCGCTCGTTCGCTCCGAGCGATGTTCGCACATCTGCGCATGCGTACGGGTCGTAATGCGCATGCGCCAACCAGCCAATGCGGTCGGAAATCGTGTGCTCGCAAAATAGCGAATGCCTGCTAATTTGAGTGACAGGATGAGGCGTTTGTGGGTGGTAACAGGGGAAGGTGCTTGAAAACGGGGGAGTGGAGATCCGAACGCAGGCGTGCCAAACGGTCAAAACGGGCGTTTTAAGGGTGTGCATAATTAACAAAGCAGCGTCATCGACCACGTCACTTGGTTGTCTTTTAGCCTGAACTGCTCGCATGATTGCGGTAGGAAAACCCAACCACAAGAATAGCGAACAGTTCATACGCCGTTCGATGTACTCGATTAATCAAATAAATAGCGGAGATGACGTATGATGCGAGCAGCCAGGAGGCGTTTTTTCAAAATAGCGAGCGCATGTTTCGTTCGCTTATTCAGACATAGAGGCGTCACAAAAACGCAAAGAGCGAGCGCTTCATTTAAATATCCGGCCCCTTTTTCAGAACGACCGTCCGCAAATAGCGTCCGGCTCTGAATCAGGCCCTCTGTCACTACATCCACATCTGAATCAAGCCCAATGTCACTGGGATAACACAACTTAGATAGCAGGACACCACACTTAGAAAGCAGGACACCACACTTAGAAAGCAGGACACCACAGCTTAGAAAGCAGGACACCACACTTAGAAAGCAGGACACTACAGCTTAGAAAGCAGGACACCACAGCTTAGAAAGCAGGACACCACACTTAGAAAGCAGGACACCGGCGTGGCCTGACTGCAGAACGGGCAAGACGTGCTTCCTGAGGGCTCCAGCCATATAGCCCAGAAATAGCATCTTCCTTATCTAACTAGGGGCATTGGCGACTTTATACTTTAGGTTGCCAGTCCCCTGTCCCCCACAGACCCTCCCATAGAGTGGTTGGAAACCCCGCTGGCCTGGAATTGATCCCTAAAGACTCGAGGCCTAGTCCGCGCCAAAAGCCGCGGCCTCGATTTCGGCCGTCACCCGCCGCCGCCTCAGCATTGCCGCGGAAGTCGGCTGGACACTGGAGATGCTCCCCACCACGTGACCCACAGCACATACTCAGCATACAACTGCTTACCCTTCTCACCGCATCCTCCCTGCAGGTCCGGCGGTGTTTGCTGACGGGAGCGCCGCTACTATAGCGCTGACGCGCGCTCCTATCCACCTTCAGTCAGTGCATCCCACTGTGGTCACTAAGACTGCTGACTGCTTGTAGCCTTACCTTATTACAGAGGACGCTATCTCAGCTGCTGACGGGGCCTGTATCCCTCTGCCTTAGGTGACTTGCGCCTACTTTCTGAGCGGTAACCGGGTGGCGGCTGCCCTTGTACATCCCCGCTACTGGTGCTCTGGCTTCCTTTCCTATCTACCCCAGCTTATTCCCGGAGGGTGAGGCCACTATCCTGAGAGGTGCTGCATTGCTTCCATATAGGAGACGGCTCACTGTGACTCCCTCTCTATGCATATGTTCCCTGACTGACCGCTGAAGCTACTGCAAGGGTCTAATATCCTACGTTTGGTCACTGGGACTACTGACTGCATTATTTTATTGTGAGGAGATATCGACATCTGGGCTGATATGTTGCAGGAACTGTGATTGCTCACCACAAAGGAAGAGAACCAGTGGAAAGTACCCAACAAAAAATATTGTGCCACTTTGTCGGATAACAGATATATTCCCTGTGCAAGCAAAGTAGCAAACCCATATGTGTTTTTTTTACTTTCTTCCAATATATCTCCTTTCATTCCTATATGAGTGTATATTGATACTATAACATATTTGGGCTCGGAGCTCCCCCGTGTGGCCACGTTTGTAACTTCACACCTCCCTATTTACAAAAGTCCTCCTGATTGATCTCATAGCAGGTGTCTATAACATATTGTATTGCCTAATATTACTATTATATCTCCTATATATCGTTGTGGAGATAGATGTTGTTTTCTTTGGGCTGACACGTACGCTACTAGATAGCCATGACCCCCTGATTCACCCGTATACTATGGGGATTGGTACGTGGTGACCGCATCCTGGGAATGTACCTTCTGAGGCTATCCATGTATTAATATTTTTGTACTGCATATCTGCTGTGCTTGCTCTTTCCTCTTTCTCCATGTGTGTGTTTTCTTTTTTGTCTCTCCTGTCTCTATCTCTCTGATGGGAAAAACTAGGAAGACAGTGCGGACACCTAGTGCAAAGAAGACTGCGGATACATCATTGCAACCTAATCTATTTCGCTATCTTACCCCTGACGGTGGTGCTTTTGAAGATAACGCACGTTCTGATTCTAACCCATCTACGTCGTCTGATAATACTGGACTTATGGAGTCACCAACTCATACTGGTTCCAGAGATATATCAGATACCGCTATGGCTGAGGTTCTAATGCACTTACGCTCTCTCCCCACGAAACAAGACTTTCTAGACCTTGATAGGAAAATTGGGGCCACAGTCAAGGCGGAAATTACTACTCTTCAAAAGGAAATTTCTCATGTTGCTCACCGGGTGTCTGACATGGAGACACACATGGAGGAAGTTAGTTCTTTTCAACAAAAAGTTCGGGACATTGTATCTACGCATGCACAAGAGATGAGAATGATGCAGCGGAGATTAGATGATCTCGATAATAGAGGCCGCCGTAATAATTTACGTATCCGGGGAATCCCGGAGGATGTCCAAGGTCCTGCTATCGTTGATGCACTAACCAAAATGTTCAATGAACTCACAGATGCAGAACCAGATAATATAATTCTTTTCGATCGTGCACACCGGGCCCTAAGACCAAAGGGTCTCCAATCTGAGGCTCCCAGAGACATTATTTGTCGACTTCACTACCATCATCTTAAGGAAGAGATTCTCAGCAAAGCACGCAAACTGGATGGCGTTGAATTTAACGGCAGTAAAGTTCAAATTTTCCCAGATCTCTCCTGGAATACACTCCATCAAAGGCGTCTTCTTAAGCCTCTTACTGACATTCTTACACAGAAAGGTGTCCGTTTTCGCTGGGGATTTCCTCTGAGTATCCAAGTCATGCATGATGGTCGCCAACTCGTCTTACAGTCACCGGAAGACCTGGATAATTTCTGTGACGCACTCTCTATTTCAATACCTCCTCTCCAAGATTGGTTCCACCTGTTCTCACGTCTAGACCCACCCGTCTCACCTGTTGCAAAAGCTCCTTGGACAACAGTGAGGGGGCAGAGGCATAATTCAACTTCTCCGCGAGTTGAAAGGACAGCCTCGGGCACCTGACCACTTGCGATATTTAAATGTGATTTTTTTTTTGCCTTTTTGCTGAGCTTAGACAGACAGGATACATCTCCGGAATTGTATCCTTTTGATATTGTTGGGGGTCAGTTCGCTCACTGATCATTTGATGATTATAGATTCTTATAATTGTCTTGGTTCTTACGTAACAGTTTAATGTTTTCTATTTGTCATTTATACGAAAGGAAATAATTTATTTATGTTTTTCGTTCTCACCACACAGCAGATTTTTGTAAGGTTGTGTATGTTTTAGTAAGTTTCTTTACAAAATTCTTCTAGAATTGTTCTATGGATGTGCCTCATACATTTATGATACTAATGTAGATGGTACTGTTATTCTTATTATGTGGATTTTTTTTTTCTTTGATATTACCGTTTACAGGGTATATGTTAGTTCTTTATTCCCGGGGGGTGGTTATAGCTGCCTTACCCCAGTTGGGTCGTTCCGCATTTTCGACCTTGGAGCATGGGCCGACCATCGTCTCCGGCTTGCTCCAATAGCGGAAATTTTTCCTCATGGATATATTTCTCTGTTTCTTCTAATAAGACTCTCTTTCTGTTTCTCTTGCACTATTTTATTTCTTTTTTTTATTATTATTTTTATTTTAATCTTTTTGTTTTTATTTTTTCCCTTTTTAGTCGCTACATCTCTATTGCCCATGTAAACCTTTATAAGATTCATATAATGCCTCACTCTTTATCTATGATTAACTTCTTCCACAGCCACTGCCATGGCCTCCCTTAAGTCAGAAAACATAAAATTATGTTCCTTTAATGTTAAAGGTCTTAATATTCCTGAGAAACGGTCCACTTTACTGCGAGAACTTCACCTAGAGAGAGTAGATGTAGCCTTTGTGCAAGAAACACACTTTAAACAACTAGTTGCTCCTAAACTTGGGAATTATTATTATCCTCATGTGTTTTGTAGTAATAACTCTCAGAGTAAATCTCTGGGAGTGGCTATACTTCTTTCTCGTAGGCTCGCCGTTACAGATATATCTCATCATATTCTAATGGAAGGCAGATGTCAGATATTGAAATGTAAGTTATATAATCAAGTATACACTATTGTAAATGTTTATTCTCCCAATCAGAAACAGAGGCAATTTTTTAACAAGGTCTTGAAACTTTTGGAACCATTGAGAGAGGGATGTGTAATAATAGGTGGGGACTTTAATTGGTCTTTGGACCCTGTGTTAGACTGTTCTTTGGGATCGCCCCGAGTCTCCTTGCGGGACCATCGCAGAGTACGTCAACTCTTTTCTGAATACCAATTGATAGATTTATGGAGGATTCAACACCCAACGGTTAGAGATTATACGTTTTACTCTAATCCACACTCTGTATATTCACGTATTGATTACTTTCTTGTAGATCATAGAAATCTTCAATATTTTCCCTATAGTCAAATAGGTCATATTACCTGGTCTGACCATGCCCCAATTTTTGCAAATATATGTTTTCCTAACTCGACACCCAGACCATGGACATGGCGCTTTAATGAGATCTTACTTAGTGACCCCTGTACTAAAAACGATCTTCTCAAAGCCATCACTGAATATATCGATATTAATGACACTCCAGATGTGTCTAAGATAATGGTGTGGGAGGCACACAAATGTGTGATTAGAGGACACTGTATCCAGCTGGGTTCTAGATTAAAAAGGGAAAGGATGGCTCAACGGCAACAACTTCTAGCCCGTATTTAGTCCCTGGAAACATCCCATAAATCCTCTTTAGATGCAACTACATTGAGAGAACTCACTGAAGCAAGACAGGCTCTTAATAAGCTTCTTCAGGATAAAACTAAATTGGATTTACAGAAATGCAGGCATAAATTTTATCAATGGGAAAATAAGCCTGGCAAAATGCTTGCTAGAGCTCTAAAAACTCAGAGGTTAAAATCTTATGTCTCTAATGTTCGGGATTCAGGGGGGAATGTTGTCCATACCTTTCCTCAGATTGCAGCTGCCTTTCAAAATTATTATTTGAAACTTTATAATTTACGTAAGGAACAATCGCCTACCCATTCATTAACGCCTCATGAAGTGATCAGAAATTACCTCTCTTCGGTTGATTTCCCACAACTTGATGAGAGTGATCTGACTTCTCTCGATCGCCCCTTTACTTACGAGGAACTAGATCTTGCACTATCAAATACCCCTCTTGGGAAAAGCCCTGGCCCCGATGGTTTTCCTGTAAGTTACTATAAGACATTTCGAGCTATGCTGTTGCCCCTTTTTTTGAAAGCCTGTAATGAAGTTTCCGATAGGGTAGGTTTTTCCCCTCAGACACTTGAAGCACATATTTCAATAATCCCTAAAGAGGGGAAGGACCCTGCCCAATGTGCTAGCTATAGGCCTATTTCTTTATTAAATAATGATTTAAAATTATATGCTAAAATGCTGGCAAATAGGCTGGGTTCTCTTCTCCCTGGCTTGATACACGAAGACCAAGTTGGATTTATTCGAGGTAGAGAGGCTAAAGACAATACCTCTAAGATTATTGATATAATCCATTTTGTTAGAGGTACTGGGTCCCCTGTTATCCTACTCTCAACAGATGCAGAGAAGGCCTTCGACAGGATTGATTGGCTGTTCATGGAAGGCCTTCTTCGATATATGGGGTTAGGCTCTCACTGTCTTCATCGTATTTTAGCCCTTTATAAATTTCCCACGGCCAGAGTACGGGTCAATGGGGCCCTTTCAGAGCCTTTCCCGATCAATAATGGTACACGTCAAGGATGCCCACTGTCTCCTCTTATATTTGTACTTTGCATGGAGGCATTGGCGAGGGCTATCCGGTGTACGGGGATATTAAAGGTGTGCAGATTGGAGACCATGAGTACAAATTGGCACTATTTGCTGACGATCTCCTTGCTACTATCTCTTTGCCGGTGACCTCTCTCCCTGCCCTCATGCATGAGTTTGATAGATTCAGTGGGATCTCTTAATTTTAAAATCAATTATTCCAAATCCGTTGCCATGAATGTATCAGCACCTGACAGCACTGTGACAAGTCTTAGAGGTGCTTTTCCCTTTGTTTGGACTTCTTCTAGTCTTAAATATTTGGGTGTTCTTCTATCCCTTCAAATAAGAATTTGTACCAATTAAATTTTCCCCCTCTTATTCAACAATTTAAGACAGATTTCTTCTCTATTGAAGCTATCCTGGTTGGGTAAAATTAATACGGTTAAGATGTCTATTTTACCTAAGGTCTTATACCTGATGCAAGTGTTGCCTATTACCATACCAGTTTCCTTTTTTCGAGAATTGCAAAGCTTAGTGGGACATTTTGTTTGGGGCTCAAGTAGATCCAGACTATCACAGGCTGTATTAACGCAAAGCCGTTTGAGAGGTGATTTGCAATTACCCCACTTCCTTACTTATTACCATGCAGTCCACTTGTCTAGGATTGTTGAAATGTCTCGTCTATCTGCAACCAAACAATGGACATGTGTAGTAGGTCACACAGTAGGTAAACCACCTCATGTCCTTCCTTGGATTGTTAAATGTCCGTCTTTATCTCACCCGACACTAGGCCCCACTCTACGCTGTTGGAATAAATTTAGAAACCTCCCCTCATTTAGCCCATGTGCTTCATTACCTACTCCGCTGGTAGATAACCCGGATTTTCCCCCAGGCCTTATGGCATCTAATCTATCTAGTTGGTCCACAAAAGGTATTACACGTATATTCCATCTAGTGACACCTAGTGGAATACGATCCTTTACAGATCTCCAGCAAATATATAATCTCCCAGCTCGTTCCTTTTGGGTATTTCTCCAACTAAGACATTATGTGAATTCTCTTAAGGCTAATGAACCTCGCTGGACTCCAACTAAATTTGAAGTTTTATGTATGGCAGTAGACCCCCCAAGACACCTTATTTCTTCCATTTATCAAATATGTCTTGAGTGCTCTAACCCATCTCTACCTTCTTATGTCTCTGCTTGGCATAGTGAATTAGGGAGGGACCTAACTGAGGATCAGTGGTCACAAATATTTGATTTTACTTTTGCTAGTTCCTCTTCACTCCAAGTTCTAGAAACCCAATATAAGATTTTGGCAAGGTGGTATAGATGCCCTGTTCACATCCACCGGATGTTTCCAAATTTATCTGATTTATGCTGGCGTTGTCAACAGGCAGTGGGCACTCCTTTCCATATTTGGTGGCAATGCCCGGTGATAGCTGAATTCTGGAGGAAGGTTCGACAATTATCGGAATTGATCATTGGTCTTCCTTTATCTGATAAACCTGAATTTTGGTTGCTAAATTTATCTGACCTTCCAATATCCATATATAAAAAATCCGTGTTGCGTCATCTGGTGAATGCTGCGAGGGCTACTGTACCATGTTATTGGAGGTCTTCGACTTGTCCTCCCATCTCTCGATGGTTCCAGAGAATAGATCAGTATATGTATATGGAATATCTCTCATTGTATAAATCATCTCCCCTAGATTTTACTGACATTTGGTATTGCTGGCTGAATTTTAAAGAGACTGCTGAGTACAAAACAAATACTTAAGTGCCTCTTAGGATGTGGCGACTTCCTCTTTTACTTTTCCCCATTATTTTATTATCTTTCTTTCTCTCTATTATTTTCTTTCTTAAATTCTTATGTTTCTTATTTTATTTGATTAGTTATTTTGATTTTTGCTTTTATATTGTATTTTGTTTTTCATTCTATTTCAGTTAGTAATATTTGACAGCACGTTCAAAACTAAGCGACTTAAGACTTATTCTTTCTTGCTCCTTTATTTCATGTTGTATGAGTATATTTGCCCACTGAATTCATATTGTTATTTGACTTTATTTGATGTTTCTGTGGGCCGTTGTAGGCCATATATGTACTGTGCTGTTTTCGTTTTCAATAAAAACAGATTACATAAAAAAAAAGAAAGCAGGACACCATACTCAGAAAACAGGACACCACACTTAGAAAGCAGGACACCACACTTAGAAAGCCGTGTTGTCTGGCCAAGCATCGTGCAGTAAAATCACTATTTGCGTATTGCACTGATTTTTGAGTCAAGCAAATAAGTTGTGTTTCCACTAAAGCAATGATTGATGATCCGCCTTATTGTTACTTAGTGAGAGGACAACATAATATTTAATGTCACTTTGCAGTTATTTGTAGGGAGCCTTTTGTAAAATATACCCAACAATGTTTGACTGTCTGTAGTTTATTTGTTTAGGTGCTTATTCTTGAATATTGTTCATCAATGGTTACAACCCAGTACACCAAGTGTTTTGTTAGAATCAGTATTTGATCAGAAAGTGATGGCCTAATATCATACCTATTTTTGAAAAAGCATTTCAGGGAGAGTGTAAAAGCAGCACCTATGAGTGCGGTGGTAAAGTGGGCGTGTACTTCTACATCTCAGAGGTGTGTCATAAAATTTACTTACATACAAATGTACATGAGCCCAAAAGCAGTTAGTAAGATCTATTTGTTGATGAAAATACACTGATACATTTAAAAAAATGGATGTAGCCATAGGAATCATTTTACCTTATAACCAATGCAGGGAATTTATACTAATGATCCCATTTGAATGTATATATCTCTGTTTTTCTTTACTCTAACAGCTACATAATGGGGGTAAGGCACAATCAGTAAGATTGCTAGACTTTTCAGGGAGACAGGGAGATTAATACTATTTCAGGGAGTCTCCCTGACAGTGAGGGAGAGTTGGCAAGTATGCCTAATATATTTTAATTTAAATATGTTTATTACAAAATAAATACCACTAACCTCCCTTTTTCAGCAGGTCTATCCATGTTGCATTGTCTAACCATTACACATTCTATTACTATCTAAACTTCCCAGCATGCTGTTCCCATCCCTGCAATATAATGTATTTAATGTTGATTGCTCTGGCATGTGCCCTTTTCGACACCACATATTCTAAATTGTGAGAAATTTGAGGTTGCTTATTAATCTTCAATACATTGTAAACATTGTTTGACCGAGTGAAAACTGTGAAAGTCTGTAATTTCCTAAAAACAACTTTTAAAATGCAAAAAAATTAGGAAAGCAAACTAAGAAACCACACGTTGTTATATGTACAACACATAAAAACAATACAGCAACAATCATTTGTATATGCAAAGTTAATAACAAGTTAGTATATGCAACATGTGGCCCTCTAGCTGCCATGGAACTACATATCCCAGCATACCCTGTCACCGTTTTAGCATTGCCTAATAGTAAAACTGTAGCAAGGCATGTGGAGAGCCGTATGTTCAATACTTCTGTTATTGCATTCAGTTCAAGTTTGGTGTATTCTGTTGCTTCAGTTAATACTTGTGAAGTTGACACACTACAGAGAAAGAAAGGGATTTTTTTTAATACTGCTTGTCTTAGTTGCAGAGAAGTGCTTATTGGATGTGAATCACGGCACAACATGTGGAAACTTCCAACGGATGTGGTACTATATTAAAGAGGTTGATGCATGCTCCCAGTTCTGGTATGGAGGTTGTGATGGGAATGGAAACAGATTTGTTACTGAGAATGAGTGTCTGCAAGCTTGCTCTTCCAAACGTAAGTTTTCTTTACCTCCAAAAGAGCATGATGTGTGTTTTTGTCCTGTTGAGTGAGGTTGTTTGTGCAGTGAAGTCTGTGTTACTAGTAGGAAAGAAACTGAATACACTTCCTTAAATTAGAAATGTGTGCTGTCAGTTTAGAGAAAAGCAAACATACCAGAACTTAGGGGATACAAGGAGAACTGAGTCCCGGCTTGGGTATTCCCTCCAAGTTTGGATCTCAGAATGAGGACTTAGAGAGCTGGACAGAGGAACTAGTATTTAGTGGATCCTGCTCTGTATCAGCTCCAGCGGGAGTCACCATTTTACTGGGCAGAGAGTGTTCGGGTCCCTACCTGCTCGGTTTATGCTAGATCCAAGTTGGTAGAAGGACCTCTGATATCACAACCATGTGTCGGCTATGGCAGAGCCAGCCAGCTACCACTTTTACTATCCACGTGGACATAGAGGGGAAATATTAACCTGTGGCAAGCAAAGCGAGCCACCGTGCCTGAAGTGTGGAGAGCGAAGCTAACCTGCGAGGGTACAGTTTTGGACCCAGTTTTGGACCCATGTTCTGAAACTAGCTCCTTCCCCTGTTACTTTTCACATGGTTGTGACGTCAGAGGTCCTGTAGCCTACTCCATTTTAGACCTAACCTACTACTGGGGACCTCAATGGCTCTGGGAGTTCAAGCACCATTTTTCATACACAGCACTTAACTTCTATTTTCTTCCTTGGTGGGTCTTCACTGTGGAGCTGAGATACTGAGGCAACATCTTCCTTAAAGAACCTCTGGAACTGCAAACACTGCAGGACATTTAGGGGCTTATCTCATTTTAGCCCTGCTCAGACGCTGCTCTTTGTAGTATCAGTTCTTAGCTATTTTTCTGGGGATTTTATCTATTGCTGTGGGGAATATATTACTGCAGCCTGTTTTAGAGTTAATTGTATCTTACCCTGAGGGGCAGAGGTTGCAGGCGTTCCCGGGAGTGGCAAGGCCAGGCCAAATTGCTGTTGCTTGCAGCTTTGCAATTCTTTCCTAAGCTGAATCACCTCCTCCATTTGTATTATACAGGTACAGTGTATTCCTGCACTATTTCTCTCTAGATTGTTTAGGCAGGTGCATTGCTTATATATATTTATATATATTAAATTAGATTACTCCTGTACTGTTGAATTGTTTTTGTAGGATTTGTTTTTGTAGGTTTTGCTTCCATTGTACTTTACATAATTTGCTCTTAGATCTTAGGTAGGATCTGTCTGTTATCAGTATTCTATTTCTATACTGTTCTGTCACTTCCAGAACAACCTGACTGGAAGGGCAGAAAAAGCTTCTAAAAGTCAACCAGTGCCTTCTTCTGTCTTGTTTTATGCTTGCGCCAGGTGTGGAGCAAAATGATCTAAGGATCGCACAGAACCAGGGGACCTCTGCACAACCTGTGACATGGATTCTCCAGGCCAACCATCGGGAGGTGTGATGGGTGAGCTGGTGAATCTGAAGTGGGCTATGTCCATGACTCAAGCAATTAAGGAGCTTCCGTGGAGAGCAGACCGCCAAACTGAGATCAGTGACTCATTCCTTTAGTGTGCCCAATCAAAGCCTCCATTCTCCTCGGATTCTTCTACTGAACCTTTATGGAAAGTGCCTTTCCAAAGTATCGGCCACCATGGATAAAATCTTAGCGGCCACCGGACCAGCATCTACCAAAAAGAGGTAGTTGCAGGTTCCAATGGCTTTTCCAGGAGACTAAGATTCTGCTGTTTCCTCTCAGGAAGAGGGAGAACTTGTGGACCTTAGGCTGGAAAGAAGATGCACCTGCCAGTATTGATGTCCAGGGCCTAATCAGTGCTGTCCACCAGACAATATCCAGGTGGAAGAGGTCTCTCAGACTAGTTTTTCTGCTTTATTTAAGACGAAGCATTTAGTGACGTTCTAGACTTTCTCACTTTTTTCTGATACATTAAAAGAGGCTTGGCTTAAACCTAAGAAAATGTGAGGTACCAAGATGATTTCTGTACTTTCAGTACTCATACCCTAGATGAGGAGACCACTTATTGGGAGATCCCACATCAAGTTGATGCCCCCATAGCAACATTTGCCAAGTCCACTGCTATTCCTACTGTGCAAGCTGTAACTTTGAAAGACCAGATTGACAGGAACAGTGAGGCGCTCTTTAAGTTTATGTTTGCCTTTGCGGGTGCCTCTATTCGCCCCATCTTAACCATTGCTTGGGTCAACAAAGCCATTGAGTCTTGAGCTTAACAACTCACAGCAGGTCTCCGAGTTTACGAAGATAGTCCAGACCAACTTGCCTTACTGGACCAGATCCATGATGCATCTGTTTATGTGGGTGATGCTTCTTTGAATGCTGCTTCTTTATTGTCCCACATTTCAGCCTTATCTATCTCCATGGGAGATCTCTTCAGCTATGATCTGAAGTTACTAGAGGAAAGTCCTTATCTTCCTATCTCCGCCCCAAAGATGAAGACTACAATTTTTGTACCTTTTGATTTTTGGGCAGAGGTAAATCACAGTCCTTTTGCAGAAGTTCCAGTTTCTCCCACAGGGGTGCCTTTTGGATCCAAGGTTCCACATTCTCCTTCTGTCCTGCTACCATGCTGGGGTAGAAGCAGAATGCATGATGTTCAGGGGAACTAATCCCATCCTCAGGTGGTAGAGGCCCATTTACTCAAATTTTGGGATGTCTGGCTCCAGTCAGATCCAGATCTCTAGTTGAGGCATTTTGTTCAGAGGCTACATCTTAGATATGGACATGCCAAGAAGATCCATCCAGATGGATGGCTCTTTTCACTGCAATTCATTCTCTTTTAGATTCCGGAGTCATTATTTTGGTTCCTTTAAACCAACAGGGTTTAGGGTTTTAGTCCAACCTGTATCTGGTGGACATAGCAGATGGATCCTTCCGCCTAATCCTTAACTTAAAGCGGCTAAATCAACATTTGTTCCTACCAAGTTCAAGAAGGAGTCTCTGCGCTTGGTAATCAGTGCCATGAAATGGAGTGAATTATTAGCGTCCATAGAAATTAAGGATGCTTATCTGCATGTTCTGATTTGGAGAGGCCATCATCAACTCCTCTGTGGTGAGTTGTCTTCTTCGTGGTGGGTTGTCTGCACTTTCAGTTTCAGACCTTACCATTCAGTCTATCCACAGCCCCTAGGGTGTTTACAAAGGTAATGGCCCACATGATTTTGTTGTTAAGATACAGGGGAATCACAATCATCTATATTTGGATAACCTCCTGATTAAAGCCACTTCTTAAGTTCTGTTGCAACACAATCTACAGGTAGTAGTGGGCCTTGGAGACCCACAACTGGATACTCAATTATCTGAAGTCCAATCTCATTCCCTTTTAGAGAATGATTTAACTGAGCCTATCATTTGGCACTTTTTGTCAGAGGGTTTACATGCCTGCTCTGAAGTTTCAGGAACTTCAGTTCTTGGTGAGTTCGCTTCTGCAACTGCCTCAGATTTCAGTCGTCATATGCATTCAGCTGCTGGGGAAGATGGTGTCTTTTTTCAAAGCAGTACTCCTTATTCAGGTTTCATGCTCTGACTCTTCAAAATCAGATTTTGGAATGGTAGTCCAGGATGGTTCTTGTCTGGACAGATCAACTCTCCCCTCGGACACATTGGTCACTTTTGTGGTGGCTCCATGCCTAAAACCTCTCCAAGGGGTTCCCTTCTCAATCTGGGATTAAGTGTTACTACAGATGCTAGCTTGACAGGCTGGTGTGCTGTGACTCAGGGCCTTCAGAAGGACAAACTTATGAGTGACATATTTCTTTGATGTCTGAGCAGGGCACATTATATAACAAATTCAAGTTCTTGGTCTGTAGATTTGTACAAAAATATTTGCATTGTAATTAGTTGCTTCATTTTGGAGTTATGTATCAAAACGTCCACCCGCCATTTACAATGCATCACAATTGTGCTCTGGAGAATGTGTCAGTTACTGAACTCTCCCTTTGCACCTGCTGGGTGACGTGGAACATGTGACCTTGTGGGTAGTCTGGAAATTGTGACAGTTATTTGCAGCCACATATACAGTTTCAGCACATCTTGAGGGGACCTCAATTACTGACTACTGTGTTATTTCATTATTCACTTCGGATGCACTGTGTGTGTACCGTGAATTAGAGGGTGTGATGTATAATAGTATGTCGCAAAATGGTTGAAAAAAAATATTAAAAGAATGTGTATATGAGTTCATGCGTGTAAAAAGATATGAGTGAGAAATTTGTGAAATGGCAGTCATCAAAAATACAATATGAAACATTTTTTTCATAAAAACTCATAAAACCTATTTATAAAAGTATAAATAAAAGAACAAAAAACAAACAAAAAAAGAACCAGAACAACAGATTCAGAGGAAGATGTTTTAGAATTGAGAGAAAAAAAAAGAAATGTGCTAAAAAAGGGAAAAGAGGAGGTGCACAGACAAATAAAAATTAAAAATAAGGAGATTAAAACTACAAAACCAGAAGGCGTTTTTAATCTTTGTTCAGCCACTCTCACAAATGGCCAATTGAGCCTTCTTAGCAAATGTTTAAAATTCGCACCCGTCATTACCCAATAAATTTGAGATGTACATTCATTTTAAAAAGTTTGTATGCAAATTATGCTTGAAGAAATATGTCAATGACCCAGTTGAAAGGAATAAAGTGTTGAATCAAAGAAGTGGGAATCAGATTTTCACACACACTAATTTCAAACCACAAAACCATTTCACTCCCTATGACATGAAAGGTGCAGCTTTGGAAACTTTCCAGAAGCTGGTAGAGAAGGACATAGAAGAACTACCAGAAAAACCCAAAATTAAGATGAGCTTCACAAGTGAAGAAAAGAAGGCCATTGATGAATTGAAGAACAACAAGGATAAAAATAGCAGATAAGGGTGGAGGCCTGGTCATAATGAACACCACTGATTACAAAGCCGAAACAGAAAGACTCCTTTCGGATGAGACCTCTTACAAAAGATGGGAAAGCAATCCCACAGAGACAATCAAACAAGAACCTACAGAACACTTAGAAGAGAGATACCTTATAGGCATTTAACTAAACCAGAATTTGATCTCCTGAATAAAACATCTCCACGGATCCCAGTATTCTATCAAATCTCAAAAATACATAAAGAACTGAGGAACCAGAGTGGGACACGCTATCGTGTCTGGAACAGATTTGATCATGTCTAATCTCTCAAGTTATGTGGATTTTTTTCTCCAGCCTCTGGTGGTACAACAATAAGTTTTATAAAATACACCACAGCAGTATTACAACATCCAGCCAATATACATTGGAAAGAAACATTTTTGCTTGTGACATCAAATCACTATACACATGTATTAGACATGAAGACGGATGTGCCCATACATACCATTACCTGTGTCACCAATCAGACCTCCCCAACAGTCAAGTGAACTTAATCAGGAGCAGTATTGAATACATACTGGAACACAAATATTTCTGGTACTAAGGTGGATTCTACAAGCAACTTACTGGGACTGTGATTGGTAGTTGCTTTGCTCCAAGTTACGCAATCTTGTTTGTGTCAAATTGGGAAGATTATCATATCTGGAGCAATAATCTCTACAAAATAAATTTACGTTTTTGGATTAGATATATCGACGATGTGCTACGCATTTGGGATGGAAGAGATGATTTGAGAAAATTCCTGTCACATATCAACTCAAATGATCTCAACCTAGAATTTACCTCGACCTACATTAATGAAAGGATTAACTTCCTAGATCTTGACATTTTAATAGATCATGACAGGATTGAAACGAAAACGTACATCACACGTGGAGTGTAACAATTATTTATTGGCTTCCAGCAACCATCACCCTCAATAGATCAACAGCATACCAGGAGGACAATTCCAAAGAAACAGGAGGCATTGCTCCAGGGAAATGGATTTTCCAGTACAGAGTGAAAACTGAAATTGACGCTTTGAATAAAGAAGCTACAGCGAAAAACTTCTTGAAGAGTCTTGTGACAACAAAGAAGAAAAATAGGGAGGATTTGATCAAATACTGTATAAGGATAGAAAAAGTGATAAAACTTCAAACATTCCATTCATCACTAAATATAATAGTGACACTAAAGGGTTTGATAGAATTCTTAAAAATCATTGGAACATTTTAAAAACTGATCCCCTTCTTGAAAATATAATCTCGAATATGCCGAACATGATATACAGAATGGCACAAACCCTACAAACCACACTAACGTCAAGCTATATACCATTTGAGAGAAGAGGTGAAAATGCATGCAACAAAGGATTCTATTATTGCAATAACTGTAAGGGATGCAAAAACCTGGATACAGTAACTACTACAGGCAATGAAAATTTCCAATCATAAGTAACCACTAGAGAACATATAGTGAAAATGCATCTGACCTGTAACACTGAAGGGATGATCTATTTGCTGCAGTGTATTTGTGGCCTTCAATACGTGGGGCATACAAAAGAAAGCTAAGAACACGTGTTGGGGAACATATTAACAATATAAGAAAGGGATTATGAATGCATAGGGGCATATTCAGTTGGGTGTGCGAGGTTTCTCCTGCAGGGTTTTTTGCTATTCAAATAGGTGCGTTTTTTTTTTTTTTTTTATGCGCCGAGAGATTTTAATTCACACACCTCCAGAGCAAGTGTGATTTTTCCTAAAATCGTTACTTTTAGGAAAACCCAGCGGAACTTGCTCTGGCACCCCGGTGGTACCCCCCCTGAGGACTAATTAAGCATTTGGAAGTTTCCAATTAGTTTCATTAGTCCTTAATTACTTACCTCCACCAGTGCTGTCTTCAGCATCCTGCGTCGGAAGCCAGGTCTTCTGCAGCAGGGTGAGTATGTCAGTGTGTATTAGTGAATGTGTGTGTGCATGAATGTGTGTGTGTGACCCCCGGTTTATGTGGCCCCCCCAGTGTCTGTGTGTCCCCACCCCGGATTGGGCGCTGGGAGAACTACATCTCCCAGCAGCCCTTGCCACTCTCAGCAGCCCCCGGGGCTCCCAGCAGCCCCCTCTCCAGTGAGAAATAGAGGGGAGGCCACCGGGAGCCGCGGAGACCACCGGATACCCCGAGCAGGTAAGTGCAGGATTTAAAAAAAAAAAATTTTTATGCAGCGTGGGGTTTTCAGAGCTGAAAACCCCATGACCACTTTATTTGTATTGGATACCGCGGGTATAGGGAGTGCGTATAACCAAAATTGGGTGCAAGGTTTTTTACCTCTCTAAACCTCCCGCCCAATTGAATATGAACCATAGTGTTTCAGATCATTTCTTTTTACATCACAAAATAAATACCACAAGGCTCAAATGCAAGGCTATAGAAAAAATAGACACAAACTGGAGACTACATAAAACAAATGTCAAGAAAAGAAACAGAATGGATTTGTAAATTAAAACTATTTATCTAGGAGGTTTTTATGTGGACTTCAAACTGTGCTCCTTTTTGGGAAAAAAAACTGATTTTCTGACACCTTTTAAGGATTTTTCTATTATTTTTATTCTTCAGATTATTCATTACTACTTTTTACACTTCAATCCAAAGATCACATCCATGAACAAGTGTGATATCATTGCATCCCTTTCATACATTGAAAGTAATTATTAAAGCTGATACTGAATTACAGCTGATTTCTTACTGCATACTCAACACATCACAAGCTTTTACCATATAGTGGCATTTTTATTTTATATTTTTTATAATCTTTATTTTTTATATTCTTTCAATAAATTTTTCACCATTTTCCAGCAGCAATGTACCTTACCACTACACATAATCCTTTTAATTTATATACACACATGTTTTTAAAGGAACCAAATAAAGCTGATCTTTTTAATTAATTAAGGACTGGCTGTGCACTCACTCCGGGAACCAAACCCCAGGGTATATACAAAAAGTGCTTAGGACTTACGGGCTTCCTTGAAAATGTCCATGCAGGGATGACACTAGTTGGAGGCTGCATCTATTTACAAGTACCAAGCCACTGGCAGGTTTGGAAAATCACAGACCACCCGGCCAGCACGAAACTGTTTGTATGCCGCCTCATCCATCGCGCCAAAGACGGAGAGATACTGCATACCAGCTTGTCTATTTAAGATGAAGTACCAGCTATACTACCAAAGAAGGCGAGAAGGCATCAATTAGGGTAAGGTAGGATATTCTCCTGAGGGGATGTGGTCCGGAAGTCGGCAGTCGAAATGCTGACCGCCAGCTTCCTGACTGTGAAATCCTGGCATGGGATTAATGATAGACGCCTATCATTATCCACCCGCCGAAATCCCGACGCCCGGCATACCAAACGAAGGAAAACCGGGTGTTGCGATCAGACAGCCGCGGGGGGGAGAGTTAGGTTTAGGGGCTCCCAGGGGGACTTAGGGTTAGGCACCCCCCCGGGAGGGCTACGGTTAGACTAGTGAAGGGGGGGTTAGGGTTAGGCACCCTCGGAGGGAGGTTAGGGTTAGGCACCCACCTGGGAGGGTTAGGTTTAGGGTGCGGGGAGGGGTGGGTTAGGTTTAGGCACCCCTGGGGGGAGGTTAGGGTTAGGCACCCCTAAAGGAGGGTTAGGGTTAGGGGGGAGAGGGTTAGGGAGAGTTAAAATACTTACCCTGTCGGGATCTTCAGTCTTCTGCCTTCTGGCGTCAGTGTTACATCCGCCGGGCTTATGTCCGGCGGTATTTCATACCGATTCCCTCCTGAGGTATTGCACTACAGCAGCAGGAATATCCCCACCCCACAAAAAGAGCTATAAAGTTATATACCTATGGTACATTTCCTTGGAATCAAATTGCCATTTTTTTAACTTATTTTATAACTTGTTTTTTTTTTACCTCCACTCATTATTTATACTATTATAAGTAGCTTTTATGAGTTTGTAATAAAAAAAATTTAATAATGGATTTTTGATGACTGCCATTTCACTAATTTCTCACTCACATATTTTTACACGCATTAAATATTCTACATACAGTATGTACATGTTTTCAATCATTTTTTTCAACTTATTTGCGACATACTAATATACGTCACACCCACTAATTCACATTAAACACACAGCGCTTCCCCATTACCTATATTGTTCACTTCCTATTATTTATAAGAAGTAAGGAAGCAGCTCAAAACATTAAAGGTGCACTATTATTATTTCTATTAATGGCCTTGAGGACGTTGACGTGTTGGAACCTTTACAGGTCGCCCGGAGTACGCAGTTCAAAGATCTTGTGTAACAAGATCAACTGATGCGCCACTTGCATTGGACAAGACATATTCGCCACAGTATTACTCTTTAGGTCCTATGGACATGCAATGTGTGAACTGTGGTGCCCTACACTTTTTGGTAGAGGAGATTAACAGCCATTTTCAGACTGCTGGCACAATGGATAGGTTTCATTGCCCATTGTGTTGTTTTACCATATTTAGCAGAATTCCTAATGACAAATATCCTCAAATTAATGACTCATTATCTCCATAATGTCCTCAGTAACTAATATCTATAATATCCTCCATAACTAAGGCGGTTACTGTTGGGATTCCCTAGTTATATGTATTACTTTATTCAGTGGGAGAAGACTCTGGTGTCCTAATATTATTGTCAGCTCAAAAAAATAAATATATATACTGAGTGAGTATATATAATGTATGTAATGTATACACACACAGATATATATATTATCCTATATATATAGCGCTACAAGGGTTCCGCAGCGCCTTACAAAGTACATAAACAAATACGCACACAAAAGACAAGTACATAGACAAATGAGCACACAAGAAAAACAGTTATTAAAAGTACAACCAACACAGGCACAAATACATGATTTATACATTGCTGCAAAACACTTAAATAAGCAGCATGGTGTCAGCAACCAAGGGTTAGGTGCTGTTGTAAATTAAAGTGGGAGTAAGTGAGGGAGAAGCACATGAGGGAAGAGGGCCCTGCTCGTGAGAGCTTACATTCTAAAGGGGAGGGGCAGACAAACGGGTGACACAGATGGGCTGGATTATGAGGAAGAAACATGGAGTAGTGGGTTAGGATGAGAGCTGGAAAGCTTTGAGGAAGAAAGGGGTCTTGAGAGCCCATTTCAAGGTTAGAAGCCAAGAAGCAAAGTTAACATGGAATTTTGAGTTAAGGCCAGGGGGACGAGGAAAGTCAGCTACTCAAGGAAGTTGGAAAAGGCAACTGATATGAGCATTGAATGCAAATAATGAAGTGGAGAGTTTAGAAGGTAAGAGTTGGTGGGAGTGACCAGATGATAGAAGTACCCCAAAACCAACACTGTGGCAGCCTCCAGGCCAGGGAGTGTGAAAGAATGTGAGGCTCCCAAAGGAGATAGCTGCAGGAGAAGTGGTGTCAGATGGGTAAGTCCAGGATTTGGTGATGGCTAGTAAATTGAAGGAGTTGAATATGGAGCCGTAATGGACAGGGACCAGTAGATTATAGACAGGACTGGCATTCCAGAGGAGACAGGAGAGAGGGACAGAGTTGGGAGGAGAGAGAAGGAGATAGTTAGGGTTGCTGTAGCGTGGGGTTGAGATTGATTTAGAGCAGGGGGATAAAGAGAGTGTGGGTACGTGGTGGGCTTCTTAGTGAGGAAGGGTGACAGCAGGTGGTGGGCAAGGTGGAGGTTTATTTGTGGTGTAGGTTGAGAAGAAGAGGTGTAACTTGGAGAAAGGGTGCAGGACTTATGAGTTATGGAAGATGCGGTGGAGAGTACTAGATGGGATGAAGGGAGATAGAGGAAAAAGTGGAGGAGACTATGGAGGGAGAAAAGAATTGGGAACTGGTGGTAGAGGAAAGTATTATGTAGCTTCTGAGTGAGGAGGGGAGTAGAAGAAAAGAGAGACATTGCGTAGATGAAGGATTGGGGGGGGAGAAAACAGCAGTAGTAGTGATGAGAGAGATACAGGAATAGTACAGTTAAAATGTCTAAAAATTAGATAAAAGGAAGAACAGTGTTAGTAGATGTAAAGGCACAACTACAAGAGTATATAATAAACAAAATGAGTTTAAAGCTGTTAAAGTTGCAGGACTTTAAATTAAGGATAAAGCATTCTTATAGATAAGAAGGTGTTTAAAAATGGTAGATACTACAGTGGTGTAGAGATAAATTGGCAGTGGTATAGGAATAATAAACAGTGTAGGGTCAAAAAACATACATTAAAACATCAAAATTCTGCAATCCACCTGGTAGTTGCTTGCAATGCTGAAGCAGGCTGTTGGCATAAGGTGTGTTCAGATTATAATGAAAGCTGGTGGCTGAGTTGCATATATATATGCATATATATATATGCAAACAAAAGAGTTGTGGGCACTCACCATAAAGTAGAAAAAGCAACTTTATTTAACTCACAGACATCACATCAGGTCGACGTTTCAGTCATCCTAGACCTTTGTGAAGACGAAAGTAGCAACTAAACAACCATGGAGAGCCATAACCCACTATAGCTTGGAGCCGATGTAAGTAGTAGACTCAATCACATAACCCCTCCCACCAATTCACCAAAGTTTGTAGTATGACACCAAAATGCTTATATAACATAACAATCACTTACCAGTGACTCAACAAAGTTAATCACGGGGTGATCAGACGGCGTGGCAAGTCCAAAGCCTACGTCGCATAGCTTGATAGTTAGCGCGCTCAATTAGCGCTAACCGGAAGCACTTCCGGAAATGATGCGGAAGACGCCTCCAACAGTAATCAAGCACCCAGCTGGGGCAGATGCACGCAGACAAAAAGCCATGCTGCATTGCTCCAAAGGCAGTACGGTAAATTGCCTCTAACCGGAAGTGTCATGCGCTCCACCAAGTGGAACGCACCACTTCCGGATAGGACGCAGCAACCAACAGTAACTAAGCAACCAAAGATAGTATCTTGAGCAAATGCACGCTCAGGTGCGGGTATCAACCAGGGTATGTCAATTAGGGTCACTACAACAAGCGGCTCCCAGTACAATGAATGAGCAATAACCAAAAGTGTATAATAATAATTAAAAAATAGCTAATAAACTAAGGAAAATAATAATAAAATAACCAATATACAATACAATAAAAAAATACACATCGAACCACAAAAAATTCTAATAACAAAATAATAACAATAAGGACAAGAAGAAAAAAAAGTGAGGATCATGCACAAAAATACTCATCTACCTAAACCAACACTGACGCCCTTTACCACAAAAAAATTTGATAAGTAAATGTTCATTCAGGCCTCGCGGGGCCACAGTGCCCAACTCGAATATCCACTTGGCTTCGCATTTTTTAAGTAAAAGTTCTCGATCACCACTGCGTGTCGGCCTGGGGACGTGGTCAATTAGCATGCAAAGGAGAGAAGTCGCAGAATGGCCATGTGCTACAAAATACATGTACAGTATAAATACAGAAAAACCGCACTCTTGAATAGATTCAAACACCAGAGGGTTTATTAAAAATCCATACAATGTACAGCGTACAACGACATTTTGGGCAGCTGTGTGCCCTTTCTCATATATAATGTATAATACAGTAGTGTGCAAAAGTTTTAGGCAGGTGTAGAAAAAATGCTTCAAAAATAGAAGTATTAATAGTTTATTTTTATCAATTAACAAAATGCAAAGTAAATGAACAGAAGAGAAATCTAAATCAAATCAGTATTTGGTGTGACCATAAAAACAGCATCAATTCTTCTAGGTACATTTGCACACACACAGTTGTTCCAAACATCTTGGAGAACTAACCACAGATCTTCTGTGGGGAACTAACCACAGATCTTTTGTGGAGAACTAACCACATATCTTCTGTGGAGAACTAACCCAGAGCCGTAACTAGCATAGTGCGACCTGTGCCATCGCACAGGGCAGGGGGTGCTGTTTGAGCCTTTCAATTTTCTGTTTATAATCATTCTCACTTATAGCTTCCTCTTATTTTATCCCCAGCATCTCCTGGCCTCCACTGTCTCTTCCCTGGCCCTTCCCCATGAGGCATGCCCCTTTTTAAGGTGCGTTTTGTCCCCATTTGAAAAATAGGGGGGTGCCAATGCTCTTTCTGGCATAGGGCACTAAAAAGTCTAGTTATGGCTCTGAACTAACCACATATCTTCTGTGGGGGATATTTGTGTATCTGAAGTTAATGAGGATGTTGATGATGAATGTGACAAGAATAAGTTAATAAAATTTTGAAGGATGATGTTGTTTGCTTCAAAGTAAGTCAGCCACCAGTGGCTAAAGTTCTTGCCAGAGAAAAATAAAAGTGCATTCCTTGGCAAAAGACTAAAAAAAGTCACCTCTTTTATGTAGAATATTTTTTACCCAAATCCTGACATTTGTCAAGGCAACTTAACAAGGCATCTGTACAATTTGGGTGGCAAAGTAAGTAGAGGAAGAGATGTTAACCATCTAGACACCTCCTCTCTGTTACATCATTTGCAGTGATTTAAAATAAAAAACTGCAAAATTTTAACAAGCCGTACATTATCAGCTACCAGCAACATGGATAGCACATGAAATCTTCACAACCAACACGTTCATTATCAATCTACTCATTAGCGATCAGAGGTAGTCCTGCATCCAATTTGAAAAGGCAAACTGACTCCTCCCCTATCCAGGATTTCCAAGAACAATCCTTGAGCACTAGGCCTGCTGTTGTTTCTGCTGATGGTGAGGGTGAATCTTCATCACAGTAGGGGATCAATAAAACTAGTAGTTTTAAACAACAATTGTCTGTGAAACAATCATTAGGCATGCTATGATAGCTACCAAATTCCATCTCAATTCCATGTTACCAGAACAGTAATTCTTTGCCTAGAAAATGCCATTGTACCAAGTATCCACTTAACTACAGATATGTGGACAAGCTGCACTAGTAAAACTAAAGATTACATGACTGTGACAGCCCAAAGGGTGGGTGTGTCACCTTCAGTGGTAGCAGCATTATCTAACACACAATGCCAGCTCATTCACAGACAGGCTACTCTACAGTATGGATCACTGGCTTCATTAAGAGGCATACCGAAACTACTCTATTTGACAAACTCATAGATGTAACAGAAAAATAGGTTTTCCCTGCTAGTACTCTTTTCACCATTTATCATCTCCAATAATGCAAGTAACATTGTACAATCATTATGAGTGAGTGAACACCTATCATTTTTTGTGCACACAATAAACTTGGAGGTTCAGAATTTCTTTCAAATGTAGAGGTCCGTGCAGAAGATGCGAGCTGTGGTCTGAAAAATCCTGAGCTTTATCGGCATTCAGCAACCTCAAGTAGAATATTGTATAATCTCGGTTGGCCTTGCTCTCACTAATATACTGGCATGTGTGGGACAGCTGCGAGACCTATAGGGAGTATTGATTCCTATAAGACGCTATTTAGCGCTGCAAGTCGCTTAAGAAATAATTGCTTTCCAGTCAAATCATGTGGTTCCAAAGCACAAAAAGTTATTTATGTAAAAAGGGGTAACACGATGTAAGAGTTAACAATTAGAGTAAAAGCAATTAAAATAGTACAGCCCGATACATACTCGTGCGCACTGGTCCCAGCATACAGTCATCAATCCAGACGTCTGCAGTCGCAAGAAGATACCTGTACACTGAGGTCAGCACACAGCTTATATACCTTACAGGTTTCAAAGTTAACAAAGGGACAAATTGACAGATTCTCATTGGTTCTTTCTTCTGGTCAATCTGGTCATTGGTCAGTTCATACGGTGTCATCAGGGGTATGACTCAATCCTCCAACGGTCACATTGTGTAGTTTCCCGTCGAACAACTGGTTAAAACTGGCTACAACACTGCATACAAGTTAGAACATTTTATTCAATAACTCCCTATCATCCATAACTAGCGGACGCATGATGCGACTCTTTGCCGATAGAAACGGATGTCTGCAAATAAACAGGGATTTAGTATGATACCAAACATGACATGTCCACTATATTCTGAACCTTAGATCTCTTTTAAGTACATCTTCCATCCTAATTATTAGCTAACAAATACCTTTAATAACTCTGGTTATTAACTATAACGTGTGGGAACCATTTTATATGTAGGCGTTTGCATATGTGCGTCTGTGTATTGAAATAGCAAATGTGCGTCTATGTGTATGTACGTGAATATATACAGATAAGCGTCCATGTGTAAGTATGTGCATCCGCATATGAGCATCTGTGTGTATATGTATATATATATATGTGTGCGTTATATGCATCAGCGTATGTGTGTTGTGGATATGCATTTTAGCGCATCGGATTGCACCGACACAAAGTAGCATCCTAGTAACACTTCATCAGACCATAGATGACTATATCGTCAGATAATAATTGTACAGTGATCATATCCAATTAGTTGGCTTTGACAGTCCACCCTTTGATAGCAAACATAAAACTATCACATTCTATTCTTTTTTTTTAATAATATTTTTATTATTATTACACAGTTTAAACAGAGAATGCATTTCTCGATATAACATATAAATATAACAATTCAATGACATAGTAATATAGAAAAGGCTAGGATGTGTGTCATACAATAAAAGACAGATTCTCCACTTAGTAATCAGCAACGTATAAAGATAATACATAGAAAATAGCATGAACCATATAGTGACCATATTGTACAAAAAGACTCCCGCACAACATAATGAACTATAAACAATATGATTTACCCTCAGAATGGTGGACGACTTTTCTGAAGTATCGCCGTATTATACCACGTAGTCTTAATTACTATTTTACGTATCTTTTCTTTAATAGATGGAGATAAACTACTAATATAAGGGAGCCATATCTCAAAAAAAGTGTTTGCACTATTTTCAATATCAAGAGAGCTTTCTACCCAGTCCATCTGATAAAGATACATTAATCTTGGTAACATAAGCGTTAAGGGAACAGAATTAGAATTGATCCACTGTGACAGGCTAGTTTTTTTTGCTGTTCCCGTGACTCTAGCTAATAATAAGCGTTTTCCCCTTGATATTCTCGGTTGAGTTGTGGTAGAATAATGGTTCCACAGCGCCTATGCCATAGATATCTCAAAAGGGATATTTAATATATTATTTATATAAGACTGTACTTCTCTGGAAAATGTCTGAACAATCTCACAGGACCGCAAGCAATGCACTATGTCAGCATTGGGTGTTGAGCATTTAAAACAGAGTTGTCTGATGTTCCTGTTAAGTGTCTAAGTTTTGGTGTATAATAGGCTCTCTGCAATAGTTTGTAGTGCATCTCAGCATATGAAGAAGATACCAATTGCTTTATTTAGTGTGGTACAGGACGTAATGACGTATTGAAGCGTCAAGTCTGGAAACCCATCCTTCCATTTGGCCAAACCTGTAACAACTTTGGCAAGATTCAACGGTCTTCGTATATAATCATAAAGCATTGAAGTAGACCATGGCCTTCCCTTCCCACTCCTCACCACAGCATCTAAAACATTAACTTTATCCAATTGATCAAGATGTGACAATGCTTTTAAAATATAACTTCTTACTTGAAAATATGCAAACACTGGAAAATTAATATTGGGATAATGCTCTTTGAGTGTGGACAATGACAATACCGTAGAGCAGTCTTCATCTAAAAATTGATAAACCAAACTAAGTCCCTGGAGATTCCAATCCCTGAAAACCTTTACAGATATATCATCTTGTAAAGTAATATCAGAAAAAATTGGTTTAAAAACAAAGACCTTGTGTGTGAAAGATTGAGTCAAGCCAAGCAGAGCAAGGAATATTCAAAAGAGGGTTAAGTTTAATAACCGGATCAATGTGTAAGGGTGGAGTATGCAATAAGCTAACCAAATTACATTCAGGACTAAAGGCCTGATCTAAATCCCTATGTGCAAAATAACTGCTATTCCCTATCCAATCCAGGACATATCTATAATTGGCTGCTATAGCATAATCCTGTGCACACGGCAGATTCACCCCTCCAAGTGATAGTGGTTGTTGTAGCTTTAATAACGAAATTCTGGGGCATTTGCCAGCCCAAATATATTTAGATAGAGCTCCATTAATTATTTTAACATATTTTTTTGTTAGAAGAAAAGGAAGCATCTGGAGTGGATATAACAATCTGGGAAATTTGGTCATTTTATATAACTGGCATCTGCCCAGAAAAGATAAGGGTAAATGTTTCCATTTTTCAAAATCTTGTAGCATTTGTTGAATAGAAAGCGTGATATTAGCTGAATATAAATTTTGCAACTTATACAGAAATCTTAAGCTTAGATATGTCAAATGACCTTGAGCCCAGCGAAAGGGAAATTGGTCTCCCCATTCCAGTCTGGTATCAGCATACAGTGCTAAAGCTTCAGTCTTATTAAAATTCACCAGAAAGCCTGAAATGTCATGGAAATCTTCTAGTATTTTTATTAATGAGGGCAAGGCCCTCTTTGGTTCACTAAAATATAAAAGAAGGTCATCTGCAAATGCTGACACCTTAATCGTACGATTCCCCAATAAAATTCCTATCCACAGATCGGTTTTTTTTTTTTTTTTTTTTGTAAAGCTCTTTATTAATGGTTGAACAGGACATAGTTATACAGACAATGTAATATATAATTTTCTTTTTTTCCTTGCATTACAGTAGGAATTAAAATAATAATAGAAGAAGAAGAAGAAGAACAGTCACATATTCCTATTATCTATTGTACATTTAATTTTTATCAAGAGTGTATGAATTGTCACATGTATCCATATGGGCATCCTATCTTGACAAATAAAATATAAAACATAAAACACAAGAGATATATAAAGTAGGCAAAATATCACCATTCCAGAAATCAAAAAAAAAAAAAAAAAAGCTAATGTGACCAGAAAATGCATCACTGCGGCATACACTGCCACAGTAATCCCTAAGATGAGCCAATAAGTTGTCTTATTACATACCATTCGGTACCTTCAAACAATTTTAAAATCGAATGTTGTGTATGATTGTCTAGTTGGTCTATAAAATAGGACCATTTTTTATAGAAAGTTTTAACTCCTTTCTCTATATTAGGCAGTGTGGATCTCCTATCGAAATATAATAGTTTTAATAGCCATGACTTAAGTTGAGTAAGAAATGGAGAATTTTTAGAGATCCATTTTTTTAATATAATCTTTTTTGCTACCGTTAATATAACTGCAAGGAGGGGAATAATGTCCCGTTTATTGGAACCTAGATCCCAATTCGAGAATATAACAAAGAGGAGTGCCAGAGGATCAGGATGAACATTAATAGAAAACAATACGTTAATATATGCCACAATCTTATTCCAAAATAGTCTAATCTTTGGACATTCCCAAAAGTTATGGTAATAAGTAGCTGGATAATGATGACATTTAGGACAGACTCCAGATTCATCCTGAACCATGTGTTTGCGTTGTTGTTGTGTTATATATGCCCTATTTATAAATTTAAAGTGGACTTCCTGAAGAAGAGCCGATTGGGCGTATTTCATGGTGGAATCAAATCGTGATAATACATCCAAGGATTCTGGGTTGCATGCCATATCTGATGCCCATCTAGCATTGGTGACCCTCCATATCTTCCTCACATCTCTGTCTAGTAAGTCTCCATAGAGAAGTCTGGTATGGTATGTGTTACTTTTAATAAAGACAAGTAAATCAGATAAGATGTCTGTGGAGTCATCAAGAGACCCTAACGAAGGAAGGGAGTTTGCAAAATGTCGGGCCTGTAAATACATAAAAAATTGGGCGTGAGGTAAATCGAAAGCTATTCGAAGATCACCAAAAGATCTCAGATTTCCTCCAGGATCAAAAATATCTTTTATTTTCATTATTCCTTTGTCTCTCCATTGTAAAAATCTGATATTTTCCAAGGCAGGTGTGAAAGCCGGATTTCCCCAAAATGTAGTGTAATGAGAGCTACTGAAGTTTCTATTAAGTTTACGGTTAATAAATAACCAGGCATTGTATGTATCGAAAAACAAAGGATTGTGGAGTATATCTCGAGGAATTAATGAACGGGGAGAGTGTAGCAATGCTGCTGGTGAGAAAGGGGCTAATATAGCCTTGTCTATAGAGATGTCAGTGTATAGATCTCTGTCAAGCAGCCAATCTGATATATATATGAAAAAAATTGTCTGCGAGAAAATTTTTAGATTTGGGAAACCCAACCCTCCGTCTGCTCGTGGAAGGTATAATTTATTCATATTTATTCTGGCCTTTTTTCCCTGCCAGATAAATTTGGAGAATGCTTGAGTGCAGGATGTAAGGTCTGTTTTGTTAAGTGATATGGGTAACATCTGTATGATATATGTTATTTTAGGGATAATTATACTTTTTATTAAAGCAATTCGCCCCAACAGGGAAAGGGGGAGGCTTTTCCAGAGGTCTAAGAGATGGAACATTTTTTTAAGTAATGGTGTGAAATTGCTTGTATATAGATGTTTCAGGTCTGACGTTATAAAGGTACCCAAATATTTAAGTTTTGAGTTAGCACGTTTGAATATAGAAAGGGGTGAGGGTAAGGGATTGTGGGTTGAGCATCCCGAAACCGTAAGAATCTCCGATTTATCAACATTAATTTTATAACCAGCGAAAGACCCGAACTCAGAAATGATATCTAAAATGTTTGGAATGGATTGTGATGGGTTGGAAATAAGTAACATCATGTCATCTGCAAAAAGAATGACTTTTAATTGTAAATGTCCAATTTTGATACCACTGAATAATTTGGATTGTCGTAAGGCCACCGCCAGGGGTTCTAATGCTAAGGCAAATAGCAGTGGTGATAATGGACATCCCTGACGTGTTCCACAAAGAATCGGGAAAGGGGAGGATAAAAATCCATTGCATAGAATTTGGGAAGATGAGTTTGAGTATAGGGATTTAAGAATATTAACAAATTCATTAGGGAAGCCAAATCTTGTCATTGTGTCAAATAGGTGGACCCATGATACTAGGTCGAACGCCTTCTCGGCGTCCAGTGAAATAAGAACACTGGGAGTCTCTGGATTATGAAGTTTTATGTAGTGAATTGCAGACAGTACTTTACGAATATTAGTCACTGAATGACGTTGCCAAATAAAGCCAGATTGGTCTTTATGAATTAGTTGTGGCATTAAAATTTTAATACGCTCTGCCAATATTTTAGTGAATAATTTGTAATCCGTATTTAACAGAGAAATCGGTCTATATGACCCTGGTAAAGTAGGGTCTCTTCCCGGTTTAGGAAGTAATTTGATCAGAGCAGCATTAAAATATTTAGGTATAATTTTATCGTTCAATATAATATTAAACACACTAACAAGTATATTTATAATCTTTGGTTCTAAAATTTTGTAATAATCACCTGTAAGCCCATCAGGCCCAGGTGCTTTCCCTGGTTTTAAAGCTTTAATGGCATTCTGAATTTCCTCCACTGTGATTGGTAAAAGCAATTTTTCTGCCAAAGTATCAGGTAGTTTTGGTATATTAATATTGGACCAAAAAGAAGTTTGATTTTTATCATCGTAAGATTTTTGGGTATATAAAGATTCATAAAATGAGGAGAAGACTGATAAAATTTGTGAGCTAACTGAAGTGATAGTACCATTAGGTTTAGTTATGTGTTTGATGGTGGTGGAAGGAAGCGAGCCCCGTATTAAGTTGGATAGCAGTCGTCCTGATTTGTTACCTAATTTGTGAAATTGGAAGTCTCTATTGAATGAGGATCGATCACCTAACTGATTAAGAATTTCTTCAAACTGTGTTTTTCTCTGGAGGTAGTCAGCCTTATGAATGGTAGAAGGGGTGTCTTTGTATTTTTGGTAGGCCTCTGTCAGGTCTCTCTGAGCCGCCATGTAAGATTTAGAGAATTCTTTTTTTGTGTAAGCAGTGTATGATAATATATTTCCTCGTAGTACAGATTTGGAGGCCTGCCAGAACAGAAGTGGGTCTTCTGATTCGTGAGTTGAGTTATTAATCTTGTATTCTTCCCAAAAAGTTTCTATTTTACTTCTAAATTTAAGAGATTGTGTTAAGTATGACGGAAATCTCCTTTGTCTATGCGACCCCAAGTCAGCAGCCATAGACAACGAAAACCATACCAAGGCATGGTCCGATATAGAAATGGGTTCTATCTCTGTCGTATTAATCCGTGTAAATAAATGATCTGAGACTAAAATATAATCTAATCTGGACAAGGATCCATGTGCCGCAGACAAACATGTGTATTCTTTATCAATTGGGTGCTTAGCCCGCCATATATCAATAAGGTTAAGTTGTTCATTTATATACGGAATACCAAATTTTGGTGTCTGTGTGCAACGTCTGGACTGTGATTTTCTATCTAGTTTTGCGGAGGAAACTACATTAAAATCTCCACATATAATTAGAGAAGAGGAAGAATAAGGGAACAGTTTTGTCAATAGGGACATCACAAAAGTTTTATCATATACATTCGGGGCATAGATATTACACAAAACAATGGGGGTATCATTTATTTTCATATCTGCAATTACTAATCTACCTGACGGATCACTGTACGAATTTTGTAGTTGAACATTAAGGTGTCGTTGTGCTAAAATCACCACACCTCTTGATTTTGTCGAGTAAGGAGCTGAGGCAACCACTGACCACCTCAGCATACCGAGTTTACGAATTTCAATATCTAACAAATGGGTCTCCTGTAAGCATATAATATCTATTTTTAATTTATTTAGATATGTCAAGATTCTTTTTCTCTTGATAGGTGAGTGGATGCCTCCTACATTTAAAGTTCCTACTTTAATTTGTGACATTGAAAATACCAAGGCATAATTAAATTGAACTCACGGTACATTAATTTCCATGGAAGTACATGACTGTTATAAAAAAAAGAAAAATCATTATCACACAGAACCACCAAAATGGTGATCATAATAATAAAAAAAAAATGTAAATTTTGAAAGAAAAAGAAAAATGATAAGAATATGGTCTCGAACAGAGGAAACCACATTAGAATTATGTAGATATATATATATAACTTCCAGTATAAGAGCAAATAAGTAAGTTATTAAACTAAGTTATAACAAACTCTGCGACATCCGCTCCTAAACCACATCCAACTTCATTTTTAAACTCAATATATAAGAATATTAAGTGTTATGAGAGAACATTGAAGACAAATAGCATTATCAATAGCGGTAATGTCAGAAACATTACAAATTATGTTCTGAAAATGTAGGAGCATAATAAAGAAAGTATTCTATTAAATTGTGTCATATGACAGATGCTTTGAACGAAACATAGAATACTAATATAACCATATAACAATATAATCTAAACCGGTGTCTGATGTCATGAATTGACTAGAGTCCCAGAGAGAAAAATGGAGGTGACATCCGCCACCGTCGTCACAAGTAAAAGCGAGGTGAGGTATGAAATAACATGCGAGATTGTAGGGAGATCACGAGTAGTCATTATGGGATTCATTTGCCTCTTCTGCGGTCTGTTCTTCATCCAAATATGCCTCTGCATCCATAGCTCTTGTAAAATCAATAAACGAGGAACCACTGTAGATTCTTAAACATGCAGGGAACATTAACGCAAACTTGCGGCTTATTTTGATAAGTCGAGTACACACCGGGGGAAAAGGCTTTACGCGCCTTAGTAACTTCAATAGAAAAATCTTGGAAAATGAGGAGTCTGCTATCATTCCACAATAAATTTCTGGTTTTCCTAGATGCTAGCCATAGTGCATCTTTATGTGCATAATTTAAGCAGCGAAAAATCACTACCCGTGGCCTAGGATTTGAATGATCTCGGATTGGACCAACTCTATGTGCACGTTCCACAATGATCTTAGGGTAGGAGTCAGAGATTTTCAGTAACTCAGGGAGTGTTGATTGAAGAAAAGAATATAGCTCAGCCCCTTTAAGGGTTTCTGGCAGGCCTAGTATTCTCAAGTTGTTTCTCCTGGATCTATTTTCCAGATCATCAATTTTATTAATAATCTGGTTTTGTATTTTAGTAGTTTGAGAGACAGAACCTTTCAAAGTATATACAACTTGATAAATCTCCCCCAATCTACACTCAGAGGATTCCACTCTGGTGGAAAGCTGCTGTACTTGATTCTTAATATCTTTGATTGCCTGTGTAAAGTGTGCAGTTTGCTCCTGCATTAAGGGTTTCATAGTGTCTTGTATGGCTTTCACCATAGTGTCATAGGTGATTGGAGTACTCACTGTGGCTGTATTAGGCAGTAGTGCTGGGGGAGGCTGAGTATCAGACTGAGACATAACACTGCTCAACTCCGTCTGAGACGCCAGCGATTCAGGCGCGGCCGCCATCTTGGATTCTGAGCGCAGCTTCTCAGCTTTCTGAGTCTGGTGTCGTCTGGGCATCTGTGGGGGGAAATATTTTTCCATACACCGGACGAGTGTATGGGCAAGATCAAAAAGCAATGAGGATAAAGGCATCCCTGGCGTGTGCCTCTTGATAAATAAAAAGGAGAAGAATTCAATCCATTCATTGTCAGGAAGGCAGTGGGGAGTGTATAAAGTGAAATATTAATAAATCCAGCTCCAAATTGCTGAAGGTGTTGGATACGTCGTGATATATGTGACCAGGAAACGTGATCGAACGCCTTATCGGCATCACAGCTAACTATCATAGCCTCTCTATTATTTATTTGTTTAGCACGTGTCAAAGCTGCTATCAACAGGCGCACATTATGTACTGATGTACGACCCTTAACAAATCCAGTTTGTGCTGGATGGAGTATTCTAGGAATGATGTTTTGAAGTCGCTGAACTAATAATTTAGTGAACAATTTTAAATCCTGGTTCAGTAGCGAGATGAGTCTATAGGACTGAACTAATGTGGAGTCCTTTCCTCCAATAATACATTAAACAAGGACAGCAAATGTGGCATTAATTGACTGAAAAGAATCTGATAATATTCTGCTCCAAAACCATCAGGTCCTGGAGTCTTGTCTTTAGATAATGTCTTAATTAATGGTAACAGTTCCAACTCTGTTACCGGTTCTACTAAAGATTCTCTTTCCTCCTCTGTTAAGATTAGTAAACCTGCCTCCCTCAAAAACAACATAGCTAACGCAGGAGATTCAGAGGGCGCCGTGTATAATTGTTTATAATATTGTTGAAACTGTTCCGAAATATCAGATGACCCATTAACATAAGCACCCAAATTATTCTGTAGTTGAAGAATATGCGAAGATGTATTATGAGCTTTGACTAAATTAGCTAGTGATCTACCTGATTTATTGCATCCTCGAAAAAATTTGTTACGTTGAATATTATGTGAATATTGGGCACGTTCTTACACAAAAGATCATATTCAGTTTTAGCTTCCACATATCTCTGTCTATTTTTAGTTGTCTCACTCAAAATGAGTGAATCATATGTTTCGGTTAAGTGTTTAGTAGATGTATCTAGTTTAAAGGCTAGCAGCTTACGTTTCCTGGCCACATACTCCATAATTTGTCCTCGAAGTACCGGCTTCGAGGCAGCCCAAAATAGGTTAACATCATTCATATGCTCAATATTATCATCTGCATAATTACAAAACGCTCCCTCTAAATGGGTACAGAAATCAGTTGATTTACTTAAATATGCAGGAAATCTCCAATTATATGAAGTAAAAATAGCGGATTGTAATGAAAGGGTGAACATATCGGAGCATGGTCTGAAACTGCTATGGGTGCTATCCCAGAGGTCTCTACCTTTTGATATAAAGAGCGAGATAATAACCAAAAATCAATTTGTGAAAAGGTGTGGTGTGGATGTGAATAAAAGGTATACTCACGAGATACTGGATTCTTACATCTCCACGGGTCACATAGCTGTAATGAATCTATTAACAACTGTACAGGGGACACCAAGGCCTCTCTGTCTCTACCTGGTCTATTAGATCTATCTAAACCCTGAGATATTACACAATTGAAATCCCCTCCCATAATCAATTCCCCTTCCATCCAGCCCTGCAATCTAATATATAGATTAGTGAAAAATACCCTATTTGGGCCAGTAGGTGCATAAACAGTGGCCAAAGGTATACACCGAGTTATGTAGTGATAACTTTACAAAAATAAATCTACCCTCAGGATCTATCAATGTGTCTTTGATACTGTATGGGATATTTTTACGAAAAATAATCAAAACTCCTCTACATTTAGACGTGAAGGAGGCGGCTCTATAATCACCTATCCATGTATCTCTCAGGATATTGGGATCTTTAGAATTCCAATAACATTCTTGCAAAAATGCCACACGGTTTCATGCTCTTTAATTGCTTAAGGACCTACGTTTCTTGATAGGTGTGTTCAACCCCTCTACATTCCATGAGACGAATTTAAGTACTGACTTTACCCTTGTGGAGTTAGAAGATTGTATAGCCATATCAACCTATTCCTACCCTAGGCTCTGAACAATAAATAGTTTTAATAACAACACGACCCCCACCTGTCCCAGCGAGCAGGCGTCGGAGGAAGTAAATGTATACCGTAGAGCACCATGTCATGAAAAATAAAATGGAAAAATATATCTCCGTATAGATCTCACATTCTATTGTTAACCTTTTTAGTCATGCATAATAAATTATTATTCAATGTTCTAAACGGTATGACACAACTCGGTCATTGAACCATTAATAATGCGCTTCAAGAAAGGGTAAAACAACCCTTATATGCACTCAGCGGATCTATAGGGGAACATTGGTAGGATGTGGGACCTCATCAAACCTATAAAGGAAGTTTGGGGGAATTGAGACTACATTATGATGTTTAACGGAACATTTACAATATATTTTATTATACATGACCAAGCCTATTCACATGTTATTATCTGATGGCACATTCAATTTCAGGATTGTAATGTAGTTCTTCATCAACCTTAGTACCTATACCACCACCACTCACCACCATTAGGATTTCATTTCCACGATTTACCTTGGTGGTACATTTTCCACACTTTAACACATTAAGAACGCATCTGACACATAAACCAATTACTAAGATGACAACAAGTATAAGACTAAGGAGCTTACCTATACTAGTAATCATTTCCTGTGCCCACTCTCCCAGACCGGAGAACCATTTTGCAGGGTTTAACCATGAGAACCATTTCTCTACCTTTACCTCAGTTTCATACAAGGAAGTATTATGGTCCTTCCGAAATTCCCACTTCAGTTGTAGGATTTCATCCATTTTCTGCTCAATCACCTCCTTTGGATCATCTGTACTACTGGTGATGTAAGTGCAGTATTTTACCCCATGCTGAGTTTCTAAGGTTACACAGTACCCACCCATTACAGCCGTGACATAATTCAAAACCATCCTTCTTGTAGGCTTGCAATTCCTTACCAGTAAACCTGAAGGTGTCATCATACATCTCAGTTATATTATCAATCAGTTATTGCCAACGCTTGAATGTACCTATAATTTATAACTCCTCTGGCCATACGGGTGACATCTAAGGTGGTGAGGAATTGAATCCCGGTGGATTCCTGTAGCAAACTTGAGGCTAAGGGGTCTCCCCGGTCTATGAGGTGCCTTTTAAAAATGTGTTCATAATGAGTATGGGTATAAGGAGGGGGAGAGTTGTGGTGAATGTCTATCATTTTATCATGTGTAAGGGTCATGATTTCTGGTAGTACCCTTCCAAGATAGCATAAACCTTCAGAGTTCAGAGAGAGCCACTTGTATGCTTTCCTTCCACATATAAAATACACATCGTCTGGGAGAACGTAAGGAACAGAATGCATCATTATCATTGAACACATTATTCTTACAAAGAATCCTCCCATTTCCCCCATTTGACTGGTACACGGTTGTATAATATTTGCACAGTACCCTAGTAATACTCTGCCAACCATTACTTTGTTGTTTCTACGCATGTACCTATACCAGAAGTGTCTCCCATTTGCAATAATTCTGCATACAAGTTCAGAATCAATAGGCTCATTATCAGCTCTGTGTGAATAGGTCATTGTCTGATTGTTCCAGATCACTTCCCAATTTCCTGGTTTTCTGAAATTTGTGAGATTTAAGCATACCAGGGATCTATATACATAGTACTGGTGGAGGTTAAGGCTAGGGGGTCTAGATATATTATATTTCTTGTCCACTGGTCTTCCCCCATGTAATTCAGGTGCCTCTGCTAACTTTAACGGATATGGCACTAATCCCTAATTACTCTGTCCTTGGGGTACTTGTGAGCACACCCAACATTCAGTCTGGTTTAAGACCTTACCCACTAAGGAATGGTAATCCTCTAAAGGATGCCCGCCCAAATACAGATTACTCTTGGACTGGCATTGTTGGATGCATTTCTCATCAACTAGGGATCCACAGTACTCACAAATACAGTATTCCTCAGATAATAACCCTTCACACTGTCTCCGAGTTCCATGGCTAACAGATCTCTTAACAGTCCCTGAACTGTTTGACCCTAGGTTGCCCTGATCGTTCTATTGCTCTCTCCTCTGACTCCACTCTATCGACACCACTATCGGCCTCCCTCTCCGTCATCTGTCCTCTGTCACAGATTAATGAAATTCTGAAACAAATAAGAATGAGAAGAACCCTGGAACAAGAAAAAGAAACAGAAACAGATCACCACTCCATTGCTGGAATAGTAATCTGTACACATCTCTGGCTTAGGTGTTTTCACTGCAGTCTTTAGTTCTCCCGGAACAGGCTCGCAATCGACAGGTCCACCTTGTCTGTCTCGACTTCGCCTTGTTCCTCCTTCAGGTGGTTGACCTTTCTGCAGTGAGTGGAATGGACCCAGGTATCTCTTTCTGCTACCTTCAACGATGTGGTACTTGTCATTAACACCTGGTAAGGACCTTCCCACCAGTCTGTCAAACAACCTGAGCATAAATAATTTCGGATCATAACATATTCTCCAGGGTCAACATCATGACAGTTTGTTTGTGGCATATCAGGTAACAACATTTTCAGTTTCTGTTGCTGTTGTTTCAGCTGTCTACTAATTTTTATAAGATTTTGCACAGTAACCTCATTATTACTCTTCAAATCATCCTGTGGACTTATAATGAAATGAGGTTGCCTCCCAAACAGTATCTCAAAGGGGGACAGATTAAGAGGAGATCTGGGAGTTGTTTTGATGCTATGGAGGATGAGCGGTAAGGCTTCTGGCCATCCTAAGCCAGTTTTAGCCATGATCTTACTAAGTTTATTCTTAATAGTACCGTTCACTCTCTCCACCTTCGCACTGGCTTGCGGTTGGTAGGGGGTGTGAAGTCTACTATTAATTCCCATAAGCTTACACATGTTCTGGAAAATATCACCAGCGAAATGAGTAGCCCTATCACTTTCTATGATTCTAGGGATACCGTATCTGTATACAAACTCCTGAACAATATTCTTAGCATTAAAAACAGCAGTATTAGTGGCAGCTGGATATGACTCTACCCAATTAGAAAATACATCAGTACAAACTAATACAGACTTGAGATTCCTGCAAGGTGGTAATTGAATGAAGTCAATTTGTATTACCTGAAAAGGACCATCTGTCGGAGGGATATGGGATTGCTTGGTGGGTATTGTCTTCCCAACATTTTTCCTCAAATAAGTCAGACAAGACCTTGCTTTCTTTCCAGCTTCAGAAGAAAAGCTGGTGCACACCAATATGCTCTGACCAACTTGCACATACCTTCTTTTCCCAGGCGAGTCACAGCATGCGCTGCCTCAGCCAAGCTTGGGTAGTATGCCCTGGGAGCAACAGGCCTACCTTGTCCATCTCTCCAGAGTCCTGAGGACTCCTGACCACATCCCTTCGATCTCCAGACCGCCTTTTCCTGTAGGGAACACAAATCTTGCATTTCAATTAATTTCTGTGTGTCTATTGTCTGAAAGACCATCACTTTGTTAGTTGGTATATTTATGTGCAACCCTGCTGCCCATTTGGCAGCTTCATCTGCTCTGTTATTGCCCATCGACACTGGGTCTTCCTCGCATGTGTGGGCTTTGCATTTAATGACAGCTACTGCTTTTGGTAACTGAATTGCTGTCAGAAGTCCTTTTATGTGCTGTGAATGTGCTACTGGTGTGCCTGCTGCTGTCATAAAGTTCCTAAGATGCCAAAGAGACCCAAAATCATGTTCTACCCTGAAGGCGTATCTAGAATTAGTGTATATGTTAGCTGATTTACCTTCTGCCAACTCACATGCACTCCTTAATGCCACCAGTTCAGCCACCTGGGCTGAGTGAGGTGGACCAAGTAGTTCAGCTTCTACAACATCCTTGTCATTTACAACAACATAACCTGTGCATAATTCTCCTGTGTCTGTCTGTCTGTGACAACTCCCATCCATGTAAAATGTCAAATCTACATCTTCTAATGGTGTGTCACGTATGTCTGGTCTTGCAGTAAAGGTCTGATTCAAATATTCCATACAATCATGTGTTTCAGTATACCTGCAAAATTCACCTTCAACCAGAAACTCACCTTCATCCACCCTTTGTGCATCTCGAGGCACATATGATAAGTATGTTGCTGGATTTAACGTATTGCACCGTTTAATGGTAATATTTGCAGGTGCCATTAAAGCTAGTTCCCATTTCGTGAACCTTGCTGAAGAGACATGTCTGGTTTGGGCAGAATTTAACAAAGCAGATACTGCATGCGGTGTATAGACAGTTGTATCATGCCCTAATACTACGTCCTCGCTCTTATTTACCAGAAGAGCAGTTGCAGCAACACTTCTTAAACACGTCGGGAGTGATCTTGCCACAGTGTCCAATTGTGCACTGTAGTATGCTACAGGTCTGCTAGCGTCACCATGTCTCTGTGTGAGGACACCTGCTGCACAGCCATCAGCTTCCGTACAATATAACTCAAACGGTTTTACATAATCTGGTATTACCAAGGCAGGTGCTCTTGTCAGACTATCCTTAAGATTAAGGAAAGCCTGCTCTGTCTCCTCAGTGTGTGTGACACGGTCAGGTTTTGAGGATGAAACTAAGTCCTGCAATGGTAATGCCAAAATAGAAAATTCTGGGATCCACGTCCTGCAGTATCCACACATGCCCAAGAAGGTACGGATTTGCTGCTGGTTTAACGGCAGTGTCATGGTCTGTATGGCCTGAATTCTGTCCGTTGTCAAGTGTCTTAGCCCCTGGGTTAGACAGTGTCCCAAATATTTGACCTTAGTCTGGCATGGCTGTAATTTGTCCTCTGCAACCTTGTGCCCTGTTTGTGAAAGATGAAGCAACAACAGTTTAGTATCATTTAAACATGACATAAACGAATCAGAGCATAACAACAAATCATCTACATATTGAATGAGGACAGACCCATTGCTTAGTTGAAAAGATTGCAAACAGTCATGTAAGGCCTGTGAGAAAATACTGAGGCTATCTATGAAACCCTGGGGCAATCGTGTCCATGAATATTGAACCTCTCTGTAGGAAAATGCAAATAGATATTGACAGAGTGAAGAGAAACAGAGAAGAAAGCAGTACATAAATCAATGACAGTAAAATGAGTATCAGACGGTGGAATCTGCATGAGGATGACAGCTGGATTGAGCACTGTGGGGAATTGGCTTTCAACAACTTTGTTAACCCCCCTAAGATCCTAATCTAAGGTACTAATCTATAGCCCTTGTCCCCCAGTCTTCTTCACTGGAAAAATGGGACTTTTGGCTGGACTAGCTGTACAAACTAAAATCCCTTGTTGCAATAACCTCACAATTATGGGATACACCCCCTAGCTCCACCTCAGGCTTTAATGGGTACTGAGGGATTTTTTGGAGCCTGCCTACCATTCTTCAAGTTAACCATTATAGGGTCTACATTTGCCATCAATCCAGTGTCCTGTCCAACTTTGGTCCAGAGGGAACCCGGTATATGCAATAACATCTCTTTTACCTGAGATGGACTTTGTTCTAGAACGGCAGAGTGCAACATTAATTTTTGTGGTGTGTCCAATATATCCTGTACCTCCTGCACAACCTTTTCTGGTATATCTAGGAATATACCATCAGGGGTACAGTATATGACACATCCCATTTTACACAGCAAATCCCTTCCCAGCAGGTTAGTAGGAGCCGCCGCGGCCAGGAGAAAGGAAAGCTTGGTTTGCAGCGGCCCGATAGTAACATCTGCAGATTTGGTTAAAGGGTAATGCTGTACCCTCCCTGTTACACCCATTGCTGGTATGGTCTTGTTGGTAAATTAAATAGAGAAGTTATCACGGATCTGGTCGCCCCTGTATCTACAAGAGAAGTATGTTTAGTACCAGATATATCAACTGTCATTGTAGGTTCTTCCCTAGTATTCTCAGTTATCCTGACTGGCTATAGACTACAGGTATGACCTGACCCCTATCACTGACTATCATCCTCCAGCAGAGCGTTTGCTGTCACTATGTGAGCGGGTAACCGCTGGAAATTTTCTGAATCTTGTGAGTGCCCTCTCTGTGTGTATCCATGTGTTCCCTTCTTAAGTGGCCCCCAATTTCTCAATTTACAATCCCTTCTTATGTGTCCCTCTTTGTTACAATGAAAACACCTTACTGTATAACTTCTTTGTTGGTATGTGTTGTAATTTTGTGACTGTGTAGGTAATCCCTCTAAAGCCTGAATGCTCACTGCCAATAACTTCTCACTCTGTGCCTCTTTCATTTTGAAAATGTTCTTATCATGTTCTATAGCAGATTCTCTAAGTACATCTACAGTAATTCCTCTCCAGTTAGGTAGAGAGGTTTGCACCCTGGTCTATAGATTATCTTTGAGACCATCCATTAGTACCGTTACAGCTACTTCCCTATGGTGTACATCATCTTTAATATCTGCTATCCCTGTGTACTGGGTTATTACTAGCAGCGCTCTGGCGAAATAATCTGCTGCAGATCCACTATCATTTTGTTTAATAGTGAAAATTTTACTCCAGTTCACTACCACCGGAAAATATATGGCCAATTGCGTGATTATAGGTTTTATAATTACCTGGTTATCCTCATCCGTTAAAGATTCATCCTCCTCCAATACACAATCCTTAATAAACTTTTGTATATCAGTATTGGAAGGGAGACAGGCCCTTAACACCACTCGCCAATCTTTATTAGTTGGCTCATGAGCATTACCTAAATCTTTTAACAAATTTCTTAGCATTTGGCTAACTCTTGACTAGGGTCTGGGAAGTCTGACATAATGGATGCAATTCTGCTCTCGTCCATGGACAATGGATTGCTACATTCCTGATAGGAACTATACCATCTTTGTCCTGTTTCCCATTGGGAACTGCAATTGTATGGACAGGATGTATACCTACCACATCACTATGTTCAGGATTAATACTTGGACTTACTGTTTCGGTACTATGGATGTTACCTCTCCTTTTACGGTCTCCACTAGTCTCACCAATTTCAGCTGCTTCCCCTGCTGGTTGGATCGCTGCCTTTCCTCTCTGTGGAACATATAATATATTAACAGCATGTGCAATGGCTGAAATTACAAGTTCATCATCTTCTACAATAACATTTTCCTTGAGGTGACTTAAAACAGGGTATAAGTTACTTGTTACAATTTTTTTATTTTTGGTATCAGCTGTATTTTCACCTGCGGCTGCATATGGCGGCGGAGGTGCGCATGCGCTATCTTCTTTAAGTGCAGTAACGCTACCTTGCAGCGTGGGTACGCTACTTGGCGGTGTGCTGCTTTGCGGCATGAGTACGCTGTTTTGCGGCGTGCTACTTTGCACGTGTGTACACTATCTTGCGGCGAGAACACGCTACTTTGCGCGCTGCCTAGTGGTGTGAGTACGCTGCTTTGCGGTGTGCATACACCACTTTGCCACATGTTCCCCTCGTGTTGCCACAACCTTAAACAATCATTATACTTTACTCTTTTCTTCAAAGATTTGACTAAACATATGTTGTCTCTAACATTACTCAGTACCTCTGAATCGAAACTGCCAACTTTGGGAAAGGGTTTCATACATCCTCTGGTCATCTTGACCCATATGTCGCAGTATGCTGTACAGTACTCGCCATACTTCACATTCATTATATACCTTGCCAAGCCAATCGGCCCATTCATAAGCAGCTCTCCCTCGACCATCCCTAGCGACTGCTTAGCACCCATTTGGGACAACGCTTTCGCTTCTTTCACTAGGGACTTTGATGGTGGACGAATTAAACAAGATGCGTCCAGTCACTTCCACCCATTGTGCACAGCTGACCGCTAAGCATTTTTTTTTATCAGTTTTACACAACGAGGAAACAGAAAATAGCCTATGCAATTATTCTGCTTTCCGGACAAATTATACCAAGCTTTGTCCGACTGCTTCCTACTTTGAGTTACCGTTTCTGCCCGGTACTCCCACACAACCCAAGTCACAATAACTTTATATGCAGCTATGCGGTATGTACGCAACTGTGTGGTCCAATCGCATTGCCTATAGATACTATCTACCAATAAGCTTTGGGATTACTATTGGGTGTGTCTGCCGAAAACCCCTTAGTTTTCACCAAAAACAGAAATCCCTGTTTTCGCCGCCAGTATACCTGCTGTGTATACCTACTCGGTAATAGTTGTGCCTCGTCAGACACCTACCGGGTCTCTCCTGTCTAGCTCTGACAGTGCCAAAATACCTTTTCCGTTTTTCTTTTTCCTTTTCACATCACAAGCATACGTTCGCATTCATATCCCACTTTGTTTCTGGCCAGAAAAATGCTTTCCCTCGTAACAATACCTATTCAGAGGTTTTAACAAGCGATACAAGACTATCTATCAAAATGATTGTTTAAACATGTGGCAGCAATACAGGGAAGATACATACGCTATTTGTGAATCGCCTATTGCAGTGTAAAAGTGACAATAAAAGAAACTGACTATTCTCTCTTGTCCCTGGATTCTATTCAGCGCTCCTTAGATCACACAAAAACGGATATTCGGTTTCACAACATAAAGTGCTACACAGGCTTTAAACAGATTGCGTTCTTACCCATGTATGATGCATCCACCCTTTGTAGAGGAAACGAAATCTGTACGATATGCGTGATATTTGGTAGCGTGATATCAGTTGTGAGTCCCCATCTATTGATCGCTACAAGTCGCTATTTAGTGCTGCAAGTTGCTTAAGAAAGAATTGCTTTCCAGGCCAATCGTGTGGTTCCAAAGCACAAAAAGTTATTTATGTAAAAAGGGGTAAGACGATGTAAGAGTTAACAATTAGAGTAAAAAGCAATGAAAATAGTACAGCCCGATACATACGCGTGTGCACTGGTCCCAGTATACAGTCATCAATACAGACGTCTGCGGTCGCAAGAAGATACCTGTACACTGAGGTCAGCACACAGCTTATATACCTTACAGGTTTCAAAGTTAACAAAGGGACAAATTGACAGATTCTCATAGGTTCTTGCTTTTGGTCAATCTGGTCATTGGTCAGTTCATACGGTGTCATCAGGGGTATGGCTCAATCCTCCAACGGTCACATTGTGTAGTTTCCCGCCGAACAACTGGTTAAAACTGGCTACAACACTGCATACAAGTTAGAACATTTTATTCAATAACTCCCTATCATCCATAACTAGCGGACGCATGACTCGACTTCTTTGCCGATAGAATTGGATGTCTGCAAATAAACTGGGATTTAGTATGATACCAAACATGACATGTCCACTATATTCTGAACCTCAAATCTCTTTTAAGTACATCTTACATCCTAATTATTAGCTAACAAATACCTTTAATAACTCTGGTTATTAACTATAATGTGTGGGAACCATATTATATGTATGTGTTTGCATATGTGCGTCTGTGTATTGAAATAGCAAATGTGCGTCTATGTGTATGTACGTGAATATATACAGATGAGCGTCCATGTGTAAGTATGTGCATCCGCATATGAGCGTCTGTGTGTATATGTATATATATATATGTGTGCGTTATGTGCATCAGCGTATGTGTGTTGTGGATACGCATTTTAGCATCCTAGTAACACGTCATCAGACCATAGACGACTATATCGTCAGATAATTGTACAGCGATCATATCCAATTAGTTGACTTTGACAGGAGTAACCAATCCCTACAAAGGATCTAGAAAAAATATAGGAAAGGTGCGTGCTAATGGGTGTGTTCCTTATGTCTCAATAAAACAAAGCAGTTTGTATAGTGAATTAAGGTATGTGTTTTTTTCTTTAAAAAGTTAAGGGAGTCACAGTGCTCCTCTTCAATAAGTTCAGTTTTGTTTAGCTGTTGTGGAAGGTGCTGCCACGTTAGCTGGGAAACTATTCAGGGTTGTTTTTGTGAAATAGCAGAGGGGGGGGGTTGTTGGTGAGGGGTCAAGGGTGTCCAGAAAGAAATTTACTGATGGCTATATAGTAAATATAGTACAAGAAGGTTTGTGGTATATCTGTTGTCTTATACATGAGACGACAAGTCTCTGTAGGTCTTAGTTCAGTCTGGGTGTGATTGCTGTGTCTGGTGGGTGGCGTCCCGTATCCCCCAGGTGCACAACATACCATTGGTAACTTTCTTCACTCTCCTGGAGAGTGGTCTGCTCCGGTCTTCTCCTCCTAGTTCTCCTCCACCTGCTATGCCTCTAGGTTGCAGCGTGTGTAGGAATACACACACTGTTGGGAAGCAGCTATCCGCCTGTTTGCCGCAAGACTTCTGGAGTGCCCGCGATCTCACGAGGTCATGCGTGAGATCATGCGTGAGGAACACACACAATAGTGCGGACATTTCCTATATTCATGTAGAATATTGTACAAAAGTTCCATTTGCCATACCACCAACTTAAGTAAGAGGTAGTAATCAGGTAGAATTTCACCCTTTATATGCTTTAGCGACTGGAGAAACAGCAATATGACATCCTACCGTATACATCAAACCATGACATATGGAGAGGTTACCACCTTACTGCATCACACTGGAGAATACTCTTGGTTTTATACAAGCTACTGGAACTATTTGAAATTATAACCAATGAAGTGAATTCAGACATTGCAAGAATGAGTCAGATCATAACCTAATTAAACTACCTGAAAAGCAGCTGGAAAAGCTAAAGGAGGAGATTAAACATAGGGATTCCATTAAATATGTTGGACTTATAAATCAAGTTCTAAATTCATTTCGCAAGGACCAAAGGGTTTGCAACTTCTTTTTTAATTTTATCATGCCATTTTTGATCCTAGGTTTAAGTCCTATGTAACTTTTTTTTAACTGTCACAGATCGTAAAAGATACATATAGCTTCTTACGAGCAAGTTGTTAGCTCAAGTGGCACATGACATGTATTGTTCTGACTCCTGAGGCCTGTGATTTGCTGCATGGAACAGTTTGCAATTGCATTAGAAAACTCACATTTGTTTTTAATACAGTAGTTTGTTTCATGTTTCCAATTTAATTTTCCATGCTTTACCTGGCTTTCACTAAATAAATACTCCACCTCTACTTTCCTGTGCTGGCTTCGGGCCTCTGATCTAATCTTGAATAATGAAAACATTCTATAGGGTCAAATAGTTTATTAAACTACCATCCTGTCTGCCACTACTGTGCTGCAGTGTTTCATACTCTTTTAAACTCCTGTGTGTTTGCGCCTCTGCTCTGTAGCTTAGTTTAGTCACCCAGCTCTCTGCGGCCTTTAGCTAATAAAATGATATTATGAGCTGTGAGGTAGTCAAAATTTCCTGAACATGAACGTTATTTATATTACTAATACTGTAGGAACAATAACAGGCCCACATTACATGATTTTAGCAATTTTTATACATTTTGAAAGAAATCTAAAACCAAAACAGTTGAGGGTGTTTTTTTTACAAAACATGATGAAAATTTATAACCAAAACTATAACACGGGGGTCCGTGCACATCTTTACTGTGAATATGATTCTTTGTAGTTCCATTATTCTAGTGAATAATGTTTTGTGGATTTCTTTGGAAAAAGGCATATGATTAAAAAAAAAAATCAGGGACTGCTAAAATTGGTCCAAAAACACATTGAACTTACCACACGCTCAAACCCAATAAAAGAAAACAACAGAAGCCAGACTATTATTAATTTTTTTAATGGGAAAATATATATTGGATGCTCTTTTTTTCCAGCTGAATATCTGGATTTCATTATTCAAGTGCATTATTTTCTCTGAAGCTTAGATCAGTTGGAAACTGTATTAAACATTTGTGTCTGTTTGTGGGTGTTTTGGATGAATTTCAAAGAGATATAACATCGGTCATGCTGCACAGCAGATGTGATTTATCATACAGATATATCATTTACATCTTATAGTGTGTGCACATGACCAAACGACTGCATGTTATGTTTGCCATAAGAGCCATTCAAACAACATCAAAACTGAGCGGGCTTATTGAAATGGGTTCTCCTGGCCAGACATATTGGGTGACTGATTGGTAACTGTGTATGCTTACACAGGTCCGTGGGTCCGTCATATGTACCCCACATTAGACTCCCTTTTGAAGCAACAATGTATTTCCCTCTCATTTCTTTTATGCTCTTTATGACAAGTATTTTATTTTGATTAATTATAGTTGTTAGGAAAATAAGAACTTTTACATGTTTGTTTCTTAATTTGTTATCTAAAAAAGGGAACCCATGAAAAAGGTCTCTGGTATCCCATATTGTAGTACGCTAATTGTTTTCTGCCGTTTTTTTGTGATAATACAATATATTGCAGTGGTTCTCAAACTCAAGGCCTGATTTAACAAGGATCGCAATTGCAAAGCTGCATGCAAGCTATAGATATATGACGTATGCACGCAGGCAGCTTTGCAATTCCATCTGTGCAGATATGGTAATGCAGCAGGAAGCATCACACCGCCTGTGCATTACTTATCTAAGCTGCGTTGTCCAAGGCAGCATCAGATAATCTGCGTCACATCGGCTGGCTAAGGGGACCCCTGGGTTCACATACCCGGCCGCCGAAGTTGAGAGGAAGAGGCCAGGAAATCTCTCTCAGGCGAACGAGATCCTGGCCTCTTCCATCCTCCCAATGGCAGCGACACGCCTTAGTTTCAAGAAATGGAGGGCATCGCCGCGCCCTCTCCCGCGCACAAATGGCAGCAGACTGTCAATCAGTGCCAGTCTGCTGCCAGTCTGCGAGCGGGATCGCATACCCGTTCTGCACATGCGCAAAACGGGTCATGCGCCTGCATAGATTCCCGAACATCGGGAGCAAGGCACCCTTACAGTCCAGGTTTTAAGAATATCCGTTCTTAAGCACATGTGACTTAATTAGTTTGATTATACTATATGTGCACAAGCATGGATATCCTTAAAACAGTGTTGGGGAACCTTTTGTCTGCAGAGGGCCATTTTGATATATATAACATAATTGGTGGGACCGGTGCAGGCCACACACCCTCCATGTGACATCACACAGGGCAGGGCAGCAATTGCGGGCGATTACAGCAATTCCCAGAGCATCCTGAGGATGCTCCGGGGAGCTGTTAGGGTAGTAGTGTGACCGTCTGCAGCGCCCTAAGGACGGTCCAGGTGGCACTGCTGCATAGATTTTGGCTGCAGGGTGCCATTCTAGGCACCCTGCTAGCCAAATGAGGTTAGCAGAAAAAAGCTTTGAGGGCAACACCAAATGATTCCAAGGGCCTTATACGGCCCCCGGGCAGGAGGTTCCCCATCCCTACCTTAAAACATGGACTGTGAATGTGCCTTTTAGTTATGGAAATGCTTATATATTGTATATATTAAAAACTTTGTTTCTCTTCATGTAAATCCAGATAGCTCTCATTTTCCTTTACTATTTTACAGGGTCAAATGTGGTACAGTAGATCCCGATTTGGCGCAAGTACAGATTTTTTTTCTGCAGGATTTAAAGTATAAGCAAACATTGCTGCTTTAAATTTCACTGCAAATTTACAAAAAAATGTTTTGTTTTGTCATATCAAGGCCTTTAACATTTGGAGCCTGATTCAGCACGGATCGTAAGTGCGATCGCGGTAGCAATCGCTCACGCAGTTCTGCTGTGAAAATATGCTAATGTTTGCAATCGCAATGCCGTTGCAGGCCAATATAAAGATGCCCACTTCCCCTGTCTCACATCCGTAATGCCTTGCAAGTCTGCAAAAACATTGGTAACATCGGAGCCTCACGCACAATTACACAAGGTCAGAAATTGCTAACCTTACGGTATGCAGTTAGAACTCAAGCTGCGTATGCCATCGCAGTGGCTAATTTATGTGCGCCCCCTGTAATGCCGTTCAAATGCACTGACATGCCAGCGTTTTGCAGACCACCCCCTGTCAACACCCCCAAATGGTCACTTCCTGTCAATCACACTGTGGTGGGTCTGCGTGAAGTCTGTGATCGCTGTACGATCGCAGTGGTGCATTCGCGCATGCAGATGCATGCGCAGTACGCAACAATTGTCCGTCTGCGTGCGTAATTGCACTTGCGATCCTTGCTGAATGAGGCTCTTGGTCCACAGTCTCTAGAAGATCTTTGCAAACATCCATGCAGAATTTATATATCTCTAATAACATTTAGGGCAGTGGTCGAAGTGGGAATATTGAAGTGGGGGTATGGAGGAACACTGTGTGTGCGCACAGAAGGCGTGCCAAAAATGGGCGTGGTCATATTGCATGAGGGGCGTTGGTCATGTATCACGAGGGGGTGTAGCCACTCAAAACAGGTCGTGTCAGCATCCGTCTCTTACTCCTTCCATCTCTCACCCTTTGCATCCCCATATATTAATAATCGCAATTGCAATGCAATTTGGGCATGACATTACTGCATTGCAATCTGCCCCTGTCCGGTACCCGCAGGGACAGGGGCTACGAAAGGAGCCTGTCCCTGTGATGTGCCCAGAGAGCTGCGGGGGCTGCTGTGCGTGCACAGTCCCGCTGACTGCACATGCATGGCTGCCATTGCCTCCGTCGGCTAATTATGCACAGTGTAGCCTATAGGCTGAGGTGCCAATATCTGGAATGCATTGCATTCTGGATGTTGGTAAATTTGACAGCATCGCATCCCCCATAGAAACCTATGGGGGATGCAGCTGCCAGCTAGAATGGAGGAATCACGGCAGGTATCGGAGATACCTACCTGCTAGGGTCCCTCCTTAATACATCTGAGGGAAACTTAATATTTGCGGTTAATTCAATTTGTGCTCCTTCAGGCACCCATTACTGTGGGAGACACATTTCTTCTTGCAGCCTCCTGAGGTGGCAAGAAGAAATGTGTGAAAAGTCGGTGGATTGGATACCAAAACAGCAGTACTTTAAATACAACTCAGAGGAATTGAATGCCCCCATTGGCTTTGCATGAAAAAAAAACCCACACACACATTTGCATGAAAAAAAAACATACATTGGCGATAGGAAAATGAAGAAATACATAGACACCCAGAGGAAAAAAACACACACACATAAGGGCGATTTAATTCAGATTTATAGATTTATAGCGGCAGGTGCACAATTGCAGAATTTTTAAAAACTTACTTTAGGGACATCAAAATATGCTAGTACCCATTTTCATGTACCCCAAATTTGATGGGACCGCTTAAAAAAACAAAAAAAATAACCTAAGTGCTCTTCTGCATCACTTCTTCAATGTCGGGAAAAAACACCTGCTGCGGCTATTTAAACCCCCGACTTTCATTTAAAGGCTAAAACGGGGGTACCCATAGTGATCCCCCATGTTTTTACAACTTTAGGGGGGTCCTACAATTTTTTTAAGGAAAATTTCGTAACTTTACGCAAATCCCACTTCGCAGGCTCCCGTTTTCGTTAGTTTCATATTGAATACGGGGATAAGCGGGCGCGCGCCCGATACTTTAACACAGGTAAAAGCTCCGATATGAAACGTAAACTTCGACAGCGAAGTTTACGTTTCATTTTGATTACCCCTCTATGGCTTTTTCAATAAAAACTGGATCATCTAAACATGAGTTATGGTCTTTTTTCATTGCTGAGAAAAGTGATGAGTGTACTTATGAACAATTTTTTGGACTCTACACCCCATAGTTGAACACTGAGTGCTGTCTCTTACCCCATCTGTATATGGGGATGCGGATGTGATGCCGGCAGTTGGGATCCCAGCAGCCGGGATCCCGACAGGGTTAACATACCGACACTTGTCGGTCGGTATGCTAACCCTCTCCCTTTTTGGTGCCTAACCCTAACCTCCCCCCCTAATGCCTGAATCTAACCTCCCCCTCCCCGATGCCTAACCCTAAACGCTCCCCCCTTATTGCCTAACCCTAACCCTCCCCCTAGTGCCTAACCCTGAACCTAACCCCCCCAATACTTACCTTTGGCAAGCGGGCGGTCAGTATTCTGGAGCCGAGATATAGTCCGTTGGCATGCCATGTGGAGGTATGCTGACTACATCCCTGTGTATATATATATATATATCTACCAAAGGTCCAGCACTCCCAAGAAAAGTTTACCACCTGCAGTCAGTGCCCTCACAGATAATAGAATATGTAACCAAGGGTGCGGCACTCAGGACTTCAATAAATGACTCTCACAAGCTGGGTAGCTTAACGACGTTTCAGTTTATCACTGTGTTCAGATTCCTGAAGACAGTGATAAACTGAAACATCGTTAAGCTACCCAGCTTGTGAGAGTCATTTATTGAAGTCCTGAGTGCCGCACCCTTGGTTACATATATATATATATATATATATACATATACATGTGTATATATATATATATATATATATATATACTGTGTATATATATATATATATATATAGATATATAAAATCCAATCGCAGGGAAGACACTGTGGGACTTGTAGTACAATGCATAGATCATCACATACTTGCAACGGTCTGGTTTTAATCACAAACTGTCATCAGGCACGTTGCAAGCTAGGATTATTGAATTTTTTTAGGTTGTTGCACCTGGGCCAGCTCTTCAAGAAGGGTGAGTATATATATATTGTGATAGGATCATTGGTAAAGTGGTCTGTGGCAGGTACATTTGTCCCAGATTCCTGTCTTATGTGTTATAAACCCCCAGGAGAAAGTCTGCAGTGTAGCAGGCTTGAGTTTCGGCTTTTTGAAAAGCCGGTTTGGGACCTGGGGGTTGTGGGTGAGAGGAGAGGGAGGGCTCCACCCACGGCCACTCCAGGTTTTGGTTCTCTTAGTCTGGTAACAGGCTTGTTAGGGTTTCCACCTGAGAGTGGCCAATATAAGCCTAGTGTGTTGAGGGCTGATTGTCTCACCTGGGAGAGCAGACAGGGAGTTTGCTCAGAGACACTTGAAAACCTAACTGTAAGTGTTGTGCTGTGCCCTTGTTGCTGGTGAGGGCATTAGGCCCTGCCAGGTTCTGGTAGTGAGGGAACTACCTGTGAAGTTAGTGCCCCGACAGGGCTAGGATTTATGTTTATGTTTTCTTTATGTTTGTTTCTGACATTGTACAATAAAGACTGGCGCCGACCAGCTTGTACTTGCATCCAGACTGGTGTGCTGCTTCCCTGCTGCTGTGTGAGTGTGTAAGGAAGGAGTCCTCTACCCAGGAGAGGGACCCCCTAACCTAACTGTGTCACAATATGGTGGAGAATGCGGGCAACCACACACACTGAAGTTGCAGCAAGAAGAAAACTTTCCGTTTTAAAATTAAAGGGACAGACACCCAATTTGTGAGTGTGGAAATAATACTGTGTCCTTGGAGTCCCATAGAGGAGGCGTCAGCCAATGCTCAGAGAGGCAAGGTTCAGCTTCCAACCTACACCCCAGGACAAAATGGAGGACATGATTAAGGCCTTGCTCCAAGCTACAGCAGCTCAGCAGGAATCTACCAGAGCCCTGCAGGAATCTACCAGAGCTCAGCAGGAGACTAACAGACTTCAACAGGTCGCCATTGAGGAAACCCGCCAGGCCTTAGCGGAAAACAGCCAGGCCATAAGAGAGGCCATAAGAGAGGTGTCACAATATATATATATATATATATATATATATACTGTGTATATATATAAATATATACTGTGTGTATATATATACTGTGTGTATATATATATATATATATATATATATATATATATATATATAAACACATGTCACGCACTTACCTTGCAGCAGCTATAGCTCGATTGTAGATACGGACTGGGCCATGCCCCTCCACCTAGCAGCAAAATGTTGCGATTCACAGGTAAATTGGGAGGAGGCAGGGTAAAAATTATGCAATTCTAATGGAATTGCATCATATTGGCTCTGCCTCCTCCCCATTGATCCTTGAATTGCTGCATATTGCCACGAGAGGGCGGGGCTTACTAACTTTGTGCCTGCTCTTGCGTCTCTCAGGGTGGGTTTCTAGGTACTCAGAAACCCTCCCTGCATGTGCCACTGTTCATCACATCCGCTTGTCACCGTGGTAGAAATTGAGATGTTATGTTGAATGTTCCCATACCACACCACCCCTAGAAATAGTTACAATAATTGTTAGCACATGTACATGGACAGCAGGTCTCTGCAAGGAGCTGTTACCAGATTACTTACAACCATATATAAATCAGACTGATGTGTAACATGCTACTATAAGGACTAATGAACCTGCAGAGTTCCATGTTTAAGTGTTTGATTCAGACATGCACGCAATGCCGATATTGACGTAGTTAACCTACTATTTACAACTATAATTCAAAAAGTCTCTAAGGCGCATGCATTACACAAAGTTTACTTTACGCACAAAGATGCTGTTGCAATTGGGACAGGCAGCATTGGAAATGGGTGGCAAATTGATGGCTAGAAGTGAATGCAAAAACGTTTGTCTCATGCGCGTGTTACGTGAGTGCTAGGGGGGGGTCAGTAGAAGCAGCGAAGTACCCAAACGCACAGCCGCAGCCACAGAGAACATAGTCAGATTTAGAAACTGGACCTGTTTAAGGGCTGGTGCAAATGTCAGTGCGCCAGTGGTGTAGTCTAAAGACTCACCAGCTGTATTACAGTGTACAGAAATGCAGACGCTGGCTACTAACACCAGGGGATGGCTGATGCTAGCATTTGCATTATCGCAGTCACAACTCCAGCAACAAATGCAAGAGCGGACAAAGTATTGTCCACCCCAAATCAGGCCCTAAGTGTCACAGTGGTTCTAGGCAGTATAGTAAGGCATCTAGCACTGGACATAACCCCAAATACTTACCTTTGGCATGCCGGCAAGTCTGTGCATAATGTTTCTTAGTTGTGCACGTTGCTAGAAAAAATTATCTCTTTGTCTGAATGTCTACTGATCTCTATTTTTTCTTCCACAAACAGGTCAAGGTACAAGTGATGGATCACAAGTTCTCAGTAAAGGTACATTGGAAATGATGCACTAACATGTCAGTACTAAGGGGTAGATTTACTAAAACGTCTAAGAAGCAAAAGTGAAGGTGTTGTCCATTCCTACAAATCAGATTCTACCTCTTTTATCCACTACATTCTAGAAAACCATAGCTATAATCTGATTGGTTGTTATGGACATCATCTCTACTCTCATCAACTCTTTATAAGATTTTGTAAACCACTCCTAATACCACTTTCACACAGAAACAAAGATAAAAACCCAGCTTTTACCCGGCATTGTTGGACAGTTTTTTTTGCCAGCCTCAGCCTGTACCCCCTTCACACAGAAAAGCAAATTGCTGAGTCAAGCATTTGGACCTGGTACTTTGCGCATCAACATGGATATTTCTTCTGTGTGAAAGGGTCAACCTGGGTTGCAATTCCTGGGACTTCGACCCTCGTAAAAACCAGCTACCCTGTCACACAGAGAAATAACCCATGTTGATCCTCAAATTACTGGGTCCAAATACTTGACCCGACAATTTGCTTTTCTGTGTGAAAGGGGTATAAGTGTGTTTTAGTATTTCTTTTAGGTTTTGATACTTTTTTAGATGTAAACACAAAAATACAAACAGCTAAATGAAAATAAGATTGCAAAATGTATATATTTTTATAAATGCTATACCAAGTTTGAAACAAATATGGTTTGGAAATTATTATTATTATTACCTTGCCTTATGTTGGTAACACAGAACAATGATTAAACTGTTTCAACATTTCTACTGGAGAATCCAGCAAACCTGTGTCAAGGCGATACAAAAATACAAATTTATGCTTTCTCCCCCTTATCCTTTACTTGTTCACTACTACAAACCTTAACAGACAGGCAGGCAGCAGAGTCTCAAAACTGGAGATACTCTGGGCTCGATTCAGACCCGCTCGCTAGATGTGTATGCTCGCACCCAGCGTATACAAATCCGGAACACACCCAGCAAGGCAGGCGATCACACGGCAAGGCATAAGCACGCCCACTATGTCTTGGCGTGTGATCGTTTTGTGTAGGTAAGAGGCCCACCAGCCAGTCTTAAGACGCCCACTTGCACACGTCATCTCCAGAAAGGGTATGCAACCATCGGTACATGGGGTACCATCGGAAGCGAACGCAGTGCTTAAGGTTGACTTTTCCCTAATGCAAGCACTGAGAGCACTTCAGTGTAAAATATAACCAGGTGATGTGTACTATGACACTGCCTGTTAATTATGCACGCCTCTGAAACGGCGTTAAGACGCTCAGGCACGCCTGCGTTCGCACCTCCACTCCCCCGTTGTTAATGACCAGCCCCTGTCACCACCCACAAACGGCTTCCCCTGACACTCACTCTGCTGGGCTGTTTATGCGCAGCGAGCGAACTCTTTCCGATCTCTCGCACTAGTTCGCGCACACGCACAGCGATGCATATGCATGCGCAGAATGTAAACATTGGCCAGCTACAAGCGAACGCATCCTTGCAAGCGAGTCTGAATCAGGTCCTCTGTCCAGTATGGGATGAGAAGTCTGTAGAAAAGCAAAAGATTGCATTTTTCTTTGATGCTGCATTTGTGAGATTAGCAAAGGAATCCCAAACAGAATTCTCACTTGAACTGTCTCTTTAGAGCAGTCCTCAAGGCACCCCAACAGTTCAGGTTTTAGAGAGATCCATGGTTAAGCACAGTGGTTAAATCAAATTGACTGAGGTATTAATTAAGTATGAATACCCTTAAAACCTGTACTGTTAGCGTGCCTTGAGGACCTCGTTTGGGAACTCCCTTCAGAATAGTGGCTTCCTACGTTCGGGTAGGAATGCCGCTTCTAAAACCAGAACCAAATAATCATGGACAGCTCCTCCTTTCTAGATTTGGGTAAAGACCCTGAGAATGACAGTGACCTTTTATTGAGGAAGGAGAATGGTCATCATTGGCAAAATGACCTCAGATAACCTATTATCACTTGTCCACCTGGGAGAAATTGGTACCATGCAGAGCGGTGCAACGTTCACCTAAGCCAAATATGAGGATGATGGATGAGAAGACAATCACATAGAATATACTCACTACTATGAATCTTGTCACCTTGAAGTGAAATACTATATATGCTTAGTGACCTGCGGAGGAGAAATACTACTATATATTGGTAATGTGCAAAACCCACCAACTAGGAACACACACTGGTCTTTAACAACTACCCTAGGAGAAAATTGTACATAAATATAGATGTAGTGCCCTTAGCTGTAACTCTATGTTCTGTCTCACTTAATTAAATCAAACCTGGCAAGGCACGACATGTACAACAAGTCACTGTGTCAAAACAATAAGAATCACAATAGATTACACAGTATTCCTTTAAATGTACTGTACAATTTCCCCTCTTTGCAGATGTGGTTTCTTTTTAATGTATACCTCCTATTGAACTATGGCCTAGATGTCGGGAAGGGTTGGCCAGCCTAGAACAAACCACCCTTAAATAGTGGATGGCCTTGAAGTAACCATATCACTTTATGTTTTTCTAGCTGGGAACAGCACCACTAATGTCACATTGATTGTTTCCTAACTCAGCAGGGGCATGGGAGCAAAGTAGCCACACTTAACACTGTGGAATAAGTACTGAGAATACTTCCCAAGATATGGCTATGAGCCTTGTGCCTGGTAAAATTTTAGATATTTAAATATTGCTAAAAGGACAAAGTATGGGGGCTGGCAAACCCCTCACACACCAAATGCTCACATGCTTAGTGCTCATCTAACAGCTGTACAACTCTACCTGAACAATGTTGGACCTATTGCGCATAGTTCCATGGGCCTTGTGCCTGAAGATGATGCAAAAGATACCCTGATGGTCTTGTGGAAATAAGTACAAAGGCCCCACTGGGGTCTTACCTTGTCTGGCAAGTTCATCTGAACCTGCAACAGATGATCCATTGGTTCAGCCTGCCGTCCAGCTGGCCTCATGCTGATGGTTATGCTGGAATCTTCATTTTGACCTTCACCTGAGGAACAGCATCCAAGACTACCTCTGGCTATTCAGGGTCTTATGTTCCACTCTTCACCTGGACAATGGTGGTCTATGCCAGCTCTTTTGCAATGGCCACCTCTAACCCAATACTTCCATCGTATTTGCCACCGTCATCTCCCGTTTCTTTGATTGCCGGCTCTGCCTCTCCACTTTTTCCACCACATTTTTTTCTTCAGGATGCTGCACTTAATCTTTCTCTCTCCCACAGCTTTCTGCTGACAAAGTGAATGTAGCCACCTCACGACAACTAATAAAAGCCGGCACAAGTGGACAGGGGTTATAACCACTGTCCGGGTCCTTGGCAAATTATGATTGGCTCTCTTGCTTTTGCTATTTTCTAATGTGGTGATACATATTGACTGAGCTTGTGTCTTCCTGGATTCAAGCCCACTGGACCTGTACCAGTGCGGTGGTAATAACTCACCTATCTCCAACTGCCCCTCCAGACATTCTTCCTAAAAACCATACTATTGGAGCAATAGTCAACATAGAGTTACAAATAAATCTAACATTTGCAAGCTCTTGTAAAAAGGTATTTTTCAAAAAGTAGATTTTTAATCCCATGAAATTTGGGGTGGACTGTAACGAGTACTAAGGAATGGGCCATTATCTTGTTGGGAGCCTTTATTATATACAGTACATTGATCACTTACAGTACCCACAGCTGCACATGTAGATGGTAAACAGAATACATATTAGTAATATTCAACTATAAAGATATGACATTTACAATAATATCAATTGAATGAAATTAAAAAATAAATAGTTAGTCCCAATAATGTGTCCTAGGAAGTGATATTCAGTCCATCAAAACATATACACTTTCTTTCCCTTAATTTGCGTATAGATAGTGCTCTAACTGCTTTTAATATGGTCCTCAAGTATAGCACTGAAAAAGAAAATGTATGTACAGTACTGCACAACTGTTTAGCTAGCAGAGGTAATAGTATAAATAGAGATAATAATGTACTGCATGTGTCTGTATTCAATCATTCTCCATGTCCAGTACAGTACATCACAATTATTGGATCAATCCTGGATCCATGGTGCATTCATAAGATCGATCCAGAATTCACAATAGCATCATTCTTACCTTGGTCTCTGGTGTCCATAAATTAGCCATTGTGATCTCCTTCGCAGCCACCGTGTTTGAGGCAGGTCAGCTTTGACTTACAAGCTGCATGACTGACCAATGTGTGTCAGTGTTACTGAAACACTGTTGTACATCGTCGGACAGATATGAAAAGGCAGCAGTGGGTGTCCTTATGCTCTGCTAAGATTTTAAAGGCATTAGCATATTTGAGCAATTGCGATCCAGAAGATCTCAGTTGTGATTGAATTTAGCGTCAGTTGCAAGTGTTTTGTTTTCAGTCTTCTTTTCCTACCTGTCCCCCCATTTTTTTCCCTTCTGCCTGTCCTCTCCAGTGTGCTGTATGAACTTCTAGAGTAGAAGTAGCCTTTATTCAGGAGACCCATTTCAAAGCAGGAGCAGCCCTTCTTTGCAAAAATTTATTTCCCCAATGCTTTTTATTGTATTAATCGTGCAAGCAAAACTCTGGGGGTTGCTATCCTTTTTTTTATCTTACCCACTTTTAGAGCTCTTTTATTTAGTGGAAGGTCAGGCTGTTTTGGTCATTGGCACCTTATATCGGCAAGCATATATCTTTGTTAACTTATCTGCTCCCAATCAAGCTCAGCCTACCTTTCTATGCATGATGTGGGTAGATACTCTAAAAGGAGAGATTCTTAATGTGATTGAGTGCTTCAGATGGAAATGGATGCCTCCCGTTGCTCTCACAGCCATCCTTTCAGGTACTACCTTAGAGGTAGATGTACATTGCATGAACATCAGCTGGTCGACACTTGGTGGATCCAATACACTGATAACAGAGATGGGATGTAGTCAGTTTACGACTACATCCCGTACTACGGGATGGCGGCGGTCGAAATCCCGGTGCCAGATTCTCGACCCGTTGCCAGAACACCAGTGGCGGAATCCTGACATCAGTTGAGATGTTGATGCTGGCATTCTGATCGAGCCAAGTTAGCTTTTAGCTGCGGGGTGTGGAGGGTTAGGTTTAAGCACCATAGGGTGGTTATGGTTAGGCTGCAGGAGGGGGGAGGTTAGGGTTAGGCTGTGGGCAGGGGGGTTTAGGTTTAGGCACCATCGGGGAGGGACTAGGCACTAAGGGGGGAGTGTTAGGTTTAGGCTCTAAGGGGGGAGAGTTAGGTTTAGGCACTAATGGGAAGGGTTAGGGTGTTGGGAGGAGAGGGTTAGGATGCAAGAAGAGAGAATTAAGGAGTGAAGGGGGGGGAGGGTTAGTGTACTTACTATTCCCCTGTCGGGATTCTCAGCATCAGGATGCCACTGTCGGTCTTTTGACAGCCGGCATTTCGACTGCGGGTCTCCCATACCCCACTCGACAAAGGCTATATGGTTTTTCCTGTTCCCATATCAACTACATTTTCTTAATTTCATATTGGTTCCTGCATCTTATACAACATACTGCTAGTGAGGCCACGACATGGTCAGACCATGCTCCGATCATGCTTATGCTATCTGCTTCTCGCACCTCTGCTAGACAGTGTATGAATGAGCTTCATCTCTCAGACACATGCTGCAGACCTCAGCTAGACCAAGCCCTTGGTGATTATTTTAATCTCAATGGGGCATATCCAATTGAGTGTGAGGTTTAGCGAGGTAAAAAAATTTGCTCCCCTCACGGACAATTTGGATTACTATGGGTATACGTGCTCCCGATACTGGCGGTGTCCAATAAAAAAGTGGTCAGAGCTGAAAACCCCACACCTGCATAATAAAAATAAAATAAAAAAATTACACAGTACCTGCTTGGGGGTCTACGATGGTGTCCGCGGATCCTGGTGTCCTCCTCTGCATCTTGTCACTGGGGAGGGGGCTGCTGGGAGTCCCGTGGGTTGCTGGGAGGAGCAAGAGCTGCTGGGAGATGTAGTCCTCCCAGCATTTGTTACTTGAAGGGGGGAACACACACGGGGGGGTCACGCACATACACACACTTATGCACACACTGACTCATACACTCACAAACACTGACATACTCACCGCTGCTTCAGGAGACAAGGTCCCAATGCTGGAGGAAGAAGACACCGCTTCAGAGGGTGAGCAAATAAGAACTAAGTAAGCTAATTGGAAACTTCCAATTGCGTAAATAGTCCTCAGGGAGGTGCCAGCAGGGTCCCAGAGCAAGTTTCACTGATTTTTCCTAAAATTATTGATTTTAAGAAAATTCAGACTTGCTCTGGAGGTGTGCAAGAAAAAACCTCCCAGCGCTCAAAATAGTAAAAACTCTGCACCTAATTGAATAGCAAAAATCCCGCACCTGCAGGAAAAACCCTACAGGTGCAGGATTTTTCTATTCGCGCACCTAATTGAATATGCCCCAATGAGTCTCCTGAGATCTCCAGTCTAACAGTTTCGGAGTCCCACTAGTATATGCTCCAGGGGAAGCTGGTTCAGTTAGGATTTTATATTAAAAAGCAAAAGAAGGGTTATAAGATGCAGCTACTACTGCAGAATCAGGGCCTGATTCAGAGCCGGACGCTATTTGCGCTCGCTCGTTCAGAAAAAGGGGCCGGATATTTAAATAGAGCGCTCGCTCTTTGCGGTCTGTTGACGCCTCTATGTCTGAACAAGCGAACGAAACATGCGCTCGCTATTTTTTTTAAAACACCCCCTGGCCGCTCGCATCCTACGTCATCTCCGCTATTTATTAGATTAATCGAGTACATCGAAAGGCGTCTGAACTGCTCGCAGTGCTTGTGGTTGGATTTTCCTACCGCAATCATGTGAACAGTTCAGGCTAAGAAACAACCAAGTGACGTGGTCGATGACGCTGCTTTGTTAATTATGCACACCCTTAAAACGCCCGTTTTGACCGTTTGGCACGCCTGCGTTCGGATCTCCACTTCCCGTTTTCATGCATCTTCCCCTGTTACCACCCACAAACGCCTCATTCTGTCACTCAAATTAGCAGGCATTCGCTATTTTGCGAGCACACAATTTCCAACCGCAATGACTGGTTCGCGCATGCGTATTACAACCAATACGCATGCGCAGTTGTGCGAACATCGCTCGGAGCGAACGAGTGGCCGCTTACGAGCGGTTCTGAATCAGGCCCTCAGTCACTAGACTTAGCCTATAAACTAGTATAAAGCCTCTTTGTCAGAAGTGGACTGTGCAGCACAGTCCGTGCGGAGCTTAACAAACGACTCAATAATGGGGTGAAATTGGATTTATGCCTATGTAGAAAACACTATTTTCATTGGGGCAACAAACCTGGTAAGTTGTTGGCCAGGGCTCTTTGTGCTCATTTTCCATGTCCTACATTGAGGCGATTAAGGACAGGGTTTGCAGGTTGACCTCAGATACGGCATACAGTGTTCTACTTCTACTATACAAAGCTATATAATTTTTCCGACCCTTTCTAATATAAACATCTTCCAGGAGAGAGTATATCATTACCTCAAGAAGGAGACATTCCCTACCATTTTAGATGAGGAAAGGGTTTGGCTTGATCGCCCATTCACTTTAGAGCAGATAGAAGAAACCTTGAAGGCTACACACTTCAAAAAGAGTCCTATCCTGGATGGGTTTACAATTTCCGAATATAAAACGTATTGGGCTGTGCCTCTCAATAAAATGTTACTAGCGTTTAATGTGATCTTTGCTAAGGTAGGCTTTGTCTCCCTTTCTCATGAGGCCCATATCATAGTCTAGCTACAGTCTAGCTTTCTCCTGGATGGGGAGAGCTAAAATGAACATGCTACCTAGAATCCTTTACCTGCTCCAAATGCTCCTGGTTCACATACCCAGGAGCTAGTTCCTTAGCATATATTTTGTAATGAGGGACTTTGGGTTGGCAAGTGACCCTGTTTTCACCATGGTGTGCTCTTTCGCCGTAGCCATCTTGGAGACTTTCAACTTAGAAAGTCTCCAACATCCTTACTTTAATGCTTATTACAAAGTGGTAGTCCTCAGTAGAGTTTTGGAGTGGTCTAAGCAGGAATCAGATAGGCAGTGGATGGAGATAGAGAATCACTTGCTCCCAACCCATTTTCGTTTCACTGCTTGGATGCCCACACTTCATTTGTTGTTTCTTTCCACTATCGGTGCCATGTTAATTCTTTGGGGTCCACTACAGAAACAAACATCTATCTCCTCCCTTTTGACTAGAGATGCGCGGGTTCGGTTTTACTCGGATTTACTCGGTACTTTTCGCCAAAATTATCGCGAGTTCAGATTTATTTTATTGGCTATCCAAAACATGTGATAGCCAATAAAATGCCGTTTTTGAGATCCGAACATATCCGAGTAAAACCGAGTAAAACCGAACCCGCACATCTCTACTTTTCACCCCTTTGGCAACCCCGACTTCCCTCCTGGGATGTCCACCTCTGGATGCGGACTGGTGACTTCTTTACGGATATCTTTCTTTAGTGCTATCCAAGAGGCCTGGTCTCTGCATACTTTGGAAATCTGGAGATACCTCCCCATTAAACACTTTAGAATGAGCAGACCAATCCGAGAGGCATGTTATAGGCCCCTGACCTCTTTTGAATTGCTATGCCTGGCCCCAACCTGCCCACAACACTTTCTCTTCGCAGGCTATAAACTCTTAATTGAAGACACTTTCCTTACTCTACTTAAGTTCTCAGCGGACTGGGACTTCACATTTGGTTGGACCTGACAGAATGACAAAACTTTTCAAACCGCCTTGTGATGCTCAGTCATGTATTCAGCTGTATAGACTCAGTTTAAGATTCTTATCCGGTGGTCTAGGTTCCCTTTAGTTCTGGCTAAAATATTCCCAGCGGTCTCTGAGACCTGCTGGAGATGTTCTCCACTCCACATTTGGTGGGATTGCACAGTGCAGCACCCCTTTTGGGACTTGGCATTGTCATTGTCCAGGGAGATTCTGGATCAGGAGTTTAGTGCAAACCCTTTTTTTTGGCTACTGAATAAAATCTCCAGACCTGGGTCGTTCTATAAGAAATCACCCCTTAAACACCTGAACAGTGCTGCCAAGGTTGTTAAACCTATACACTGGAGGTCCATGTCTACCACTACAGAATGTTTTTTCTCGATTGGCACATTTTATGGCCACGTACAATATACTTGTATTGGGCGTCCATAGACTTGAAGAGTTTAGTGCCATTTGGGAGTATTGCTTTATGTTCAAAGAGACTAACTCCTACACCGTTGTGTACAGTGGGGCCAGTACTGCTTCTCTATGATTACACCTTGACTTGAACGTGTCTCTGATAGATTCCTTCTCTTCTTGTTCTTACCAAGTCTCCCCCCATTTCCATTTTTCTTCTTTCATTTTTCACTTTCCCTTTTTTTTTTCAGTCCCTTCTGATCTTCTATTATTTTGCCAGCACTTTTCTCCCTCTCCTTTCTTTTATTATAGTTGACATTAGTCTTGTTTCTTGTACCCAGTACTTATTATTTGCCATCTAGCAATTAAATTTTTTAATCGACCTTATGTTATGATCTACTCTGCCTGGACCGTTTTAGTTTTTTTACATAACTCCCTGTACCTACTGTAAAATGATTTGTCATATTTTGTTTGTGCTCTTGGCTTCTTTAATAAACATATATTGGAAAAAAAAAGTTTACACTCTAATGGGACAATTGTAATATGCACTTCATTTTTAGACCCAGCATAGAATAGTCTGGATTTAATGACTATCTTTGGAAAGGGACTCACTTTGGCATTGGCTGTAACTTTTAACAAGATCAATTGTAAAGCACAATTTGAAAATGATTGTAAAGGTGCATTTCCACTTGCCAATTTTAATGTGCAATTGAACAATAACGATATCGTTATCATTGAATTGCGCATGAAACGGACTAAAATGTCAGAAACGACCAGCGATGCACGCTCCCGCTGATCATTTCCGACATCAATCATCGCCCGAACGTGCCGGTCAATTTGCCGATAGCGACAGATTGGCCATGTTCTGGGATGCACGAGGGTGCCTGTATTGAACGACATATCGTTCAGTGTATGCATTACAGGGCATCAGGAACGACTGTGCGATTATGATGTTGTAATCGTACTGTGGTTCCAGAGTCGGGCAGTGGGTGCGCAGCTTAAATCTAGCTCTTCTTTTACAGAATGTGAACTAGTTGTGAATATTTGGAAAAGAAAAAGTCAGCATTCACACCAATACATCTTACATTACGTTTTTTTTAACTTGTGGCCATTTATTGTAGCAATCATAGATGATAATAGACTTGAATAATCAGTTTTTTAAAAAGCCAATTATTTTATTACCACTGTATTTGGAATTAGACACGTTAACTGTTCATAATTATAGAATGCTTTACATTTGGAATTTTTTTGTTTCCAGATATCTGCACAATGAAGCAAGAGGAAGGAGACTGTCAAGATTACATACTGAAGTGGTGGTACAACTCAGATCAAAATGAGTGTGTACAGTTCTGGTATGGTGGCTGCGGTGGAAATAAAAATCAATTTGAAACTCAAGAAGAGTGTGAAGATGCCTGCTTGTCACCATCTTAAAGTGGTTACATTGTTGTGAACCATGGTGATAAGTGCTCCCATGACTTAACCTATCATGTTCAGAATCTAAGGAGAACCTGCATGAATCACTGCCAAAAAAATTCTCACAGGAAATACGAACATTTTCGTACACATTTTTTTAAGTAAAATTTTGAATGTCAATATTTTTGGAAAACTTTTTTCATTAAATATTTTTATAGATATGCAGTTGGAGAAAACTTGAGTCATTTTAAATCGCACTTTTTTGTTATTGTAATACCTCAAAGCATTAGTAATTTCAAAGCATAAAGAGAAGAAGGATCATTTAATTGAGACTAGACTTTTTGTTGTACTGACATGGTTAAAGGAAAACTAGAATGGCAATTTAAAATGTTCCTAAGTGAGCATTCACAAATACAGGCATAATGTTTCCGCATATAGAGCAAAGATTAAGGAGAAGTATCGGTATTGAAAGTATATATTTAATCTTTCTGCTTTTTTTTTTGTCTCAATGTCAATTTATAAACTCCAAAAAAATAACTTTACAAATATTAAAGTACACAAGAGAAAAAAAAAATCAAGCTGGAAATTTTGCAAATGTATTTGTGCATGTCAAAAACTAGTTTTCCTTTGACATACTAAAAACTAGACATGTTGTTGTACTGACATGGTCAAGGAAAACTAGAATGGCAATTTAAAATGTTCCTAAGTGAACATTCACAAATACAGGCTGAAGGTGCATACACACACAACGATTGAGTTAATGAACGATTTTAGTCAACGATTTTCTACCTTGAAAAAATGAACTAAAATCGTTTACTAAAATTGTTCATTTACTATGGCCCTCATTCAGAGCCGTACGCTCTGAGCAGAGCGCACGCTCTGAATGAGGGCCGGCCTCCATTTTCATGGAGCGTCCTGGACGCTCGTATAGCTGTGGGTCACCACCCACAGGCTATACGAGCGTGCATTGTGATGGTCGCGATGGTCGAGACCATCGCGACCATCGAATTTGCGAGCCGGAGCCTGCGGTTGAGGTTTTCAACCGCAAGCTCCGGAGTGATTTTGGCTCTATCAGAGCCAAAATCACTCCCACTGACATCACTAGTGATGTCAGTGGGCCGGCTTCTGACGGGAGGCGTTCCCGTGGGAACGCCCCCGTCAGGGCGGCACGCCCCCGGCACGCCCACCAAAGGGGGCGTGCTGTCAATCAACATTGACAGCACGCCCCCTTTGATCGGACACAACGAGCGAAGGACTTTCCTTCGCTCGTCGCGTCTGGCGCATGCGCAAGACGGAGCTCCCTCCGTCGTGCGCATGCTCAGTCCATAACATCGACCCACTTGCGAGCGGACAGCTGCTCGCGAGTGGGTCTGAATCAGGCCCTATGTTCATTTAAATGTAATGAACGATTTTTATGAAGCACAAACGATTTTTGCATATTAACTTAATGAAAATCGTTGAGTTGACAAGTCTGACTGAACTACAAACGTGAACGCGCATGAACAATAATCGTTCATCGTTTGACTCAGAAAGTGAACGATTTTTTCAAACGATTATCGTTGAACGATATCGTTTAACGATAATCGTTCAAAAAATCGTTGTGTGTATGCACCTTTCATGTTTCCGCATATAGAGCAAAGATTAAGGAGAAGTATCAGTATTGAAAGCATATATTTAATCTTTCTGCTATTTTTTTGTCTCAATGTTAATTTATAAGCTCCAAAAAAATAACATTACAAATATTAAAGTACACAAGAGGAAAAAAAAAATCTAGCTGGAAATTTTGCAAATGTATTTGTGCATGTCAAAAACTAGTTTTCCTTTGGCATACTAGCAATGGTGCTCAAGACTTAATTTCAATCAATGTTTATTGTACAATCAAGAAAATATAGATTTGTCAAATATGAATAAAATCTTTTCATGTAATTCTTTTTATTCATACAGTATATCAAAAAATATTTTTCGAGGTTACATTTAAAAAAAAAATGAAAAAAAGCACATAAAAGAACATATTTATCAGTTAAAAAAAGCCAGAGCCAGACAACATTTTAGATGGAAACCCTTTTTGGTAAAGACATAGCAAACACCAATAATACTGGAACTGCTTGTGAATTGAATTGAAACAAAATCAATGACATCAGAAGAACCTAATACATGTATGTATTTTAAAATCTTCACTTAAAATATTCAGTATTCAATACAGTACATGTGGAGCGCATGCCCAGTGCTTCGGGAGTCAAACAGCGAAGTTGGATTTTTTTATTACTGTACTGTACCCTAGAACGCAAACTTGCGTCAATGCCGGCGCTGTCCCAGACTTGAACACTATAGTGATTTTTTATGACCAGCAACTGGTAGTGGGCTCTGGGCCTGATTCAGAGCCGCTCGTAAGCGGCCGCTCATTCGCTCCGAGCGATGTTCGCACAACTGCGCATGCGTATGGGTCGTAATGCGCATGCGCCAACCAGTCATTGCGGTCGGAAATCGAGCGCTCGCAAAATAGCAAGTGCCTGCTAATTTGAGTGACAGGATGAGGCATTTGTGGGTGGTGACAGGGGAAGGTGCTTGAAAACGAGAAGTGGAGATCCGAACGCAGGCGTGCCAAACGGTCAAAACGGGCGTTTTAAGGGTGATCATAATTAACAAAGCAGCGTCATCGGCCACGTCACTTGGTTGTCTCTTAGCCTGAACTGTTCGCATGATTGCGGTAGGAAAACCCAACCACAAGCACTGCGAGCAGTTCAGATGCCTTTTGATGTACTCGATTAATCTAATAAATAGCGGAGATGACGTAGGATGCGAGCGGCCAGGGGGCGTCTTTACAAAATAGCGAGCGCATGTTTCGTTCACTCGCTCAGACATAGAGGCGTCAACAGACCACAAAGAGCGAGCGCTCAATTTAAATAGCCGGCCCCTTTTTCTGAACGAGTGAGCGCAAATAGCGTCCGGCTCTGAATCAGACCCTTTGTTTAAGAGAGAGGGCTCTGCATTACAAACTGGCTGTGCATTTAAACCGCAAAATTGCGTCAATGTCTGCACAGTTGGCGCTGTGGTGACTGTTAGCCAGCTCCGAGGGGTTACGGTACAAATGGGATCTCTGGCGCGTGCCCAGTGGAGGGGTTGCAATGCATTGCCAGTGGCGCTGCGCCATAGCCATACCCTTGTAGCGCTATGCCATGGCGTACAGTATGGAAGATCATACAGTAGCGAGTCATGATTCACACAGTGAAAGTGGGATCTCCATATTACACACTGACTGTGTAATAATAATATAAAAAAATAAAAAGTGTAACCTTTACTGTCTAATAATAATAATAATAATAAAAAAAAAAATGTAACCTTCCAGGTTTCGAACCCGGAACCGGGTTGTACAGGCGTCTGCAATGTAGAAGTTCGATTTCTTACCTCTACACTACAGCCGCCTGATTACTTCATCGTAAGGTACTGTAGATGTCACATAAAGTACTGGAGAGGACAGATGCAATTCTTACTAGGAGAGACTTGTGGGGAAGGGGTTATGTGATCCGCCTTGCTTACACTTCTCTCCTTCTGTTCGAGACCATGATAATTTATTTATTTGTTTTCAAATTTTCACTATAGTACTGTAGTTCAGTATTGTTATCCAACCCTTACAAAATTCAATATATTCTGTATATACCGTACTGTAGATGTGCCCAGCTACGGTACTGTAGTTTGTTGCTCCATACGCCATATACAGTAGCGCATTGCTAGTCGCGTGCTGCACTGTGGCGTATTGACTCTCATAGCACTGCGCATGCCCTATTGTCTGTATTTTTGTAAGTACAATACTGTCGGCACTGTCCCGGACTTACCGTACTGTAGACATTGTAGTGATTCCATGACTCTAGTACAGTAGATGCAGTAGTCTAGGGGGCTAATGCCTAGCCCTAATGCATCTACCATTTTCTTGTCCCGCTGGTTCGAGACCTTTAAAATATATACTGTATAATTTGATTTTGTTTTAAATCTTCACTAATACATTATCCAGACATTTCTATGCCACAGTACTTTATGACAAAAGTATAACATTGACTGTGTAATAATAATAAAAAATAAAAAGTGTAACCATCCAAGTTTCAAACCCGTAAAAGGGTTGTGCAAGTGACGTAATGTATTGGCTTGATTATTTACCATTACACTACAGTCGCCTGCAATACCAAGGTTGCACCTCGCTTGAGTGTGTCCTACAATACTGTACGTCATTGTATCTCAGGCGCATGCCCAGATCCATACCCATGTAGCGCTGTGCCATGGCGTGTGGAAGATCACAGCACTGCGCATGCCCAGTGGGTCGTGAGTCAAATGCAGCTACGTTAAAGTGGGATGTCTTCCTACGACAGGCTTGTGGACGAGCAGTTACATGTTCCATCTCTCTACCTGCCTGTCCCGTCTGTTCTAGACCTTAATAATATATATATTTTTTTAATTCTTCGCTACTTTTGTTAAGTATTGTTATCCAACCCTTACTAAACTCAGTACATTTTATATATTAGGGGGTAAATTTACTAAGATGGGAGTTCTATTAAGAAGTGATGTTGCCCATAGCAACCAATCAGATTCCAGGTATTATCTTCTAGAAGGTGCTACTGTAGTTAAATGAGAAGTAGAATCTGATTGGTTGCTATGGGCAACATACAGTACAGTAACTTCTTAAATAGAACTCCCATCTTAGTTAATTTACCCCTACATGTATAACTTTGTCCCCCAAATTTTTTTTCTTCCGCCCCCAAAATGAAAGTGAATTTTTGGGGTGTTCTGACTATCAGTGTTTTTTTAAAAAAAAATTACGCAGTTTACAGTACCTTTACGGGACTGTCTGAAGGCTGCACATTGAAGGCTTCCCGCAACGTTGCACCCGAATTCACCACTTTTTTCTGCGTGCTATTCATACAGTAGGCAAAACTTTTTCGCATACTGTCTTACTGTACATTGCATTGACTTCCCGCCTAGGTGGAAAGTCTTTCAAATTCTTCTGCTGCTGGCACGTCCTGGAGTTCCAAGCTGGACATGGACATGACTACTGTACAATACCTAGGAGGAAGTAGATGACATGAGAACAGTCCTTCCTCAATGCCGACCGATACGCCCTACCGGACCGAGGACTTCACAAAAAGATTAGGCTTTTAAGTTAAAATCATCTTTAAAGCACTTTTGGCATCAGATCTAGAGTTTCACCTATACCAGGTGCATACTCTACCTTTTATCGGAGTGCAGGGTCCACTATATGCCCTGAAGAAAGGAGGATAGGCAGAGACGAACAGACAGTAAAAGACAGACACACAGGTACAGTGCTCACCGGAGATACTCTTGTTCTTTGTCCCGCTCAATCCCACGCAGAGGTCCCTGTAGGAGAGAGACTATGCCACGCAAAACGCCCTTTCCTGCTCTAACAGTGTAACACACTAATCTACTGTAACATTAATATCAGCCCTACTGTATCTCACCAGCCTAACAAACTACAGTATTAATGTACGGTACAGTACATTTGGCCTCACAGAGGGCCTACCTGTTATGGTGGAAGAGGCTTTGAGGGGGGGAACATCTTTATCTCTTTTGCTTTCCACCCCCGTAGTCCTCTTCTGTCCCCCGCTTCTTCTGCTGCTGGCACGTCCTGGAGTTCCAAGCTGGACATGGACATGACTACTGTACAATACCTAGGAGGAAGTAGATGACATGAGAACAGTCCTTCCTCAATGCCGACCGATACGCCCTACCGGACCGAGGACTTCACAAAAAGATTAGGCTTTTAAGTTAAAATCATCTTTAAAGCACTTTTGGCATCAGATCTAGAGTTTTGCCTATACCAGGTGCATACTCTACCTTGCATCGGAGTGCAAGGTCCACTGTACGCCCTGAAGAAAGGAAGATAGGCAGAGACGAACAGACAGGGAAAAAAAGGAGAGAGATACAGTGCTGTAGAAAACAATGTGGTGTACTGTACTTACGCGGCATGGAGAGGCCACTGGGTATAGTTGGTGGTGGTGGTGGTGTTGGTAGGACTGTGGAAAAAGAACAGTTTCCATCAAAACCATTTGGAAACAAATAAACTGTATAAATCATGACCAGAGCCTCCATAACACCAAAAACAAACACAGAAATAGGGATAAAAAGAGAGGGAGAGAGAAAGAAAGGGAAAGAGAGAGAAAAACAGGGAAAGGAAAATGAAAGAGAGAGATAAAGAGAAAGAGAGAGAGAGGAAAATGAAAGAGAGATAAAGAGAGAGACTGACAATTGAAAAAAAGGAGAGAGATATAGTGCTGTAGAAAACAATGTGGTGTACTGTACTTACGCGGCATGGAGAGGCCACTGGGTATAGTTGGTGGTGATGGTAGGACAGTGGAAAAAGAACAGTTTCCAGCAAAACCATTTGGAAACAAATAAACTGTATAAATCTTGACCAGAGCCTCCATAACACCAAATACAAACATAGAAAGAGGGATAAAAAGAGGGCAAGAGAGAGAGAGAGGAAAATTAAAGAGAGAGAAATAACAAGAAGGAGAGAGAGGAAAATGAAAGAGAGATAAAGAGAGAGACTGGCAAGGAAAAAAAGGAGAGAGATACAGTGCTGTAGAAAACAATGTGGTGTACTGTACTTACGCCGCATTGAGAGGCCACTGGGTATAGTTGTTGGTGGTGGTGGTGATGGTAGGACTGTGGGAAAAGAACAGTTTCCATCAAACCATTTGGAAACAAATAAACTGTATAAATCTTGATCAGAGCCTACATAACACCAAAAACAAACACAGAAAGAGGGATAAAAAGAGAGAGAGGTAGAGAGAGAGAGAAAGAATGGGAGAAAGAGAGAGAAAAACGGAAAGAGAGAGAGAGAGAAAGAGGAAAATTAAAGAGAGAGATAAAGAAAAAGAGAGAGAGGAAAATGAAAGAGAGATAAAGAGAGAGACTGACAAGAGATAAAAAGGAGAGAGATACAGTGCTGTAGAAAACAATGTGGTGTACTGTACTTACGCGGCATGGAGAGGCCACTGGGTGTAGTTGGTGGTGATGGTAGGACTGTGGAAAAAGAACAGTTTCCATCAAAGCCATCTGGAAACAAATAAACTGTATAAATCTTAACCAGAGCCTCAATAACACCAAAAACAAACACAGAAAGAGGGATAAAAAGAGATAGAGAGAGGGAGAGAGAGAAAGAGAGAGAGAAGGAGAAAGAGACAGAGAAAAATAAAGAAAGAGAAAAAGAGAGTGAGAAGGAGAAAAAGAGAGAGAGAGAAAGAGAAAAAAGGGAGAGGGAGGGAGAGAGAGAAAGAAAGAGAGAGAAAGACTGACAAGGGAAGAAAAGGAGAGAGATACAGTGCTGTATAAAACAATGTGGTGTACTGTACAGTACTGTACTTACGTGGCATGGAGAGGCCACTGGGGCCAGGTGGTAGTTGTGGTGGTGGTAGGACAATGGATAAAGAACAATTTCCATCAAAACCATTTGGAAACAAACAAACTGTATAAATCTTGACCAGAGCCTCCATAACACCAAAAACAAACACAGAAATAGGGATAAAAAGAGATAGAGAGAGGGAGAGAGAGAAAGAGAGAGAGAAGGAGAAAGAGAGACAGAGAAGGAGAAAAAGAGAGTGAGAAGGAGAAAAAGAGAGAGAAAGAGAGAAAAAAGGGGGAGGGAGGTAGAGAGAGAAAGAAAGAGAGAGAAAGACTGACAAGGGAAGAAAAGGAGAGAGATACAGTGCTGTATAAAACAATGTGGTGTACAGTACTGTACTTACGTGGCATGGAGAGGCCACTGGGGCCAGGTGGTAGTTGTGGTGGTGGTAGGACAATGGAAAAAGAACAATTTCCATCAAAACCATTTGGAAACAAACAAACTGTATAAATCTTGACCAGAGCCTCCATAACACCAAAAACAAACACAGAAAGAGGGATAAAAAGAGAGAGAGAAAGAATTGGAGAAAGAGAGAGAAAAACAGGGAACAAGAGAAAAAGAGAGAGAGAAAGAGGAATATTAAAGAGAGAGAGAGATAAAGAAAAAGAGAGAGAGAGGAAAATGAAAGAGAGAGAGAGATAGAGAGAGAAAAAAGAGAGAGCGAAAGAGAGAGAGTGACAAGGGATAAAAATGAGAGAGATACAGTGCTGTAGAAAACAATGTGGTTTACTGTACTTATGCGGCATGTAGAGGCCACTGGGTGTAGTTGTTGGTGCTGGTGGTGATGGTAGGACTGTGGAAAAAAGAACAGTTTCCATCAAAACCATATGGAAACAAATACACTGTATAAATATTGACCAGAGCCACCATAACACCAAAAACAAACACAGAAAGACGGATAAAGAGAGAGAGAGAGAAAGAGAGCGAGAAGGAGAAAAAGAGAGAGAAGGAGAGAGAGAGAGAAGGAGAAAAAGAGAGAGAGAGAGAGAAAGAGAGAAAAAGAGAGAGAAAAATAAAGAGAGAGAAAGAGAGATCGAGAAGGAGAAAAAGAGAGAGAGAAAAATAAAGAGAGAGAGAGAGAAATAAAGAGAGAGAGAGAAAAATAAAGAGAGAGAAAAATAAAGAGAGAGATAAAAAGAGAGAGCTCGAGAAGGAGAAAGAGAGAAAAAGAGAGAGAGAAAGAAAGAGAGAGAGAGAGAGAGAGAAAGAGAGAGAGAAAGAAGAAAATGAAAGAGAGAGAGAGAAAGAGAGAGAGGAAAATGAAAGAGAGAGAGAGATAGAGAGAAAAAGAGAGAGATAAAGAGAAGGAGAGAGAAAGAGAGAGAGACTGACAAGGGAAAAAATGGAGATAGATACAGTGATGTAGAAAACAATGTGGTGTACTGTACTTACGCGGCATGGAGATGCCACTGTGTGTAGGTGGTGGTGGTGATGGTATGACTGGAAAAAGAACAGTTTCTGTCAAAACCATTAGGAAGCAAATAAACTGTATAAATCTTGACCAGAGCCTCCATAACACCAAAAACAAACACAGAAAGAGGGATAAAAAGAGAGAGAGAGAAGGAAAGAGTAGGAGAGATGTAGAGAGAAAGTAGGAGAGATGGAGAGAGAAAGAAGGAGAGAGGGAGTGAGAGAAAGAGAGAGAGAAGGAGAAAAAGAAAAATAAAGAGAGAGAGAAAAAGAGAGAGAAAGAGAGAGAGAAGGAGAAAAAGAGAGAGAAAAATAAAGAGAGAGAGAGAGAAAGAGATAGAGAGAGAGAAAAAGAGAGAGAGAGCGAGAAGTAGAAAAAGAGAGAAAAAAAGGGGGAGGGAGGGAGTGGGAGAGAGAGAAAAAAAGAGAGATAGACTGACTAGGGAGAAAAAGGAGAGAGATACAGTGCTGTATAAAACAATGTGGTGTACTATACAGTACTGTACTTACGTGGTATGGATAGGCCACTGGGGCCAGGTGGTAGTTGTGGTGGTGGTAGGACTGTGGAAAAAGAACAAGTTCCATCAAAACTATTTGGAAACAAATAAACTGTATAAATCTTGACCAGAGCCTCCATAACACCAAAAACAAACACAGAAAGAGTGATAAAAATTGAGAGAGAGAGAGAAAGAGAGCGAGAAGGAGAAAAAGAGAGAGAGAGAAATACGGAGATAGAGAAAGAGAGAGAAAAAAAAATAAAGAGAGAGAGAAATAAAGAGAGAGATAGATAAAAAGAGAGAGCACGGGAAGGAGAATGAGAGAAAAAGAGAGAAAAAAAAAGAGAGAGAGAGAATGAGAGAAAAAAAAGAGGGAGACGGAGGGAGAGGGAGAGAGAGAAAGAAAGAGAGAGGTCGAGAGAGAGACTGACAAGGGAAAAAAAGGAGAGAGATACAGTGCTGTAGAAAACAATGTGGTGTACTGTACAGTACTATACTTACATGGCGTGGAGATGTCAATGTCTTCAACTAAAAGACACAAGGACAGAAACAATTATTGAGTAAGGAGAAGACGTTGGAGATGTGTTGAGAGAGAAAGAGAAAAACAGAGAGGTAGAGAGAATGAGAAAAAGAAAGAGAGAGAAAAAGAGAGAGAGAGAGACGGAGAGAGAATGAAAGGGAGAAAGAGAAAAAGAGATAAAGAGAGGGGGAGAGAGAGAGAAAAAGAAAGAGAGAGAGAGAGAAAGAAAAAGAGAGAAAAACAGAGGGAAAGAGAGAGAGAGAAAAAGAGAGAGACTGACAAGGGAAAAAAAGTTGAGAGATGCAGTGCTGTAGAAAACAATGTGGTGTACTGTACTTACGCGGCATGGAGAGGCCACTGGGTATAGTTGTTGGTGGTGGTGGTGATGGCAGGACTGTGGGAAAAGAACAAGTTCCATCAAAACTATTTGGAAACAAATAGACTGTATAAATCTTGACCAGAGCCTCCATAACACCAAAAACAAACACAGAAAGAGGGATAAAAAGAGAGAGAGAGAAAGAGAGCGAGAAGGAGAAAAAGAGAGAGAGAAAAATAAAGAGAGAGAGAAATAGAGAGAGAGAGAAAAAAATAAAGAGAGAGAGAAAAAAAGAGAGAGCTCAAGAAGGAGAAAAAGAGAAAGAGCGAAAAAGAGAGAGAAAGAAAGAGAGAGAAAAAGAGAGAGAGAAAGAGGAAAATTAAAGAGAGAGATAAAGAGAAAGAGAGAGAGAGGAAAATGAAAGAGAGAGAGATAGAGAAAAAAAGAGAGATAAAGAGAGAGAGATAAAGAGAGAGAGAGAAAGAGAGACTGACAAGGGAAAAAAAGTCGAGAGATACAGTGCTCTTAGAAAACAATGTGGTATACTGTACTTACGCGGCATGGAGAGGCCACTGGGTATAGTTTGTGGTGATGGTAGGACTGTGGAAAAAGAACAGTTTCCATCAAAACCATTTGGAAACAAATAAACTGTATAAATCTTGACCAGAGTCTCCATAACACCAAAAACAAACACAGAAAGAGTGGTAAAAAGAGAGAGAGGGAGAGAGAGAGAGAAGGAGAGAGAAGGAGAGAGGGAGAGAGTAAGAAGGAGAGAGAAGGAGAGAGGGAGAGAGAAAGAAGGAGAGAGAAGGAGAGAGGGAGAGAGATAGAAGGAGAGAGAAAAAGAGAGAGAAAAGGAGAGAGAGAGAAAGAGAGAAAAAAGAGGGAGGGAGAGAGAGAAAGAAAGAGAAAGACAAAGGAAAAAAAGGAGAGAGATACAGTGCTGTATAAAACAATGTGGTGTACTGTACAGTACTGTACTTACGTGGCATGGAGAGGCCACTGGGGCCAGGTGGTAGTTGTGGTGGTGGTAGGACTGTATAAAAAGAACAATTTTCATCAAAACCATTTGGAAACAAATAAACTGTATAAATCTTGACCAGAGCCTCCATAACACCAAAAACAAACACAGAAATAGGGATAAAAAGAGAGAGAGAAATAAAGAGAGCGAGAAGGAGAAAAAGAGAGAGAGAGAAATATAAAGAGAGAGAGAAATAAAGAGAGATAGAGAAAAATAAAGAGAGAGAAATAAAGAGAGAGCTCGAGAAGGAGAAAAAGAGAAAGAGATACAGAGAGAGAGAGAGAGAGAAAAAGAGAGAGAGAAAGAAGAAAATTAAAGAGAGCGATAAAGAGAAAGAGAGAGTGGAAAATGAAAAAGAGAGAGAAAGAGAGAGAGACTGACAAGGGAAAAAAAGGAGAGAGATACAGTGCTGTAGAAAACAATGTGGTGTACTGTACTTAGGCGGCATGGAGAGGCCACTGGGTGTAGTTGGTGGTGGTGGTGGTGATGGTAGGACTGTGGAAAAAGAACAGTTTCCATCAAAACAATTTGGAAACAAATAAACTGTATAAATCTTGACCAGAGCTTCCATAACACCAAAAACAAACACAGAAAGAGGGATAAAAAGAGAGAGAGAGAAGGAGAGAGAGATGGAGAGAGAGAAATAAAAGGAGAAAGAGAGAGAGAGAGAAAAAGAGAGAGAGAGAGAAGGAGAAAAAGAGAGAAAAGTAAAGAGAGAGAGAGAGAAAGAGAAAAAAGGGGGAGGGAGAGAGAGAAAGAAAGAAAGAAAGACTGACAAGGGAAAAAAAGGAGAGAGATACAGTGCTGTATAAAACAATGTGGTGTACTGTACAGTACTGTACTTACGTGGGATGGAGAGGCCACTGGGGCCAGGTGGTAGTTGTGGTGGTGGTAGGACTGTGGAAAAACAATTTCCATCAAAACCATTTGGAAACAAATAAACTATAAATCTTGATCAGAGCCTCCATAACACCAAAAACAAACACAGAAAGAGGGATAAAAAGAGAGAGAGAAAGAGAGCGAGAAGGAGAAAAAGAGAGAGAGAGAGAAATAAAGAGAGATAGAGAAAAATAAAGAGAGAGAGAGAAAAATAAAGAGAGAGAAATAAAGAGAGAGAGATAAAAAGAGAGAGCTCGAGAAGGAGAGAAAGAGATAAAAAGAGAGAGAGAGAGAGAGAGAAAGAGAAAAAGAGAGAGAGAAAGAGGAAAATGAAAGAGTGAGAGATAAAGAGAAATGGAGAGAGAGAGGAAAATGAAAGAGAGAGAGATAGGGAGAAAAAGAGAGAGAGAAAGAGAGAGAGACTGAGAAGGGAAAAAAGGAGATAAATACAGTGCTGTAGAAAAAAATGTGGTATACTGTACTTAGGCGGCATGGAGAGGCCACTGGGTGTAGTTGGCGGTGGTGATGGTATGACTGGAAAAAGAACAGTTTACATCAAAACCATTTGGAAACAAATAAACTGTATAAATCTTGAGCAGAGCCTCCATAACACCAAAAACAAACACAGAAAGAGGGATAAAAAGAGAGAGATCGAGAAGGAGAGAGAAGGAGAGAGGGAGAGAGATAGAAGGAGAGGGAGAGAGAAAGAAGGAGGGAGAGAGAAAGAGAGAGAGGGAGTGAGAGAAAGAGAGAAAAGGAGAAAAAGAGAAAAATAAAGAGAGTGAGAGAAAAAGAGAGAGAAAGAGAGAGAGAGAGAAGGAGAAAGAGAGAAAAATAAAGACAGAGAGAAAGAGAAAAAGAGAGCGAGAAGGAGAAAGAGGGAAAAAAAGGGGGAGGGAGAGAGAGAGAGAAAGATAGACAGACTGACAAGGGAAAAAAAGGAGAGAGATACAGTGCTGTATAAAACAATGTGGTGTACTGTACAGTACTGCACTTACGTGGCATGGATAGGCCACTGGGGCCAGGTGGTAGTTGTGGTGGTGGTAGGACTGTGGAAAAAGAACAAGTTCCATCAAAACTATTTGGAAACAAATAAACTGTATAAATCTTGACCAGAGCCTCCATAACACCAAAAACAAACACAGAAAGAGGGATAAAAAGAGAGAGAGAGAGAGAAAGTGAGCGAGACGGAGAAAAAGAGAGGCAGAGAAAAATAAAGAGAGAGAGAAATAAGGAGAGAGAGAGAGAGAGAAAGAGAAAAAAATAAAGAGAGAGAAATAAAGAGAGATAAAAAGAGAGAGCACGAGGAGGTGAAAGAGAGAAAAAGAGAGAGAGATAAAAATAAAGAGAGAGAGAGAAAGAGAGAAAAAAAGAGGGAGACGGAGGGAGAGGGAGAGAGAAAAAGAAAGAGAGGTCAAGAGAGAGACTGACAAGGGAAAAAAAGGAGAGAGATACAGTGCTGTAGACAACAATGTGGTGTACTGTACAGTACTTACATGGCGTGGAGATGTCAATGTCTTCAACTAAAAGACACAAGGACTGAAACAATTATTGTGTAAGGAGAAGAAGTTGGAGATGTGTTGAGAGAGAAAGAGAAAAACAGAAAGGGAGAGAGAACGAGAAAAAGAGAGAGAGACGGAGAGAGAAAGAAAGGGAGAAAGAGAAAAAGAGAGGGAGAGAGAAAGAAAAAGAAAGAGAGAGGGAGAGAAAGAAAGAGAGAGAGAAAAACAGGGAAAGAGAGAGAGAGAAAAAGAGAGAGACTGACAAGGAAAAAAAGGAGAGAGATACAGTGCTGTAGAAAACAATGTGGTGTACTGTACTTATGCAGCATGGAGAGGCCACTGGGTATAGTCGTTGGTGGTGGTGGTGATGGCAGGACTGTGGGAAAAGAACAGTTTCCATCAAAACCATTTGGAAACAAATAAACTGTATAAATCTTGACCAAAGCCTACATAACACCAAAAACAAACACAGAAAGAGGGTTAAAAAGAGAGAGAGAAAGAATTGGAGAAAGAGAGAGAAAAACAGGGAACAAGAGAAAAAGAGAGAGAGAAAGAGGAATATTAAAGAGAGAGAGAGATAAAGAAAAAGAGAGAGAGAGGAAAATGAAAGAGAGAGAGAGATAGAGAGAGAAAAAAGAGAGAGCGAAAGAGAGAGAGTGACAAGGGATAAAAATGAGAGAGATACAGTGCTGTAGAAAACAATGTGGTTTACTGTACTTATGCGGCATGTAGAGGCCACTGGGTGTAGTTGTTGGTGCTGGTGGTGATGGTAGGACTGTGGAAAAAAGAACAGTTTCCATCAAAACCATATGGAAACAAATAAACTGTATAAATATTGACCAGAGCCACCATAACACCAAAAACAAACACAGAAAGACGGATAAAGAGAGAGAGAGAGAGAAAGAGAGCGAGAAGGAGAAAAAGAGAGAGGAGAGAGAGAAAGAGAGAGAGAGAGAAGGAGAAAAAGAGAGGGAGAGAGAGAGAGAAAGAGAGAAAAAGAGAGAGAAAAATAAAGAGAGAGAGAGAAAGAGAGAGATCGAGAAGGAGAAAAAGAGAGAGAGAAAAATAAAGAGAGAGAGAGAGAAATAAAGAGAGAGAGAGAAAAATAAAGAGAGAGAGAAAAATAAAGAGAGAGATAAAAAGAGAGAGCTCGAGAAGGAGAAAAAGAGAAAGAGAGAAAAAGAGAGAGAGAGAGAGAGAAAGAGAGAGAGAAAGAAGAAAATGAAAGAGAGAGAGATAAAGAGAAAGAGAGAGGAAAATGAAAGAGAGAGAGAGATAGAGAGAAAAAGAGAGAGATAAAGAGAAGGAGAGAGAAAGAGAGAGAGACTGACAAGGGAAAAAATGGAGAAAGATACAGTGATGTAGAAAACAATGTGGTGTACTGTACTTACGCGGCATGGAGATGCCACTGTGTGTAGGTGGTGGTGGTGATGGTATGACTGGAAAAAGAACAGTTTCCGTCAAAACCATTAGGAAACAAATAAACTGTATAAATCTTGACCAGAGCCTCCATAACACCAAAAACAAACACAGAAAGAGGGATAAAAAGAGAGAGAGAGAAGGAAAGAGAAGGAGAGATGTAGAGAGAAAGTAGGAGAGATGGAGAGAGAAAGAAGGAGAGAGGGAGTGAGAGAAAGAGAGAGAGAAGGAGAAAAAGAGAAAAATAAAGAGAGAGAGAGAAAAAGAGAGAGAGAAAGAGAGAGAGAGAAGGAGAAAAAGAGAGAGAAAAATAAAGAGAGAGAGAGAGAAAGAGAGAGAGAGAGAAAAAGAGAGAGAGCGAGAAGTAGAAAAAGAGAGAAAAAAAGGGGGAGGGAGGGAGTGGGAGAGAGAGAAAGAAAGAGAGATAGACTGACTAGGGAGAAAAAGGAGAGAGATACAGTGCTGTATAAAACAATGTGGTGTACCATACAGTACTGTACTTACGTGGTATGGATAGGCCACTGGGGCCAGGTGGTATTTGTGGTGGTGGTAGGACTGTGGAAAAAGAACAAGTTCCATCAAAACTATTTGGAAACAAATAAACTGTATAAAGCTTGACCAGAGCCTCCATAACACCAAAAACAAACACAGAAAGAAGGATAAAAAGAGAGAGAGAGAAAGAGAGCGAGAAGGATAAAAAGAGAGAGAGAAAAATAAAGAGAGAGAGAAATAGAGAGAGAGAGAGAAAAATAAAGAGAGAGAGAAAAATAAAGAGAGAGAGAAATAAAGAGAGAGAGATAAAAAGAGAGAGCTCAAGAAGGAGAAAAAGAGAAAGAGCGAAAAAGAGAGAAGGAGAAGGAGAGAGGGAGAGAGAAAGAAGGAGAGAGAAGGAGAGAGGGAGAGAGATAGAAGGAGAGAGAGGGAGAAAGAAGGAGAGAAGGAGAAAAAGAGAGAGAAAAATATAAAGAGAGAGAAAGAAAGAGAGGGAGACAGAGAGAAAAAGAGAGAGAGAGCGAGAAGGAGAAAAAGAGAGAGAGAAAAATAAAGAGAGATAGAGAGAAAGAGTGAAAAAAGGGCGAGGGAGAGAGAGAGAGAGAGAAAAAAAGAGACAGAGACTGACAAGGGAAAAAAGGAGAAAGATCTGGTGCTGTATAAAACAATGTAGTGTACTGTACAGTACTGTGCTTACATGACGTGGAGAGGCCACTGTGGCCAGGTGGTGGTGGTGGTGGTAGAACTGTGGAAAAAGAACACTTTCCATTAAAACCATTTGTAAACAAATAAACTGTATAAATCTTGACCAGAGCCTGCATAACACCAAAAACAAACACATAAAGAGGGATAAAAAGAGAGAGAGAGAGAGAAGGAAAGAGAAGGAGCGATGGAGAGAGAAAGAAGGAGTGAGAGAGAAAGCATGAGAGAGAGCGAGTGAGAGAAAGAGAGAGAAGGAGAAAAAGAAAAATAAAGAGAGAGAGAGAAAAAGAGAGAGAGAAAGAGAGTGAGAGAGAAGGAGAGAGAGAAGGAGAAAAAGAGAGAGAAAAATAAAAAGAAAGAGAGAAAGAGAGAGAGAGAGAAAAAGAGAGAGAGAGAGCGAGAAGGAGAAAAAGAGAGAGAGAAAGAGAGAAAAAAAGGGGGAGGGAGGGAGAGGGAGAGAGCGAAAGAAAGAGAGATAGACTGGCAAGGGAAAAAAAGGAGAGAGATACAGTGCTGTAGAAAACAATGTGGTGTACTGTACAGTACTGTACTTACGTGGTATGGATAGGCCACTGGGACCAGGTGGTAGTTGTGGTGGTGGTAGGACTGTGGAAAAAGAACAAGTTCCATCAAAACTATTTGGAAACAAATAAACTGTATAAATCTTGACCAGAGCCTCCATATCACCAAAAACAAACACAAAAAGAGGGATAAAAAGAGAGAGAGAGAGAAAGAGAGCGAGAAGGAGAAAAAGAGAGAGAGAGAAATACGGAGATAGAGAGAAAAAGAGAGAGAGAGATAAAAAGAGAGAGCACGAGAAGGAGAATGAGAGAAAAAGAGAGAGATAAAAAAATAAAGAGAGAGAGAGAGAAAGAGAGAAAAAAAAGAGGGAGATGGAGGGAGAGGGAGAGAGAGAAAGAAAGAGAGAGGTCGAGAGAGAGACTGACAAGGGAAAAAAAGGAGAGAGATACAGTGCTGTAGAAAACAATGTGGTGTACTGTACAGTACTGTACTTACGTGGTATGGATAGGCCACTGGGGCCAGGTGGTAGTTGTGGTGGTGGTAGGACTGTGGAAAAAGAACAAGTTCCATCAAAACTATTTGGAAACAAATAGACTGTATAAATCTTGACCAGAGCCTCCATAACACCAAAACCAAACACAGAAAGAGGGATAAAAAGAGAGAGAGAGAAAGAGAGCGAGAAGGAGAAAAAGAGAGAGAGAAAACTAAAGAGAGAGAGAAATAGAGAGAGAGAAAAAAATAAAGAGAGAGAGAAAAATAAAGAGAGAGAGAAATAGAGAGAGAGAAAAAAATAAAGAGAGAGAGAAAAATAAAGAGAGAGAGAAATAGAGAGATAAAAAGAGAGAGCTCAAGAAGGAGAAAAAGAGAAAGAGCGAAAAAGAGAGAGAGAAAGAAAGAGAGAGAGAGAGAGAAAGAGAGAGAAAAAGAGAGAGAGAAAGAGGAAAATTAAAGAGAGAGATAAAGAGAAAGAGAGAGAGAAAGAGAGACTGACAAGGGAAAAAAAGTCGAGAGATACAGTGCTCTTAGAAAACAATGTCGTATACTGTACTTACGCGGCATGGAGAGGCCACTGGGTATAGTTTGTGGTGGAGGTGGTGATGGTAGGACTGTGGAAAAAGAACAGTTTCCATCAAAACCATTTGGAAACAAATAAACTGTATAAATCTTGACCAGAGTCTCCATAACACCAAAAACAAACACAGAAAGAGGGGTAAAAAGAGAGAGAGGGAGAGAGAGAGAGAAGGAGAGAGAAGGAGAGAGGGAGAGAGAAAGAAGGAGAAGGAGAGAGGGAGAGAGAAAGAAGAAGAGAGAAAAAGAGAGAGAGGGAGAAAGAAGGAGAGAGAGAAAGAGAGAGAGAAGGAGAAAAAGAGAGAGAAAAATATAAAGAGAGAGAAAGAAAGAGAGGGAGACAGAGAGAAAAAGAGAGAGAGAGAGCGAGAAGGAGAAAAAGAGAGAAAAATAAAGAGAGATAGAGAGAAAGAGTGAAAAAAGGGCGAGGGAGGGAGAGGGAGAGAGAGAAAAAAAGAGACAGAGACTGACAAGGGAAAAAAAGGAGAAAGATCTGGTGCTGTATAAAACAATGTAGTGTACTGTACAGTACTGTACTTACGTGACGTGGAGAGGCCACTGTGGCCAGGTGGTGGTGGTGGTGGTGGTAGGACTGTGGAAAAAGAACACTTTCCATTAAAACCATTTGGAAACAAATAAACTGTATAAATCTTGACCAGAGCCTGCATAACACCAAAAACAAACACAGAAAGAGGGATAAAAAGAGAGAGAGAGAGAGAGAGAGAAGGAAAGAGAAGGAGCGATGGAGAGAGAAAGAAGGAGAGAGTGAGAGAGAAAGCATGAGAGAGAGCGAGTGAGAGAAAGAGAGAGAAGGAGAAAAAGAGAAAAATAAAGAGAGAGAGAGGAAAAGAGAGAGAGAAAGAGAGAGAGAGAGAGAGAAGGAGAAAAAGAGAGAGAAAAATAAAAAGAAAGAGAGAAAGAGAGAGAGAGAGAAAAAGAGAGAGAGAGAGCGAGAAGGAGAAAAAGAGAGAGGGAAAGAGAGAAAAAAAGGGGGAGGGAGGGAGAGGGATAGAGCGAAAGAAAGAGAGATAGACTGGCAAGGGAAAAAAAGGAGAGAGATACAGTGCTGTAGAAAACAATGTGGTGTACTGTACAGTACTGTACTTACGTAGTATGGATAGGCCACTGGGACCAGGTGGTAGTTGTGGTGGTGGTAGGACTGTGGAAAAAGAACAAGTTCCATCAACACTATTTGGAAACAAATAAACTGTATAAATCTTGACCAGAGCCTCCATATCACCAAAAACAAACACAGAAAGAGGGATAAAAAGAGAGAGAGAGAGAAAGAAAGCGAGAAGGAGAAAAAAGAGAGAGAGAAATACGGAGATAGAGAGAGAAAGAGAGAGAGAGATAAAAAGAGAGAGCACGAGAAGGAGAATGAGAGAAAAAGAGAGAGATAAAAAAATAAAGAGAGAGAGAGAAAGAGAGAAAAAAAAGAGGGAGATGGAGGGAGAGGGAGAGAGAGAAAGAAAGAGAGAGGTCGAGAGAGAGACTGACAAGGGAAAAAAGGAGAGAGATACAGTGCTGTAGAAAACAATGTGGTATACTGTACAGTACTGTACTTACGTGGTATGGATAGGCCACTGGGGCCAGGTGGTAGTTGTGGTGGTGGTAGGACTGTGGAAAAAGAACAAGTTCCATCAAAACTATTTGGAAACAAATAAACTGTATAAATCTTGACCAGAGCCTCCATAACACCAAAAACAAACACAGAAAGAGGGATAAAAAGAGAGAGAGAGAAATAGAGCGAGAAGGAGAAAAAGAGAGAGAGAAATATAAAGAGAGAGAGAAATAGAGAGAGAGAGAAAAATAAAGAGAGAGAGAAAAATAAAGAGAGAGAGAAATAAAGAGAGAGAGATAAAAAGAGAGAGCTCAAGAAGGAGAAAAAGAGAAAGAGCGAAAAAGAGAGAGAGAAAGAAAGAGAGAGAGAGAGAGAAAAAGAGAGAGAGAAAGAGGAAAATTAAAGAGAGAGATAAAGAGAAAGAGAGAGAGAAAGAGAGACTGACAAGGGAAAAAAAGTCGAGAGATACAGTGCTCTTAGAAAACAATGTGGTATACTGTACTTACGCGGCATGGAGTGGCCACTGGGTATAGTTTGTGGTGGAGGTGGTGATGGTAGGACTGTGGAAAAAGAACAGTTTCCATCAAAACCATTTGGAAACAAATAAACTGTATAAATCTTGACCAGAGTCTCCATAACACCAAAAACAAACACAGAAAGAGGGGTAAAAAGAGAGAGAGGGAGAGAGAGAGAGAAGGAGAGAGAAGGAGAGAGGGAGAGAGAAAGAAGGAGAGAGAAGGAGAGAGGGAGAGAGAAAGAAGGAGAGAGAAAAAGAGAGAGAGGGAGAAAGAAGGAGAGAGAGAAAGAGAGAGAGAAGGAGAAAAAGAGAGAGAAAAATATAAAGAGAGAGAAAGAAAGAGAGGGAGACAGAGAGAAAAAGAGAGAGAGAGCGAGGAGAAAGAGAGAAAAATAAGAGAGATAGAGAGAAAGAGTGAAAAAAGGGCGAGGGAGGGAGAGGGAGGGAGAGAGAGAGTAAAAAAGAGACAGAGACTGACAAGGGAAAAAAAGGAGAAAGATACAGTGCTGTATAAAACAATGTGGTGTACTGTACAGTACTGTACTTACGTGACGTGGAGAGGCCACTGTGGCCAGGTGGTGGTGGTGGTGGTGGTAGGACTGTGGAAAAAGAACACTTTACATTAAAACCATTTGGAAACAAATAAACTGTATAAATCTTGACCAGAGCCTGCATAACACCAAAAAGAAACACAGAAAGAGGGATAAAAAGAGAGAGAGAGAGAGAGAAGGAAAGAGAAGGAGCGATGGAGAGAGAAAGAAGGAGAGAGTGAGAGAGAAAGCATGAGAGAGAGCGAGTGAGAGAAAGAGAGAGAAGGAGAAAAAGAGAAAAATAAAGAGAGAGAAAGGAAAAGAGAGAGAGAAAGAGAGAGAGATAGAAGGAGAAAAAGAGAGAGAAAAATAAAAAGAAAGAGAGAAAGAGAGAGAGAGAAAAAGAGAGAGAGAGAGCGAGAAGGAGAAAAAGAGAGAGGGAAAGAGAGAAAAAAAGGGGGAGGGAGGGAGAGGGAGAGAGCGAAAGAAAGAGAGATAGACTGGCAAGGGAAAAAAAGGAGAGAGATACAGTGCTGTAGAAAACAATGTGGTGTACTGTACAGTACTGTACTTACGTGGTATGGATAGGCCACTGGGACCAGGTGGTAGTTGTGGTGGTGGTAGGACTGTGGAAAAAGAACAAGTACCATCAACACTATTTGGAAACAAATAAACTGTATAAATCTTGACCAGAGCCTCCATATCACCAAAAACAAACACAGAAAGAGGGATAAAAAGAGAGAGAGAGAGAAAGAAAGCGAGAAGGAGAAAAAGAGAGAGAGAAATACGGAGATAGAGAGAGAAAGAGAGAGAGATAAAAAGAGAGAGCACGAGGAGGAGAATGAGAGAAAAAGAGAGAGATAAAAAAATAAAGAGAGAGAGAGAAAGAGAGAAAAAAAAGAGGGAGATGGAGGGAGAGGGAGAGAGAGAAAGAAAGAGAGAGGTCGAGAGAGAGACTGACAAGGGAAAAAAGGAGAGAGATACAGTGCTGTAGAAAACAATGTGGTATACTGTACAGTACTGTACTTATGTGGTATGGATAGGCCACTGGGGCCAGGTGGTAGTTGTGGTGGTGGTAGGACTGTGGAAAAAGAACAAGTTCCATCAAAACTATTTGGAAACAAATAAACTGTATAAATCTTGACCAGAGCCTCCATAACACCAAAAACAAACACAGAAAGAGGGATAAAAAGAGAGAGAGAGAAATAGAGCGAGAAGGAGAAAAAGAGAGAGAGAAATATAAAGAGAGAGAGAAATAGAGAGAGAGAGAGAAAAATAAAGAGAGAGAGAAAAATAAAGAGAGAGAGAAATAAAGAGAGAGAGATAAAAAGAGAGAGCTCAAGAAGGAGAAAAAGAGAAAGAGCGAAAAAGAGAGAGAGAAAGAAAGAGAGAGAGAGAGAAAAAGAGAGAGAGAAAGAGGAAAATTAAAGAGAGAGATAAAGAGAAAGAGAGAGAAAGAGAGACTGACAAGGGAAAAAAAGTCGAGAGATACAGTGCTCTTAGAAAACAATGTGGTATACTGTACTTACGCGGCATGGAGTGGCCACTGGGTATAGTTTGTGGTGGAGGTGGTGATGGTAGGACTGTGGAAAAAGAACAGTTTCCATCAAAACCATTTGGAAACAAATAAACTGTATAAATCTTGACCAGAGTCTCCATAACACCAAAAACAAACACAGAAAGAGGGGTAAAAAGAGAGAGAGGGAGAGAGAGAGAGAAGGAGAGAGAAGGAGAGAGGGAGAGAGAAAGAAGGAGAGAGAAGGAGAGAGGGAGAGAGAAAGAAGGAGAGAGAAAAAGAGAGAGAGGGAGAAAGAAGGAGAGAGAGAAAGAGAGAGAGAAGGAGAAAAAGAGAGAGAAAAATATAAAGAGAGAGAAAGAAAGAGAGGGAGACAGAGAGAAAAAGAGAGAGAGAGCGAGGAGAAAAAGAGAGAGAGAAAAATAAAGAGAGATAGAGAGAAAGAGTGAAAAAAGGGCGAGGGAGGGAGAGGGAGAGAGAGAGTAAAAAAGAGACAGAGACTGACAAGGGAAAAAAAGGAGAAAGATCTGGTGCTGTATAAAACAATGTGGTGTACTGTACAGTACTGTACTTACGTGACGTGGAGAGGCCACTGTGGCCAGGTGGTGGTGGTGGTGGTGGTAGGACTGTGGAAAAAGAACACTTTACATTAAAACCATTTAGAAACAAATAAACTGTATAAATCTTGACCAGAGCCTGCATAACACCAAAAACAAACACAGAAAGAGGGATAAAAAGAGAGAGAGAGAGAGAGAGAGAAGGAAAGAGAAGGAGCGATGGAGAGAGAAAGAAGGAGAGAGTGAGAGAGAAAGCATGAGAGAGAGAGCGAGTGAGAGAAAGAGAGAGAAGGAGAAAAAGAGAAAAATAAAGAGAGAGAGAGGAAAAGAGAGAGAGAAAGAGAGAGAGAGAGAAGGAGAGAGAGAAGGAGAAAAAGAGAGAGAAAAATAAAAAGAAAGAGAGAAAGAGAGAGAGAGAGAAAAAGAGAGAGAGAGAGCGAGAAGGAGAAAAAGAGAGAGAGAAAGAGAGAAAAAAAGGGGGAGGGAGGGAGAGGGAGAGAGCGAAAGAAAGAGAGATAGACTGGCAAGGGAAAAAAAGGAGAGAGATACAGTGCTGTAGAAAACAATGTGGTGTACTGTACAGTACTGTACTTACGTGGTATGGATAGGCCACTGGGACCAGGTGGTAGTTGTGGTGGTGGTAGGACTGTGGAAAAAGAACAAGTTCCATCAAAACTATTTGGAAACAAATAAACTGTATAAATCTTGACCAGAGCCTCCATATCACCAAAAACAAACACAAAAAGAGGGATAAAAAGAGAGAGAGAGAGAAAGAGAGCGAGAAGGAGAAAAAGAGAGAGAGAGAAATACGGAGATAGAGAGAAAAAGAGAGAGAGAGATAAAAAGAGAGAGCACGAGAAGGAGAATGAGAGAAAAAGAGAGAGATAAAAAAATAAAGAGAGAGAGAGAGAAAGAGAGAAAAAAAAGAGGGAGATGGAGGGAGAGGGAGAGAGAGAAAGAAAGAGAGAGGTCGAGAGAGAGACTGACAAGGGAAAAAAAGGAGAGATACAGTGCTGTAGAAAACAATGTGGTGTACTGTACAGTACTGTACTTACGTGGTATGGATAGGCCACTGGGGCCAGGTGGTAGTTGTGGTGGTGGTAGGACTGTGGAAAAAGAACAAGTTCCATCAAAACTATTTGGAAACAAATAGACTGTATAAATCTTGACCAGAGCCTCCATAACACCAAAACCAAACACAGAAAGAGGGATAAAAAGAGAGAGAGAGAAAGAGAGCGAGAAGGAGAAAAAGAGAGAGAGAAAACTAAAGAGAGAGAGAAATAGAGAGAGAGAAAAAAATAAAGAGAGAGAAAAAAATAAAGAGAGAGAGAAATAGAGAGAGAGAAAAAAATAAAGAGAGAGAGAAAAATAAAGAGAGAGAGAAATAAAGAGAGAGATAAAAAGAGAGAGCTCAAGAAGGAGAAAAAGAGAAAGAGCGAAAAAGAGAGAGAGAAAGAAAGAGAGAGAGAGAGAGAAAGAGAGAGAAAAAGAGAGAGAGAAAGAGGAAAATTAAAGAGAGAGATAAAGAGAAAGAGAGAGAGAAAGAGAGACTGACAAGGGAAAAAAAGTCGAGAGATACAGTGCTCTTAGAAAACAATGTCGTATACTGTACTTACGCGGCATGGAGAGGCCACTGGGTATAGTTTGTGGTGGAGGTGGTGATGGTAGGACTGTGGAAAAAGAACAGTTTCCATCAAAACCATTTGGAAACAAATAAACTGTATAAATCTTGACCAGAGTCTCCATAACACCAAAAACAAACACAGAAAGAGGGGTAAAAAGAGAGAGAGGGAGAGAGAGAGAGAAGGAGAGAGAAGGAGAGAGGGAGAGAGAAAGAAGGAGAAGGAGAGAGGGAGAGAGAAAGAAGAAGAGAGAAAAAGAGAGAGAGGGAGAAAGAAGGAGAGAGAGAAAGAGAGAGAGAAGGAGAAAAAGAGAGAGAAAAATATAAAGAGAGAGAAAGAAAGAGAGGGAGACAGAGAGAAAAAGAGAGAGAGAGCGAGAAGGAGAAAAAGAGAGAGAGAAAAATAAAGAGAGATAGAGAGAAAGAGTGAAAAAAGGGCGAGGGAGGGAGAGGGAGAGAGAGAAAAAAAGAGACAGAGACTGACAAGGGAAAAAAAGGAGAAAGATCTGGTGCTGTATAAAACAATGTAGTGTACTGTACAGTACTGTACTTACGTGACGTGGAGAGGCCACTGTGGCCAGGTGGTGGTGGTGGTGGTGGTAGGACTGTGGAAAAAGAACACTTTCCATTAAAACCATTTGGAAACAAATAAACTGTATAAATCTTGACCAGAGCCTGCATAACACCAAAAAGAAACACAGAAAGAGGGATAAAAAGAGAGAGAGAGAGAGAGAGAGAGAGAAGGAAAGAGAAGGAGCGATGGAGAGAGAAAGAAGGAGAGAGTGAGAGAGAAAGCATGAGAGAGAGCGAGTGAGAGAAAGAGAGAGAAGGAGAAAAAGAGAAAAATAAAGAGAGAGAAAGGAAAAGAGAGAGAGAAAGAGAGAGAGATAGAAGGAGAAAAAGAGAGAGAAAAATAAAAAGAAAGAGAGAAAGAGAGAGAGAGAAAAAGAGAGAGAGAGAGCGAGAAGGAGAAAAAGAGAGAGGGAAAGAGAGAAAAAAAGGGGGAGGGAGGGAGAGGGAGAGAGCGAAAGAAAGAGAGATAGACTGGCAAGGGAAAAAAAGGAGAGAGATACAGTGCTGTAGAAAACAATGTGGTGTACTGTACAGTACTGTACTTACGTGGTATGGATAGGCCACTGGGACCAGGTGGTAGTTGTGGTGGTGGTAGGACTGTGGAAAAAGAACAAGTACCATCAACACTATTTGGAAACAAATAAACTGTATAAATCTTGACCAGAGCCTCCATATCACCAAAAACAAACACAGAAAGAGGGATAAAAAGAGAGAGAGAGAGAAAGAAAGCGAGAAGGAGAAAAAGAGAGAGAGAAATACGGAGATAGAGAGAGAAAGAGAGAGAGATAAAAAGAGAGAGCACGAGAAGGAGAATGAGAGAAAAAGAGAGAGATAAAAAAATAAAGAGAGAGAGAGAAAGAGAGAAAAAAAAGAGGGAGATGGAGGGAGAGGGAGAGAGAGAAAGAAAGAGAGAGGTCGAGAGAGAGACTGACAAGGGAAAAAAGGAGAGAGATACAGTGCTGTAGAAAACAATGTGGTATACTGTACAGTACTGTACTTACGTGGTATGGATAGGCCACTGGGGCCAGGTGGTAGTTGTGGTGGTGGTAGGACTGTGGAAAAAGAACAAGTTCCATCAAAACTATTTGGAAACAAATAAACTGTATAAATCTTGACCAGAGCCTCCATAACACCAAAAACAAACACAGAAAGAGGGATAAAAAGAGAGAGAGAGAAATAGAGCGAGAAGGAGAAAAAGAGAGAGAGAAATATAAAGAGAGAGAGAAATAGAGAGAGAGAGAGAAAAATAAAGAGAGAGAGAAAAATAAAGAGAGAGAGAAATAAAGAGAGAGAGATAAAAAGAGAGAGCTCAAGAAGGAGAAAAAGAGAAAGAGCGAAAAAGAGAGAGAGAAAGAAAGAGAGAGAGAGAGAAAAAGAGAGAGAGAAAGAGGAAAATTAAAGAGAGAGATAAAGAGAAAGAGAGAGAAAGAGAGACTGACAAGGGAAAAAAAGTCGAGAGATACAGTGCTCTTAGAAAACAATGTGGTATACTGTACTTACGCGGCATGGAGTGGCCACTGGGTATAGTTTGTGGTGGAGGTGGTGATGGTAGGACTGTGGAAAAAGAACAGTTTCCATCAAAACCATTTGGAAACAAATAAACTGTATAAATCTTGACCAGAGTCTCCATAACACCAAAAACAAACACAGAAAGAGGGGTAAAAAGAGAGAGAGGGAGAGAGAGAGAGAAGGAGAGAGAAGGAGAGAGGGAGAGAGAAAGAAGGAGAGAGAAGGAGAGAGGGAGAGAGAAAGAAGGAGAGAGAAAAAGAGAGAGAGGGAGAAAGAAGGAGAGAGAGAAAGAGAGAGAGAAGGAGAAAAAGAGAGAGAAAAATATAAAGAGAGAGAAAGAAAGAGAGGGAGACAGAGAGAAAAAGAGAGAGAGAGCGAGGAGAAAAAGAGAGAGAGAAAAATAAAGAGAGATAGAGAGAAAGAGTGAAAAAAGGGCGAGGGAGGGAGAGGGAGAGAGAGAGTAAAAAAGAGACAGAGACTGACAAGGGAAAAAAGGGAGAAAGATACAGTGCTGTATAAAACAATGTGGTGTACTGTACAGTACTGTACTTACGTGACGTGGAGAGGCCACTGTGGCCAGGTGGTGGTGGTGGTGGTGGTAGGACTGTGGAAAAAGAACACTTTACATTAAAACCATTTGGAAACAAATAAACTGTATAAATCTTGACCAGAGCCTGCATAACACCAAAAAGAAACACAGAAAGAGGGATAAAAAGAGAGAGAGAGAGAGAAGGAAACAGAAGGAGCGATGGAGAGAGAAAGAAGGAGAGAGTGAGAGAGAAAGCATGAGAGAGAGCGAGTGAGAGAAAGAGAGAGAAGGAGAAAAAGAGAAAAATAAAGAGAGAGAAAGGAAAAGAGAGAAAGAGAGAGAGATAGAAGGAGAAAAAGAGAGAGAAAAATAAAAAGAAAGAGAGAAAGAGAGAGAGAGAAAAAGAGAGAGAGAGAGCGAGAAGGAGAAAAAGAGAGAGGGAAAGAGAGAAAAAAAGGGGGAGGGAGGGAGAGGGAGAGAGCGAAAGAAAGAGAGATAGACTGGCAAGGGAAAAAAAGGAGAGAGATACAGTGCTGTAGAAAACAATGTGGTGTACTGTACAGTACTGTACTTACGTGGTATGGATAGGCCACTGGGACCAGGTGGTAGTTGTGGTGGTGGTAGGACTGTGGAAAAAGAACAAGTACCATCAACACTATTTGGAAACAAATAAACTGTATAAATCTTGACCAGAGCCTCCATATCACCAAAAACAAACACAGAAAGAGGGATAAAAAGAGAGAGAGAGAGAAAGAAAGCGAGAAGGAGAAAAAGAGAGAGAGAAATACGGAGATAGAGAGAGAAAGAGAGAGAGATAAAAAGAGAGAGCACGAGAAGGAGAATGAGAGAAAAAGAGAGAGATAAAAAAATAAAGAGAGAGAGAGAAAGAGAGAAAAAAAAGAGGGAGATGGAGGGAGAGGGAGAGAGAGAAAGAAAGAGAGAGGTCGAGAGAGAGACTGACAAGGGAAAAAAGGAGAGAGATACAGTGCTGTAGAAAACAATGTGGTATACTGTACAGTACTGTACTTACGTGGTATGGATAGGCCACTGGGGCCAGGTGGTAGTTGTGGTGGTGGTAGGACTGTGGAAAAAGAACAAGTTCCATCAAAACTATTTGGAAACAAATAAACTGTATAAATCTTGACCAGAGCCTCCATAACACCAAAAACAAACACAGAAAGAGGGATAAAAAGAGAGAGAGAGAAATAGAGCGAGAAGGAGAAAAAGAGAGAGAGAAATATAAAGAGAGAGAGAAATAGAGAGAGAGAGAGAAAAATAAAGAGAGAGAGAAAAATAAAGAGAGAGAGAAATAAAGAGAGAGAGATAAAAAGAGAGAGCTCAAGAAGGAGAAAAAGAGAAAGAGCGAAAAAGAGAGAGAGAAAGAAAGAGAGAGAGAGAGAAAAAGAGAGAGAGAAAGAGGAAAATTAAAGAGAGAGATAAAGAGAAAGAGAGAGAAAGAGAGACTGACAAGGGAAAAAAAGTCGAGAGATACAGTGCTCTTAGAAAACAATGTGGTATACTGTACTTACGCGGCATGGAGTGGCCACTGGGTATAGTTTGTGGTGGAGGTGGTGATGGTAGGACTGTGGAAAAAGAACAGTTTCCATCAAAACCATTTGGAAACAAATAAACTGTATAAATCTTGACCAGAGTCTCCATAACACCAAAAACAAACACAGAAAGAGGGGTAAAAAGAGAGAGAGGGAGAGAGAGAGAGAAGGAGAGAGAAGGAGAGAGGGAGAGAGAAAGAAGGAGAGAGAAGGAGAGAGGGAGAGAGAAAGAAGGAGAGAGAAAAAGAGAGAGAGGGAGAAAGAAGGAGAGAGAGAAAGAGAGAGAGAAGGAGAAAAAGAGAGAGAAAAATATAAAGAGAGAGAAAGAAAGAGAGGGAGACAGAGAGAAAAAGAGAGAGAGAGCGAGGAGAAAAAGAGAGAGAGAAAAATAAAGAGAGATAGAGAGAAAGAGTGAAAAAAGGGCGAGGGAGGGAGAGGGAGAGAGAGAGTAAAAAAGAGACAGAGACTGACAAGGGAAAAAAAGGAGAAAGATCTGGTGCTGTATAAAACAATGTGGTGTACTGTACAGTACTGTAGTTACGTGACGTGGAGAGGCCACTGTGGCCAGGTGGTGGTGGTGGTGGTGGTAGGACTGTGGAAAAAGAACACTTTACATTAAAACCATTTAGAAACAAATAAACTGTATAAATCTTGACCAGAGCCTGCATAACACCAAAAACAAACACAGAAAGAGGGATAAAAAGAGAGAGAGAGAGAGAGAGAAGGAAAGAGAAGGAGCGATGGAGAGAGAAAGAAGGAGAGAGTGAGAGAGAAAGCATGAGAGAGAGCGAGTGAGAGAAAGAGAGAGAAGGAGAAAAAGAGAAAAATAAAGAGAGAGAGAGGAAAAGAGAGAGAGAAAGAGAGAGAGAGAGAAGGAGAAAAAGAGAGAGAAAAATAAAAAGAAAGAGAGAAAGAGAGAGAGAGAAAAAGAGAGAGAGAGAGCGAGAAGGAGAAAAAGAGAGAGGGAAAGAGAGAAAAAAAGGGGGAGGGAGGGAGAGGGAGAGAGCGAAAGAAAGAGAGATAGACTGGCAAGGGAAAAAAAGGAGAGAGATACAGTGCTGTAGAAAACAATGTGGTGTACTGTACAGTACTGTACTTACGTGGTATGGATAGGCCACTGGGACTAGGTGGTAGTTGTGGTGGTGGTAGGACTGTGGAAAAAGAACAAGTTCCATCAACACTATTTGGAAACAAATAAACTGTATAAATCTTGACCAGAGCCTCCATATCACCAAAAACAAACACAGAAAGAGGGATAAAAAGAGAGAGAGAGAGAAAGAAAGCGAGAAGGAGAAAAAGAGAGAGAGAAATACGGAGATAGAGAGAGAAAGAGAGAGAGAGATAAAAAGAGAGAGCACGAGAAGGAGAATGAGAGAAAAAGAGAGAGATAAAAAAATAAAGAGAGAGAGAGAAAGAAAGAAAAAAAAGAGGGAGATGGAGGGAGAGGGAGAGAGAGAAAGAAAGAGAGAGGTCGAGAGAGAGACTGACAAGGGAAAAAAGGAGAGAGATACAGTGCTGTAGAAAACAATGTGGTATACTGTACAGTACTGTACTTACGTGGTATGGATAGGCCACTGGGGCCAGGTGGTAGTTGTGGTGGTGGTAGGACTGTGGAAAAAGAACAAGTTCCATCAAAACTATTTGGAAACAAATAAACTGTATAAACCTTGACCAGAGCCTCCATAACACCAAAAACAAACACAGAAAGAGGGATAAAAAGAGAGAGAGAGAAATAGAGAGAGAAGGAGAAAAAGAGAGAGAGAAATATAAAGAGAGAGAGAATTAGAGAGAGAGAGAGAAAAATAAAGAGAGAGAGAAAAATAAAGAGAGAGAGAAATAAAGAGAGAGAGATAAAAAGAGAGAGCTCAAGAAGGAGAAAAAGAGAAAGAGCGAAAAAATATGAGATATGGTAAGAACTTACCCTTGTTATCTCTATTTCTACGAAGTCCATAGGGTTCCACAGGATACCTTGGGGTATAGGTGTGACGTCAGTCGCAGGGCACCAAAGAGTTAAGCTTTCAGCCTCCCAGGATGCACTAGGTCCCCCTCCTATACCCCGCCCCCGGGCCAAGGCACCTCAGTTAGTTACCAAGCCATAGGCCGGAGGAGGAGAAGGAAGAGAGAGAACAAAGATCTGGACACATACAAGAATCACATTCTCACCAGAGGGAGACGGAAAACCGGTGACCAGAGCAAAGCCCATCTGCAGCACAGGTGCGACAGGGCCGGAGTCCTGTGGAACCCTATGGACTTCGTAGAAATAGAGATAACAAGGGTAAGTTCTTACCATATCTCATATTTTCTACTTCAGGGTCCATAGGGTATCCACAGGATACCTTGGGGATGTCCCAAAGCAGTATCCTTTAAGGGTGGGGACGCTCCTGTGCAGAAAGGAGAATCCGCCGCCCGAAGGAAGCATCCTGAGAGGCGAAGGTGTCAAACCTGTAATACCTCACGAAGGTATGGACAGAAGACCACGTAGCAGCCTTGCAGATCTGAACTGCCGAGGCACCACGTCGAGCTGCCCACGAAGGACCCACAGACCTAGTGGAATGAGCCTTCAGAGAAGGAGGGACCGGTAGGCCTTCATGAAGATAAGCTTCAGAAATAGCCATACGGATCCAGGCTGCCAAAGTTTGCTTTGAAGCAGGCCAACCCTTTTTACAGAAGCCATAGAGGACAACAAAGCGTCCGACTTCCTAAACAAAGAAGTGCGGTCAACATAAGTCCTTAAGGCCCGCACAACATCCAAAGAGGCCTCACCCACGGAAAGACCCGGTGAGTTAAAGGCCGGAACAACTATTTCCTCGTTAACATGAAACTGGGAAACAACTTTGGGAAGAAACTCGGGCCAAGTGCGGAGCACTGCCCTGTTCCCATGAAAAACCAAGAAAGGGGGTCTACAAGAAAGAGCCCCTAACTCAGAAACACGTCTGGCTGAAGCAACGGCCAGAAGGAAAACAGTCTTAGCTGTTAGCCATTTAATATCCACTGAGCCCAGTGGTTCAAACGGCGGTCCTTGGAGAGCCCTCAGGACCACAGCCAAATCCCAAGGCGCCACAGGTGGAACAAAGGGCGGCTGAATACGGAGAACACCTTGCATAAAGGTGCGCACATCCGGGATTGTAGCAATCCTACGGTGAAACCAGACAGATAGGGCCGAAACCTGTACCTTCAAAGAAGCAAGGCGAAGCCCATGATCTAGTCCCGCTTGCAGGAAGGCGAGAATCCGAGACAGATGAAACTCCCGCGGTGCATAACCTCTCGGTCGACACCACTGGAAGAACGTATGCCACACGCGATGGTATATCCTCGCGGAAGACGGTTTCCGAGCTCGTAACATGGTACGCACCACAGAGCTGGAAAACCCCCAGGACCTCAGCATGGCCATCTCAACAGCCACGCCGCCAAAGACAGCCGAGTCAGGTCCGGGTGAAGACAAGGACCCTGAGACAGAAGGTCCGGTCGTAGCGGCAACCGCAGAGGACTGTCCACGGACAGACCCTGAAGGTCTGAGAACCAGTGCCGTCTGGGCCACGCGGGAGCTATCAACAGGAGCGTCCCTCCTTCCTGTTTGAATTTCCGGATTACCCGTGGAAGAAGGGAGACCGGAGGGAACAGGTATGCGAACCTGAACGTCCACCGGACGGACAGAGCATCCACCAGAGACGCCCCTTCGTCTCTTGTGCGAGACCCGTACACCGGCAACTTGTTGTTGTGCCGGGACGCCATGAGGTCGATTTCTGGAAGACCCCACCTGTCCACCAGTAGTTGAAAAACGTCCGGGTGCAGGGACCATTCCCCTGGATGAACGTCCTGGCGACTTAGAAAGTCCGCCTCCCAATTTAGCACTCCCGGGATGAAGACCGCTGATATGGCCGGAAGATTGCGCTCCGCCCAAACCAGGATCCGAGAGACCTCTACGAGAGCCGCCCGACTGCGAGTTCCTCCTTGCCTGTTTATGTAGGCCACGGTGGTAGCATTGTCCGACTGGACCTGCACCGGGTGACCCTGGAGAAACCGCTGTGCCTGCAGGAGAGCATTGAAGACCGCACGGAGTTCCAAGATATTTATTGGAAGCTCCGCTTCTGTCGGTGTCCACCTGCCCTGGAACAAGTGTGGACCCGAAACTGCTCCCCAGCCCCGAAGACTGGCGTCCGTTGTCAACAGGACCCAATTTGGAACCCAGAACGGACGTCCCTTGTTGAGGTGGGTCGTCTTTAACCACCACGCAAGGGACAGGCGAACCTCCGGGGTGAGCACAATCGTCTGGAACTTCAGAGACTGAGGCAGCCCGTTCCACTTGGACAGGATCAGGTGCTGCAGAGGTCTGGAGTGAAACTGGGCGTATTCCACCATGTCGAACACCGACACCATGGAGCCCAGTAACCTCATCGCCGAGTGTAAGGACACCCGGCGGCTGTGCAGACAACTGCGCACCCTTGACTGTAAAGCAGAGATCTTGTCCTCCGTCACGAAGATCCTTTGCTGTCCCGAGTCCAATAAGGCTCCAAGATGCAGAATCCTCCGAGACGGGATTAGAGTGGACTTCTGCCAGTTGATTAGCCAGCCGTGCTGTTGCAGCAGTGCAATGGTCAGGTCCAAGTGGTGTAACAGGAGCTCTGGAGATCCTGCCACCAATAACAGGTCGTCCAAGTACGGCAACATGCGGACTCCTTGCAGCCGCAGAGAAGCCGCCATGACCGCCATAGCGTCCTGTATGTCCAATGACACCATGTAGTCCCCAGGTTCCAGCGCCAGAATGATGGACCGTAGGGTCTCCATCCGAAATTTCGGGACCCGCAAAGACTTGTTGAGTGCTTTGAGGTTGAGAATCGGACGATATGACCCATTGGGTTTCTGTACCAAAAATAGATTTGAATAGAAACCCTGGCCCCTCTGGGAGAATGGAACAGGCACTATAACTCCAGCCTGGAGCATAGTGTGCAATACCTTCCGCAGCTCCGTAGCCTTGTTCCGGTCTGATGGTAGACCCGTGGTGAAGAATCGAGCCGGGGGTCTGTGCCGGAAGGAGAGGGCGTACCCGTGAGAGACCACCTCCAGAACCCAAGTGTCTGTCGTAGTGAACGACCAACACCGGGAGAACTGCAGCAGGCGGCCTCCCACCCTGGGATCCCCCAAGGGGAGACCCGGACCGTCAGGCCGCAGGCTTGTCATCTGGCTTGGGGGCCGGACGTCTGGTACTCCATGCCTGTTTCCGGGGCTTGACCGATTTCTTAGGGCCAGCCTGTCGAGGAAACGACTGTGGTTTGGGCCTGCCCTGGGCCCTAGATGACCGAAAGGACGATGGTCCAGAACCAGAAGGAGCAGCGGCCGACGGGAGACAAGCAGATTTGGCTGCCGCCAGCGTGGCCACAATCTTATCCAGATCCGGACCGAAGAGAACTTCTCCGGTAAACGGCAACGCTTCCAGACCTTTCTTGGATCTGCGTCCGCCTTCCAGGATCGCAGCCACAAGGTGCGACGAGCAGCTACCGCTGCTGAAGAAATTCTAGACACCAGAGTACTAATGTCTAGAGCCGCCTCGTTGATGTAGGTGGCCGAATCACGGAGATTGCCAATCAACTCCGCCTGTTCGGCCGTACAGTCGGATTCAAAAGAAGCCTCTAATGAATCCGCCCAGCGCTCCATCGCTCTGGCAACCCAGCAAATGGCCATAGCCGGCCGTGCTGCCCCCCCTGCAAGGGAATAAGCGGACTTCAGGCAGATTTCTACCTTGCGGTCCGTAGCATCCTTAAGGGAGGACATGGATGGCATCGGCAATGTGGCACTACGGACAAGACGGGTCACGTGAGAATCCACCTGTGGAGGGGATTCACACTTAGCAAAATAATTATCCGCGAACGGATAAGCCACTGCCAGGCGTCTCTGCGGCTGGTATCTTTTGCCAGGTTGTTTCCACGCCTCCTCTAAATGGTCCACCAACTGACCCGAAAGAGGAAAGACTGTGGCATCGCCCTTCACATCTTTGAAAAAGGCATACTTAGATTTAGCCGCTGGGGGAACTTCGTCCTCAATCACCAAGGCTGTGCGGACCGCCCGAATAAGTCCAGGAATATATACTTTGGACTTAGCATCAGCGTCCTTAGTATGGAAAGGTTCCTGATCGTAAGGATCCAGAATCTCCCCATCATCAGACGTCCCTTTGTCATCCTCATAAGGAGCGGACAGAGACGCCACCGGCCTTTTATGAGGCCGCATCACAGACTCCCCTTGCAACACATCCGACAAGTGCTGTACAGAACTCGTCAGGGAGTTAACCCACGCTGGCTCCTGAGAACCCGGGAGCGGGGAAATAGGGAGACTGTGGGGTACCACCAATTGTCGTGGGAACCCCTGCATGGGTGACGACACCACAGACTGCTGGGACAAACCCATCGGAGTAAACGCGGGCTGCGGAGCTAACTGGCCCACTAAAGCTGTTAACGCCTGAGCGAAACAAGCCCAGGGCGGCTCCTGTACCGGTGCTGTAACCGTAATAGGCCGCGCCATGGACAAACACTGCCGGCAAAGGCCCTCCCCGCTACCCTCCCCCTCCGCTAACGGTACTTTGCACGTGGTACACTGTAGCCGGAGGGGAAAATCACTTTCAGACATTATGGCACCACGTATGTGACCTCTCTCACCAATTAAGTATTAAATAGGCGAGAGACCACCCTGCAGCACCGCACCGCAAGGGCTTTAGCAGAAAGAACAGGGACAGTAATAAAGCTGACAGTTTAGAGAAGAAAAGTTACAGGCAGCGCTAGCACAGTCACATACAATGCAGAGAAATAACAATTCCTGCACTAACAGCGCTGATCACTCAACTACACAGACACAGGGCCTGGTAGGACACAGCGCTGCATACACAGACCTGAGCCACAGCGGAGGAGAGGTATGCGGGGGGACCCAGACCACGATGCTTCCTTCCAGACTTCCAGCAGCGTTCACCATGCGTTGCAGAGAAGATGGCCGCCGAGGAGCAGAGAGAAGCTGGCCTGGGGGAGGAGCGCTGACACAGGACCAGTCAGCACAGTGCAGAGAGGGCTGTGTGCAGCGGGGGAGGCGCCGGCTGTGAGACAGGGAAGGCGCGCTCCCCTGGCATGCATTTAACCCCTGGGATGCCGCAGCGCTACCGCTCTGCTGCGGTCCGCTGTCCCAGGGGGTAGTGGAAGCGCAGGTTGGTCGCCTGGCTCCACGCTGCAGCCAGTCCCCAGGGAGCCCCCTGCCTGGGGACTTAGGACCATGTGATCAGCGGGGACCCACCGCGGGACCCCGCTGCTTACCTCTGTCCCCCTTGAATCCGGCCATGGTCCGGAGCATCTGGGGTCACCGCTAGCTGTGACCCCAGACGCCCACCAGCATCCCCGGATCAGTACCGGCGTTCTGGTACCGGCGGGGTGTAGGGAAGACAGCATGGACGTCAGGACTGACTGTCCATGCTGTTCATCCAGATGTGCAGCCACAGCTGCATGAAGAAAAAGCTTCAGGGGCTCTTCTAGCCCCCACTCCAACAGGTGCACCCGACTCCGGCCGGGCACCAAACTAAACTGAGGTGCCTTGGCCCGGGGGCGGGGTATAGGAGGGGGACCTAGTGCATCCTGGGAGGCTGAAAGCTTAAAACTTTGGTGCCCTGCGACTGACGTCACACCTATACCCCAAGGTATCCTGTGGATACCCTATGGACCCTGAAGTAGAAAGAGAGAGAGAAAGAAAGAGAGAGAGAGAGAGAAAGAGAGAGAAAAAGAGAGAGAGAAAGAGGAAAATTAAAGAGAGAGATAAAGAGAAAGAAAGAGAGAAAGAGAGACTGACAAAGGAAAAAAAGTCGAGAGATACAGTGCTCTTAGAAAACAATGTCGTATACTGTACTTACGCGGCATGGAGAGGCCACTGGGTATAGTTTGTGGTGGAGGTGGTGATGGTAGGACTGTGGAAAAAGAACAGTTTCCATCAAAACCAGTTGGAAACAAATAAACTGTATAAATCTTGACCAGAGTCTCCATAACACCAAAAACAAACACAGAAAGAGGGGTAAAAAGAGAGAGAGGGAGAGAGAGAGAGAAGGAGAGAGAAGGAGAGAGGGAGAGAGAAAGAAGGAGAGAGATGGAGAGAGGGAGAGAGAAAGAAGGAGAGAGAAAAAGAGAGAGAGGGAGAAAGAAGGAGAGAGAGAAAGAGAGAGAGAAGGAGAAAAAGAGAGAGAAAAATATAAAGAGAGAGAAAGAAAGAGAGGGAGACAGAGAGAAAAAGAGAGAGAGCGAGAAGGAGAAAAAGAGAGAGAGAAAAATAAAGAGAGATAGAGAGAAAGAGTGAAAAAAGGGCGAGGGAGGGAGAGGGAGAGAGAGAGAAAAAAAGAGACAGAGACTGACAAGGGAAAAAAAGGAGAAAGATCTGGTGCTGTATAAAACAATGTTGTGTACTGTACAGTACTGTACTTACGTGACGTGGAGAGGCCACTGTGGCCAGGTGGTGGTGGTGGTGGTGGTAGGACTGTGGAAAAAGAACACTTTCCATTAAAACCATTTGGAAACAAATAAACTGTATAAATCTTGACCAGAGCCTGCATAACACCAAAAACAAACACAGAAAGAGGGATAAAAAGAGAGAGAGAGAGGGAGAAGGAAAGAGAAGGAGCGATGGAGAGAGAAAGAAGGAGAGAGTGAGAGAGAAAGCATGAGAGAGAGCGAGTGAGAGAAAGAGAGAGAAGGAGAAAAAGAGAAAAATAAAGAGAGAGAGAGGAAAAGAGAGAGAGAAAGAGAGAGAGAGAGAAGGAGAAAAAGAGAGAAAAAAATAAAAAGAAAGAGAGAAAGAGAGAGAGAGAGAAAAAGAGAGAGAGAGAGCGAGAAGGAGAAAAAGAGAGAGAGAGAAAGAGAGAAAAAAAGGGGGAGGGAGGGAGAGGGAGAGAGCAAAAGAAAGAGAGATAGACTTGCAAGGGAAAAAAAGGAGAGAGATACAGTGCTGTAGAAAACAATGTGGTGTACTGTACAGTACTGTACTTACGTGGTATGGATAGGCCACTGGGACCAGGTGGTAGTTGTGGTGGTGGTAGGACTGTGGAAAAAGAACAAGTTCCATCAAAACTATTTGGAAACAAATAAACTGAATAAATCTTGACCAGAGCCTCCATATCACCAAAAACAAACACAGAAAGAGGGATAAAAAGAGAGAGAGAGAGAAAGAAAGCGAGAAGGAGAAAAAGAGAGAGAGAAATACGGAGATAGAGAGAGAAAGAGAGAGAGAGATAAAAAGAGAGAGCACGAGAAGGAGAATGAGAGAAAAAGAGAGAAAAAAAAAAAATAAAGAGAGAGAGAGAAAGAGAGAAAAAAAAGAGGGAGATGGAGGGAGAGGGAGAGAGAGAAAGAAAGAGAGAGGTCGAGAGAGAGACTGACAAGGGAAAAAAGGAGAGAGATACAGTGCTGTAGAAAACAATGTGGTGTACTGTACAGTACTGTACTTACGTGGTATGGATAGGCCACTGGGGCCAGGTGGTAGTTGTGGTGGTGGTAGGACTGTGGAAAAAGAACAAGTTCCATCAAAACTATTTGGAAACAAATAAACTGTATAAATCTTGACCAGAGCCTCCATAACACCAAAAACAAACACAGAAAGAGGGATAAAAAGAGAGAGAGAGAAATAGAGCGAGAAGGAGAAAAAGAGAGAGAGAAAAATAAAGAGAGAGAGAAATAGAGAGAGTTAGAGAAAAATAAAGTGAGAGAGAAAAATAAAGAGAGAGAGAAAAATAAAGAGAGAGAGAAATAAAGAAAGAGAGATAAAAAGAGAGAGCTCAAGAAGGAGAAAAAGAGAAAGAGCGAAAAAGAGAGAGAAAGAAAGAGAGAGAGAGAGAGAGAGAAAGAGAGAGAAAAAGAGAGAGAGAAAGAGGAAAATTAAAGAGAGAGATAAAGAGAAAGAGAGAGAGGAAATTGAAAGAGAGAGAGATAGAGAGAAAAAGAGAAAGATAAAGAGAGAGAGAGAGAAAGAGAGACTGACAAGGGAAAAAAAGTCGAGAGATACAGTGCTCTTAGAAAACAATGTGGTATACTGTACTTACGCGGCATGGAGTGGCCACTGGGTATAGTTTGTGGTGGAGGTGGTGATGGTAGGACTGTGGAAAAAGAACAGTTTCCATCAAAACTATTTGGAAACAAATAAACTGTATAAATCTTGACCAGAGTCTCCATAACACCAAAAACAAACACAGAAAGAGGGGTAAAAAGAGAGAGAGGGAGAGAGAGAGAGAAGGAGAGAGAAGGAGAGAGGGAGAGAGAAAGAAGGAGAGAGAAGGAGAGAGGGAGAGAGAAAGAAGGAGAGAGAAAAAGGGAGAGAGGGAGAAAGAAGGAGAGAGAGAAAGAGAGAGAGAAGGAGAAAAAGAGAGAGAAAAATATAAAGAGAGAGAAAGAAAGAGAGGGAGACAGAGAGAAAAAGAGAGAGAGAGCGAGAAGGAGAAAAAGAGAGAGAGAAAAATAAAGAGAGATAGAGAGAAAGAGTGAAAAAAGGGCGAGGGAGGGAGAGGGAGAGAGAGAGTAAAAATGAGACAGAGACTGACAAGGGAAAAAAAGGAGAAAGATACAGTGCTGTATAAAACAATGTGGTGTACTGTACAGTACTGTACTTACGTGACGTGGAGAGGCCACTGTGGCCAGGTGGTGGTGGTGGTGGTGGTAGGACTGTGGAAAAAGAACACTTTACATTAAAACAATTTGGAAACAAATAAACTGTATAAATCTTGACCAGAGCCTGCATTACACCAAAAACAAACACAGAAAGAGGGATAAAAAGAGAGAGAGAGAGAAGGAAAGAGAAGGAGCGATGGAGAGAGAAAGAAGGAGAGAGTGAGAGAGAAAGCATGAGAGAGAGGGAGTGAGAGAAAGAGAGAGAAGGAGAAAAAGAGAAAAATAAAGAGAGAGAGAGAAAGAGAGAGAGAGAGAAAAAGAGAGAGAGAGAGAGCGAGAAAGAGAAAAAGAGAGAGAGAGAAAGAGAGAAAAAAAGGGGGAGGGAGGGAGAGGGAGAGAGCGAAAGAAAGAGAGATAGACTGGCAAGGGAAAAAAAGGAGAGAGATACAGTGCTGTAGAAAACAATGTGGTGTACTGTACAGTACTGTACTTACGTGGTATGGATAGGCCACTGGGACCAGGTGGTAGTTGTGGTGGTGGTAGGACTGTGGAAAAAGAACAAGTTCCATCAAAACTATTTGGAAACAAATAAACTGTATAAATCTTGACCAGAGCCTCCATATCACCAAAAACAAACACAGAAAGAGGGATAAAAAGAGAGAGAGAGAGAAAGAGATCGAGAAGGAGAAAAAGAGAGAGAGAGAAATACGGAGATAGAGAGTGAAACAGAGAGAGAGATAAAAAGAGAGAGCACGAGAAGGAGAATGAGAGAAAAAGAGAGAGATAAAAAAATAAAGAGAGAGAGAGAAAGAGAGAAAAAAAAGAGGGAGATGGAGGGAGAGGGAGAGAGAGAAAGAAAGAGCGAGGTCGAGAGAGAGACTGACAAGGGAAAAAAGGAGAGAGATACAGTGCTGTAGAAAACAATGTGGTGTACTGTACAGTACTGTACTTACGTGGTATGGATAGGCCACTGGGGCCAGGTGGTAGTTGTGGTGGTGGTAGGACTGTGGAAAAAGAACAAGTTCCATCAAAACTATTTGGAAACAAATAAACTGTATAAATCTTGACCAGAGCCTCCATAACACCAAAAACAAACACAGAAAGAGGGATAAAAAGAGAGAGAGAAAGAGAGCGAGAAGGAGAAAAAGAGAGAGAGAAAAATAAAGAGAGAGAGAAATAGAGAGAGAGAGAGAAAAATAAAGAGAGAGAGAAAAATAAAGAGAGAGAGATAAAAAGAGAGAGCTCAAGAAGGAGAAAAAGAGAAAGAGCGAAAAAGAGAGAGAGAAAGAAAGAGAGAGAGAGAGAAAGAGAGAGAAAAAGAGAGAGAGAAAGAGGAAAATTAAAGAGAGAGATAAAGAGAAAGAGAGAGAGAAAGAGAGACTGACAAGGGAAAAAAAGTCGAGAGATACAGTGCTCTTAGAAAACAATGTCGTATACTGTACTTACGCGGCATGGAGAGGCCACTGGGTATAGTTTGTGGTGGAGGTGGTGATGGTAGGACTGTGGAAAAAGAACAGTTTAAATCAAAACCATTTGGAAACAAATAAACTGTATAAATCTTGACCAGAGTCTCCATAACACCAAAAACAAACACAGAAAGAGGGGTAAAAAGAGAGAGAGGGAGAGAGAGAGAGAAGGAGAGAGAAGGAGAGAGGGAGAGAGAAAGAAGGAGAGAGAAGGAGAGAGGGAGAGAGAAAGAAGGAGAGAGAAAAAGAGAGAGAGGAAGAAAGAAGGAGAGAGAGAAAGAGAGAGAAGGAGAAAAAGAGAGAGAAAAATATAAAGAGAGAGAAAGAAAGAGAGAGACAGAGAGAAAAAGAGAGAGAGAGAGCGAGAAGCAGAAAAAGAGAGAGAGAAAGAGAGAAAAAAAGGGGGAGGGAGAGGGAGAGAGCGAAAGAAAGAGAGATAGACTGGCAAGGGAAAAAAAGGAGAGAGTTACAGTGCTGTAGAAAACAATGTGGTGTACTGTACAGTACTGTACTTACGTGGTATGGATAGGCCACTGGGACCAGGTGGTAGTTGTGGTGGTGGTAGGACTGTGGAAAAAGAACAAGTTCCATCAAAACTATTTGGAAACAAATAAACTGTATAAATCTTGACCAGAGCCTCCATATCACCAAAAACAAACACAGAAAGAGGGATAAAAAGAGAGAGAGAGAGAAAGAAAGTGAGAAGGAGAAAAAGAGAGAGAGAAATACGGAGATAGAGAGAGAAAGCGAGAAGGAGAAAAAGAGAGAGAGAAATACGGAGATAGAGAGAGAAAGAGAGAGAGAGATAAAAAGAGAGAGCACGAGAAGGAGAATGAGAGAAAAAGAGAGAGATAAAAAAATAAAGAGAGAGAGAGAAAGAGAGAAAAAAAAGAGGGAGATGGAGGGAGAGGGAGAGAGAGAAAGAAAGAGAGAGGTCGAGAGAGAGACTGACAAGGGAAAAAAGGAGAGAGATACAGTGCTGTAGAAAACAATGTGGTGTACTGTACAGTACTGTACTTACGTGGTATGGATAGGCCACTGGGGCCAGGTGGTAGTTGTGGTGGTGGTAGGACTGTGGAAAAAGAACAAGTTCCATCAAAACTATTTGGAAACAAATAAACTGTATAAATCTTGACCAGAGCCTCCATAACACCAAAAACAAACACAGAAAGAGGGATAAAAAGAGAGAGAGAGAAATAGAGCGAGAAGGAGAAAAAGAGAGAGAGAAAAATAAAGAGAGAGAGAAATAGAGAGAGAGAGAGAAAAATAAAGAGAGAGAGAAAAATAAAGAGAGAGAGAAAAATAAAGAGAGAGAGAAATAAAGAGAGAGAGAGATAAAAAGAGAGAGCTCAAGAAGGAGAAAAAGAGAAAGAGCGAAAAAGAGAGAGAGAAAGAAAGAGAGAGAGAGAGAGAGAGAAAGAGAGAGAAAAAGAGAGAGAGAAAGAGGAAAATTAAAGAGAGAGATAAAGAGAAAGAGAGAGAGGAAAATGAAAGAGAGAGAGATAGAGAGAAAAAGAGAGAGATAGAGAGAGAGAGAGAGAAAGAGAGACTGACAAGGGAAAAAAGTCGAGAGATACAGTGCTCTTAGAAAACAATGTGGTATACTGTACTTACGCGGCATGGAGTGGCCACTGGGTATAGTTTGTGGTGGAGGTGGTGATGGTAGAACTGTGGAAAAAGAACAGTTTCCATCAAAACCATTTGGAAACAAATAAACTGTATAAATCTTGACCAGAGTCTCCATAACACCAAAAACAAACACAGAAAGAGGGGTAAAAAGAGAGAGAGGGAGAGAGAGAGAGAAGGAGAGAGAAGGAGAGAGGGAGAGAGAAAGAAGGAGAGAGAAGGAGAGAGGGAGAGAGAAAGAAGGAGAGAGAAAAAGAGAGAGAGGGAGAAAGAAGGAGAGAGAGGAAGAGAGAGAAGGAGAAAAAGAGAGAGAAAAATATAAAGAGAGAGAAAGAAAGAGAGGGAGACAGAGTGAAAAAGAGAGAGAGAGCGAGAAGGAGAAAAAGAGAGAGAGAATAATAAAGAGAGATAGAGAGAAAGAGTGAAAAAAGGGCGAGGGAGGGAGAGGGAGAGAGAGAGTAAAAAAGAGACAGAGACTGACAAGGGAAAAAAAGGAGAAAGATACAGTGCTGTATAAAACAATGTGGTGTACTGTACAGTACTGTACTTACGTGACGTGGAGAGGCCACTGTGGCCAGGTGGTGGTGGTGGTGGTGGTAGGACTGTGGAAAAAGAACACTTTACATTAAAACCATTTGGAAACAAATAAACTGTATAAATCTTGACCAGAGCCTGCATAACACCAAAAACAAACACAGAAAGAGGGATAAAAAGAGAGAGAGAGAGAGAAGGAAGGAGAAGGAGCGATGGAGAGAGAAAGAAGGAGAGAGTGAGAGAGAAAGCATGAGAGAGAGGGAGTGAGAGAAAGAGAGAGAAGGAGAAAAAGAGAAAAATAAAGAGAGAGAGAGAAAAAGAGAGAGAGAAAGAGAGAGAGAAGGAGAAAAAGAGAGAAAAATAAAAAGAAAGAGAGAAAGAGAGAGAGAAAAAGAGAGAGAGAGAGCGAGAAAGAGAAAAAGAGAGAGAGAAAGAGAGAAAAAAAGGGGGAGGGAGGGAGAGGGAGAGAGCGAAAGAAAGAGAGATAGACTGGCAAGGGAAAAAAAGGAGAGAGATACAGTGCTGTAGAAAACAATGTGGTGTACTGTACTTATGTGGTATGGATAGGCAACTGGGACCAGGTGGTAGTTGTGGTGGTGGTAGGACTGTGGAAAAAGAACAAGTTCCATCAAAACTATTTGGAAACAAATAAACTGTATAAATCTTGACCAGAGCCTCTATATCACCAAAAACAAACAGAGAAAGAGGGATAAAAAGAGAGAGAGAGAAAGAGAGCGAGAAGGAGAAAAAGAGAGAGAGAGAAATACGGAGATAGAGAGAGAAACAGAGAGAGAGATAAAAAGAGAGAGCACGAGAAGGAGAATGAGAGAAAAAGAGAGAGATAAAAAAATAAAGAGAGAGAGAGAAAGAGAGAAAAAAAAGAGGGAGATGGAGGGAGAGAGAGAGAGAGAAAGAAAGAGCGAGGTCGAGAGAGAGACTGACAAGGGAAAAAAGGAGAGAGATACAGTGCTGTAGAAAACAATGTGGTGTACTGTACAGTACTGTACTTACTTGGTATGGATAGGCCACTGGGGCCAGGTGGTAGTTGTGGTGGTGGTAGGACTGTGGAAAAAGAACAAGTTCCATCAAAACTATTTGGAAACAAATAAACTGTATATATCTTGACCAGAGCCTCCATAACACCAAAAACAAACACAGAAAGAGGGATAAAAAGAGAGAGAGAGAAAGAGAGCGAGAAGGAGAAAAAGAGAGAGAGAAAAATAAAGAGAGAGAGAAATAGAGAGAGAGAGAGAAAAATAAAGAGAGAGAGAAAAATAAAGAGAGAGAGAAATAAAGAGAGAGAGAAATAAAGAGAGAGAGATAAAAAGAGAGAGCTCAAGAAGGAGAAAAAGAGAAAGAGCGAAAAAGAGAGAGAGAAAGAAAGAGAGAGAGAGAGAGAAAGAGAGAGAAAAAGAGAGAGAGAAAGAGGAAAATTAAAGAGAGAGATAAAGAGAAAGAGAGAGAGGAAAATGAAAGAGAGAGATAGAGAGAAAAAGAGAGAGATAAAGAGAGAGAGAGAGAGAAAGAGAGACTGACAAGGGAAGAAAAGTCGAGAGATACAGTGCTCTTAGAAAACAATGTGGTATACTGTACTTACGCGGCATGGAGAGGCCACTGGGTATAGTTTGTGGTGATGGTAGGACTGTGGAAAAAGAACAGTTTCCATCAAAACCATTTGGAAACAAATAAACTGTATAAATCTTGACCAGAGCCTCTATATCACCAAAAACAAACACAGAAAGAGGGATAAAAAGAGAGAGAGAGAAAGAGAGCGAGAAGGAGAAAAAGAGAGAGAGAGAAATACGGAGATAGAGAGAGAAACAGAGAGAGAGATAAAAAGAGAGAGCACGAGAAGGAGAATGATAGAAAAAGAGAGAGATAAAAAAATAAAGAGAGAGAGAGAAAGAGAGAAAAAAAAGAGGGAGATGGAGGGAGAGGGAGAGAGAGAAAGAAAGAGCGAGGTTGAGAGAGAGACTGACAAGGGAAAAAAGGAGAGAGATACAGTGCTGTAGAAAACAATGCGGTGTACTGTACAGTACTGTACTTACGTGGTATGGATAGGCCACTGGGGCCAGGTGGTAGTTGTGGTGGTGGTAGGACTGTGGAAAAAGAACAAGTTCCATCAAAACTATTTGGAAACAAATAAACTGTATAAATCTTGACCAGAGCCTCCATAACACCAAAAACAAACACAGAAAGAGGGATAAAAAGAGAGAGAGAGAAAGAGAGCGAGAAGGAGAAAAAGAGAGAGAAAAAAATAAAGAGAGAGAAAAATAAAGAGAGAGAGAAAAAAAGAGAGAGAGATAAAAAGAGAGAGCTCAAGAAGGAGAAAAAGAGAAAGAGCGAAAAAGAGAGAGAGAAAGAAAGAGAGAGAGAGAGAGAAAGAGAGAGAAAAAGAGAGAGAGAAAGAGGAAAATTAAAGAGAGAGATAAAGAGAAAGAGAGAGAGGAAAATGAAAGAGAGAGATAGAGAGAAAAAGAGAGAGATAAAGAGAGAGAGAGAAAGAGAGACTGACAAGGGAAAAAAAGTCGAGAGATACAGTGCTCTTAGAAAACAATGTGGTATACTGTACTTACGCGGCATGGAGAGGCCACTGGGTATAGTTTGTGGTGATGGTAGGACTGTGGAAAAAGAACAGTTTCCATCAAAACCATTTGGAAACAAATAAACTGTATAAATCTTGACCAGAGCCTCTATATCACCAAAAACAAACACAGAAAGAGGGATAAAAAGAGAGAGAGAGAAAGAGAGCGAGAAGGAGAAAAAGAGAGAGAGAGAAATACGGAGATAGAGAGAGAAACAGAGAGAGAGATAAAAAGAGAGAGCACGAGAAGGAGAATGATAGAAAAAGAGAGAGATAAAAAAATAAAGAGAGAGAGAGAAAGAGAGAAAAAAAAGAGGGAGATGGAGGGAGAGGGAGAGAGAGAAAGAAAGAGCGAGGTTGAGAGAGAGACTGACAAGGGAAAAAAGGAGAGAGATACAGTGCTGTAGAAAACAATGCGGTGTACTGTACAGTACTGTACTTACGTGGTATGGATAGGCCACTGGGGCCAGGTGGTAGTTGTGGTGGTGGTAGGACTGTGGAAAAAGAACAAGTTCCATCAAAACTATTTGGAAACAAATAAACTGTATAAATCTTGACCAGAGCCTCCATAACACCAAAAACAAACACAGAAAGAGGGATAAAAAGAGAGAGAGAGAAAGAGAGCGAGAAGGAGAAAAAGAGAGAGAAAAAAATAAAGAGAGAGAAAAATAAAGAGAGAGAGAAAAAAAGAGAGAGAGATAAAAAGAGAGAGCTCAAGAAGGAGAAAAAGAGAAAGAGCGAAAAAGAGAGAGAGAAAGAAAGAGAGAGAGAGAGAGAAAGAGAGAGAAAAAGAGAGAGAGAAAGAGGAAAATTAAAGAGAGAGATAAAGAGAAAGAGAGAGAGGAAAATGAAAGAGAGAGATAGAGAGAAAAAGAGAGAGATAAAGAGAGAGAGAGAAAGAGAGACTGACAAGGGAAAAAAAGTCGAGAGATGCAGTGCTCTTAGAAAACAATGTGGTTTACTGTACTTACGTGGCATGGAGAGGCCACTGGGTATAGTTTGTGGTGATGGTAGGACTGTGGAAAAAGAACAGTTTCCATCAAAACCATTTGGAAACAAATAAACTGTATAAATCTTGACCAGAGTCTCCATAACACCAAAAACAAACACAGAAAGAGGGGTAAAAAGAGAGAGAGGGAGAGAGAGAGAGAAGGAGAGAGAAGGAGAGAGGGAGAGAGAAAGAAGGAGAGAGAAGGAGAGAGGGAGAGAGAAAGCAGGAGAGAGAAGGAGAGAGGGAGAGAGATAGAAGGAGAGAGAAAAAGAGAGAGAGGGAGAAAGAAGGAGAGAAGGAGAAAAAGAGAGAGAAAAATATAAAGAGAGAGAAAGAGAGGGAGACAGAGAGAAAAAGAGAGAGAGAGCGAGAAGGAGAAAAAGAGAGAGAGAAAAATAAAGAGAGATAGAGAGAAAGAGTGAAAAAAGGGCGAGGGAGGGAGAGGGAGAGAGAGAGTAAAAAAGAGACAGAGACTGACAAGGGAAAAAAAGGAGAAAGATACAGTGCTGTATAAAACAATGTGGTGTACTGTACAGTACTGTACTTACGTGACGTGGAGAGGCCACTGTGGCCAGGTGGTGGTGGTGGTGGTGGTGGTAGGACTGTGGAAAAAGAACACTTTCCATTAAAACCATTTGGAAACAAATAAACTGTATAAATCTTGACCAGAGCCTGCATAACACCAAAAACAAACACAGAAAGAGGGATAAAAAGAGAGAGAGAGAAGGAAAGAGAAGGAGCAATGGAGAGAGAAAGAAGGAGAGAGTGAGAGAGAAAGCATGAGAGAGAGGGAGTGAGAGAAAGAGAGAGAAGGAGAAAATGAGAAAAATAAAGAGAGAGAGAAAAAGAGAGAGAGAAAGAGAGAGAGAGAGAAGGAGAAAAAGAGAGAGAAAAATAAAAAGAAAGAGAGAAAGAGAGAGAGAGAGAAAAAGAGAGAGAGAGAGAGAGAGCGAGAAGGAGAAAAAGAGAGAGAGAGAAAGAGAGAAAAAAAGGGGGAGGGAGGGAGAGGGAAAGAGCGAAAGAAAGAGAGATAGACTGGCAAGGGAAAAAAAGGAGAGAGATACAGTGCTGTAGAAAACAATGTGGTGTACTGTACAGTACTGTACTTACGTGGTATGGATAGGCCACTGGGGCCAGGTGGTAGTTGTGGTGGTGGTAGGACTGTGGAAAAAGAACAAGTTCCATCAAAACTATTTGGAAACAAATAAACTGTATAAATCTTGACCAGAGCCTCCATAACACCAAAAACAAACACAGAAAGAGGGATAAAAAGAGAGAGAGAGAAAGAGAGCGAGAAGGAGAAAAAGAGAGAGAGAAAAATAAAGAGAGAGAGAAATAGAGAGAGAGAGAGAGAGAAAAATAAAGAGAGAGAGAAAAATAAAGAGAGAGAGAAATAAAGAGAGAGAGATAAAAAGAGAGAGCTCAAGAAGGAGAAAAAGAGAAAGAGCGAAAAAGAGAGAGAGAAAGAAAGAGAGAGAGAGAGAGAGAAAGAGAGAGAAAAAGAGAGAGAAAGAGGAAAATTAAAGAGAGAGATAAAGAGAAAGAGAGAGAGGAAAATGAAAGAGAGAGAGATAGAGAGAAAAAGAGAGAGATAAAGAGAGAGAGAGAGAGAGAAAGAGAGACTGACAAGGGAAAAAAAGTCGAGAGATACAGTGCTCTTAGAAAACAATGTGGTATACTGTACTTACGCGGCATGGAGTGGCCACTGGGTATAGTTTGTGGTGGAGGTGGTGATGGTAGGACTGTGGAAAAAGAACAGTTTCCATCAAAACCATTTGGAAACAAATAAACTGTATAAATCTTGACCAGAGTCTCCATAACACCAAAAACAAACACAGAAAGAGGGGTAAAAAGAGAGAGAGGGAGAGAGAGAGAGAAGGAGAGAGAAGGAGAGAGGGAGAGAGAAAGAAGGAGAGAGAAGGAGAGAGGGAGAGAGAAAGAAGGAGAGAGAAAAAGAGAGAGAGGGAGAAAGAAGGAGAGAGAGAAAGAGAGAGAGAAGGAGAAAAAGAGAGAGAAAAATATAAAGAGAGAGAAAGAAAGAGAGGGAGACAGAGAGAAAAAGAGAGAGAGATCAAGAAGGGGAAAAAGAGAGAGAGAAAAATAAAGAGCCACCAAAAACACCAAACACCAAAAACAAACACAGAAAGAGGGATAAAAAGAGAGAGAGAGAGAAGGAAAGAGAAGGAGCGATGGAGAGAGAAAGAAGGAGAGAGTGAGAGAGAAAGCATGAGAGAGAGGGAGGGAGAGAAAGAGAGAGAAGGAGAAAAAGAGAAAAATAAAGAGAGAGAGAGAAAAAGAGAGAGAGAAAGAGAGAGAGAGAAGGAGAAAAAGAGAGAGAAAAATAAAAAGAAAGAGAGAAAGAGAGAGAGAGAGAAAAAGAGAGAGAGAGAGCGAGAAGGAGAAAAAGAGAGAGAGAAATAGAGAAAAAAAGGGAGAGGGAGGGAGAGGGAGAGAGCGAAAGAAAGAGAGATAGACTGGCAAGGGAAAAAAAGGAGAGAGATACAGTGCTGTAGAAAACAATGTGGTGTACTGTACAGTACTGTACTTACGTGGTATGGATAGGCCACTGGGACCAGGTGGTAGTTGTGGTGGTGGTAGGACTGTGGAAAAAGAACAAGTTCCATCAAAACTATTTGGAAACAAATAAACTGTATAAATCTTGACCAGAGCCTCCATATCACCAAAAACAAACACAGAAAGAGGGATAAAAAGAGAGAGAGAGAGAAAGAGAGCGAGAAGGAGAAAAAGAGAGAGAGAGAAATACGGAGATAGAGAGAGAAAGAGAGAGAGAGATAAAAAGAGAGAGCACGAGAAGGAGAATGAGAGAAAAAGAGAGAGATAAAAAAATAAAGAGAGAGAGAGAAAGAGAGAAAAAAAAGAGGGAGATGGAGGGAGAGGGAGAGAGAGAAAGAAAGAGAGGTCGAGAGAGAGACTGACAAGGGAAAAAAGGAGAGAGATACAGTGCTGTAGAAAACAATGTGGTGTACTGTACAGTACTGTACTTACGTGGTATGGATAGGCCACTGGGGCCAGGTGGCAGTTGTGGTGGTGGTAGGACTGTGGAAAAAGAACAAGTTCCATCAAAACTATTTGGAAACAAATAAACTGTATAAATCTTGACCAGAGCCTCCATAACACCAAAAACAAACACAGAAAGAGGGATAAAAAGAGAGAGAGAGAAAGAGAGCGAGAAGGAGAAAAAGAGAGAGAGAAAAATAAAGAGAGAGAGAAATAGAGAGAGAAAGAGAAAAATAAAGAGAGAGAGAAAAATAAAGAGAGAGAGAAAAATAAAGAGAGAGAGAAATAAAGAGAGAGAGATAAAAAGAGAGCTCAAGAAGGAGAAAAAGAGAAAGAGCGAGAAAGAGAGAGAGAGAGAGAAAAAGAGAGAGAGAAAGAGGAAAACTAAAGAGAGAGATAAAGAGAAAGAGAGAGAGGAAAATGAAAGAGAGAGAGATAGAGAGAAAAAGAGAGAGATAAAGAGAGAGAGAGAGAAAGAGAGACTGACAAGGGAAAAAAAGTCGAGAGATACAGTGCTCTTAGAAAACAATGTGGTATACTGTACTTACGCGGCATGGAGTGGCCACTGGGTATAGTTTGTGGTGGAGGTGGTGATGGTAGGACTGTGGAAAAAGAACAGTTTCCATCAAAAACATTTGGAAACAAATAAACTGTATAAATCTTGACCAGAGTCTCCATAACACCAAAAACAAACACAGAAAGAGGGGTAAAAAGAGAGAGAGGGAGAGAGAGAGAGAGAGAAGGAGAGAGAAGGAGAGAGGGAGAGAAAAAGAAGGAGAGAGAAGGAGAGAGGGAGAGAGAAAGAAGGAGAGAGAAAAAGAGAGAGAGGGAGAAAGAAGGAGAGAGAGAAAGAGAGAGAGAAGGAGAAAAAGAGAGAGAAAAATATAAAGAGAGAGAAAGAAAGAGAGGGAGACAGAGAGAAAAAGAGAGAGAGAGCGAGAAGGAAAAAAGAGAGAGAGAAAAATAAAGAGAGATAGAGAGAAAGAGTGAAAAAAGGGCGAGGGAGGGAGAGGGAGAGAGAGAGTAAAAAAGAGACAGAGACTGACAAGGGAAAAAAAGGAGAAAGATACAGTGCTGTATAAAACAATGTGGTGTACTGTACAGTACTGTACTTACGTGACGTGGAGAGGCCACTGTGGCCAGGTGGTGGTGGTGGTGGTAGGACTGTGGAAAAAGAACACTTTCCATTAAAACCATTTGGAAACAAATAAACTGTATAAATCTTGACCAGAGCCTGCATAACGCCAAAAACAAACACAGAAAGAGGGATAAAAAGAGAGAGAGAGAGAAGGAAAGAGAAGGAGCGATGGAGAGAGAAAGAAGGAGAGAGTGAGAGAGAAAGCATGAGAGAGAGGGAGTGAGCGAAAGCGAGAGAAGGAGAAAAAGAGAAAAATAAAGAGAGAGAGAGAAAAAGAGAGAGAGAAAGAGAGAGAGAGAGAAGGAGAAAAAGAGAGAGAAAAATAAAAAGAAAGAGAGAAAGAGAGAGAGAGAGAAAAAGAGAGAGAGAGAGAGCGAGAAGGAGAAAAAGAGAGAGAGAGAAAGAGAGAAAAAAATGGGGAGGGAGGGAGAGGGAGAGAGCGAAAGAAAGAGAGATAGCCTGGCAAGGGAAAAAAAGGAGAGAGATACAGTGCTGTAGAAAACAATGTGGTGTACTGTACAGTACTGTACTTACGTGGTATGGATAGGCCACTGGGACCAGGTGGTAGTTGTGGTGGTTTTAGAACTGTGGAAAAAGAACAAGTTCCATCAAAACTATTTGGAAACAAATAAACTGTATAAATCTTGACCAGAGCCTCCATATCACCAAAAACAAACACAGAAAGAGGGATAAAAAGAGAGAGAGAGAGAAAGAGAGCGAGAAGGAGAAAAAGAGAGAGAGAAATACGGAGATAGAGAGAGAAAGAGAGAGAGAGATAAAAAGAGAGAGCACGAGAAGGAGAATGAGAGAAAAAGAGAGAGATAAAAAAATAAAGAGAGAGAGAGAAAGAGAGAAAAAAAAGAGGGAGATGGAGGGAGAGGGAGAGAGAGAAAGAAAGAGAGAGGTCGAGAAAGAGACTGACAAGGGAAAAAAGGAGAGAGATACAGTGCTGTAGAAAACAATGTGGTGTACTGTACAGTACTGTACTTACGTGGTATGGATAGGCCACTGGGGCCAGGTGGTAGTTGTGGTGGTGGTAGGACTTTGGAAAAAGAACAAGTTCCATCAAAACTATTTGGAAACAAATAAACTGTATAAATCTTGACCAGAGCCTCCATAACACCAAAAACAAACACAGAAAGAGGGATAAAAAGAGAGAGAGAGAAAGAGAGTGAGAAGGAGAAAAAGAGAGAGAGAAAAATAAAGAGAGAGAGAAATAGAGAGAGAGAGAGAAAAATAAAGAGAGAGAGAAAAATAAAGAGAGAGAGAAATAGAGAGAGAGAGAAAAATAAAGAGAGAGAAAAATAAAGAGAGAGAGAAATAAAGAGAGAGAGATAAAAAGAGAGAGCTCAAGAAGGAGAAAAAGAGAAAGAGCGAAAAAGAGAGAGAGAAAGAAAGAGAGAGAGAGAAAGAGAGAGAAAAAGAGAGAGAGAAAGAGGAAAATTAAAGAGAGAGATAAAGAGAAAGAGAGAGAGGAAAATGAAAGAGAGAGAGATAGAGAGAAAAAGAGAGAGATAAAGAGAGAGAGAGAGAGAAAGAGAGACTGACAAGGGAAAAAAAGTCGAGAGATACAGTGCTCTTAGAAAACAATGTGGTATACTGTACTTACGCGGCATGGAGTGGCCACTGGGTATAGTTTGTGGTGGAGGTGGTGATGGTAGGACTGTGGAAAAAGAACAGTTTCCATCAAAACCATTTGGAAACAAATAAACTGTATAAATCTTGACCAGAGTCTCCATAACACCAAAAACAAACACAGAAAGAGGGGTAAAAAGAGAGAGAGGGAGAGAGAGAGAGAGAGAAGGAGAGAGAAGGAGAGAGAAGGAGAGAGAAGGAGAGAGGGAGAGAGAAAGAAGGAGAGAGGAGAGAAAGAAGGAGAGAGAAAAAGAGAGAGAGGGAGAAAGAAGGAGAGAGAGAAAGAGAGAGAGAAGGAGAAAAAGAGAGAGAAAAATATAAAGAGAGAGAAAGAAAGAGAGGGAGACAGAGAGAAAAAGAGAGAGAGAGCGAGAAGGAGAAAGAGAGAGAGAGAAAAATAAAGAGCCACCAAAAACACCAAACACCAAAAACAAACACAGAAAGAGGGATAAAAAGAGAGAGAGAGAGAAGGAAAGAGAAGGAGCGATGGAGAGAGAAAGAAGGAGAGAGTGAGAGAGAAAGCATGAGAGAGAGGGAGTGAGAGAAAGAGAGAGAAGGAGAAAAAGAGAAAAATAAAGAGAGAGAGAGAAAAAGAGAGAGAGAAAGAGAGAGAGAGAGAAGGAGAAAAAGAGAGAGAAAAATAAAAAGAAAGAGAGAAAGAGAGAGAGAGAAAAAGAGAGAGAGAGAGCGAGAAGGAGAAAAAGAGAGAGAGAAATAGAGAAAAAAAGGGGGAGGGAGGGAGAGGGAGAGAGCAAAAGAAAGAGAGATAGACTGGCAAGGGAAAAAAAGGAGAGAGATACAGTGCTGTAGAAAACAATGTGGTGTACTGTACAGTACTGTACTTACATGGTATGGATAGGCCACTTGGACCAGGTGTTAGTTGTGGTGGTGGTAGGACTGTGGAAAAAGAACAAGTTCCATCAAAACTATTTGGAAACAAATAAACTGTATAAATCTTGACCAGAGCCTCCATATCACCAAAAACAAACACAGAAAGAGGGATAAAAAGAGAGAGAGAGAGAAAGAGAGCAATACGGAGATAGAGAGAGAAAGAGAGAGAGAGATAAAAAGAAAGAGCACGAGAAGGAGAATGAGAGAAAAAGAGAGAGATAAAAAAATAAAGAGAGAGAGAGAAAGAGAGAAAAAAAAGAGGGAGATGGAGGGAGAGGGAGAGAGAGAAAGAAAGAGAGAGGTCGAGAGAGAGACTGACAAGGGAAAAAAGGAGAGAGATACAGTGCTGTAGAAAACAATGTGGTGTACTGTACAGTACTGTACTTACGTGGTATGGATAGGCCACTGGGGCCAGGTGGTAGTTGTGGTGGTGGTAGGACTGTGGAAAAAGAACAAGTTCCATCAAAACTATTTGGAAACAAATAAACTGTATAAATCTTGACCAGAGCCTCCATAACACCAAAAACAAACACAGAAAGAGGGATAAAAAGAGAGAGAGAGAAAGAGAGCGAGAAGGAGAAAAAGAGAGAGAGAAAAATAAAGACAGAGAAATAGAGAGAGAGTGAGAAAAATAAAGAGAGAGAGAAAAATAAAGAGAGAGAGAAAAATAAAGAGAGAGACAAATAAAGAGAGAGAGATAAAAACAGAGAGCTCAAGAAGGAGAAAAAGAGAAAGAGCAAAAAAGAGAGAGAGAAAGAAAGAGAGAGAGAGAAAGAGAGAGAAAAAGAGAGAGAGAAAGAGGAAAATTAAAGAGAGAGATAAAGAGAAAGAGAGAGAGGAAAATGAAAGAGAGAGAGATAGAGAGAAAAAGAGAGAGATAAAGAGAGAGAGAGAGAAAGAGAGACTGACAAGGGAAAAAAAGTCGAGAGATACAGTGCTCTTAGAAAACAATGTGGTATACTGTACTTACGCGGCATGGAGTGGCCACTGGGTATAGTTTGTGGTGGAGGTGGTGATGGTAGGACTGTGGAAAAAGAACAGTTTCCATCAAAACCATTTGGAAACAAATAAACTGTATAAATCTTGACCAGAGTCTCCATAACACCAAAAACAAACACAGAAAGAGGGGTAAAAAGAGAGAGAGGGAGAGAGAGAGAGAAGGAGAGAGAAGGAGAGAGGGAGAGAGAAAGAAGGAGAGAGGGAGAGAGAAAGAAGGAGAGAGAAAAAGAGAGAGAGGGAGAAAGAAGGAGAGAAAGAGAGAGAGGAGAAAAAGAGAGAGAAAAATATAAAGAGAGAGAAAGAAAGAGAGGGAGACAGAGAGAAAAAGAGAGAGAGAGCGAGAAGGAGAAAAAGAGAGAGAGAAAAATAAAGAGAGATAGAGAGAAAGAGTGAAAAAAGGGCGAGGGAGGGAGAGGGAGAGAGAGAGTAAAAAAGAGACAGAGACTGACAAGGGAAAAAAAGGAGAAAGATACAGTGCTGTATAAAACAATGTGGTGTACTGTACAGTACTGTACTTACGTGACGTGGAGAGGCCACTGTGGCCAGGTGGTGGTGGTGGTGGTGGTAGGACTGTGGAAAAAGAACACTTTCCATTAAAACCATTTGGAAACAAATAAACTGTATAAATCTTGACCAGAGCCTGCATAACACCAAAAACAAACACAGAAAGAGGGATAAAAAGAGAGAGAGAGAGAAGGAAAGAGAAGGAGCGATGGAGAGAGAAAGAAGGAGAGAGTGAGAGAGAAAGCATGAGAGAGAGGGAGTGAGAGAAAGAGAGAGAAGGAGAAAAAGAGAAAAATAAAGAGAGAGAGAGAAAAAGAGAGAGAGAAAGAGAGAGAGAGAGGAGAAAAAGAGAGAGAAAAATAAAAAGAAAGAGAGAAAGAGAGAGAGAGAGAAAAAGAGAGAGAGAGAGAGCGAGAAGGAGAAAAAGAGCGAGAGAAAGAGAGAAAAAAAGGGGGAGGGAGGGAGAGGGAGAGAGCGAAAGAAAGAGAGATAGACTGGCAAGGGAAAAAAAGGAGAGAGATACAGTGCTGTAGAAAACAATGTGGTGTACTGTACAGTACTGTACTTACGTGGTATGGATAGGCCACTGGGACCAGGTGGTAGTTGTGGTGGTGGTAGGACTGTGGAACAAGAACAAGTTCCATCAAAACTATTTGGAAACAAATAAACCGTATAAATCTTGACCAGAGCCTCCATATCACCAAAAACAAACACAGAAAGAGGGATAAAAAGAGAGAGAGAGAGAAAGAGAGCAATACGGAGATAGAGAGAGAAAGAGAGAGAGAGATAAAATGAAAGAGCACGAGAAGGAGAATGAGAGAAAAAGAGAGAGATAAAAAAATAAAGAGAGAGAGAGAAAGAGAGAAAAAAAAGAGGGAGATGGAGGGAGAGGGAGAGAGAGAAAGAAAGAGAGAGGTCGAGAGAGAGACTGACAAGGGAAAAAAGGAGAGAGATACAGTGCTGTAGAAAACAATGTGGTGTACTGTACAGTACTGTACTTACGTGGTATGGATAGGCCACTGGGGCCAGGTGGTAGTTGTGGTGGTGGTAGGACTGTGGAAAAAGAACAAGTTCCATCAAAACTATTTGGAAACAAATAAACTGTATAAATCTTGACCAGAGCCTCCATAACACCAAAAACAAACACAGAAAGAGGGATAAAAAGAGAGAGAGAGAAAGAGAGCGAGAAGGAGAAAAAGAGAGAGAGAAAAATAAAGACAGAGAAATAGAGAGAGAGTGAGAAAAATAAAGAGAGAGAGAAAAATAAAGAGAGAGAGAAAAATAAAGAGAGAGACAAATAAAGAGAGAGAGATAAAAACAGAGAGCTCAAGAAGGAGAAAAAGAGAAAGAGCGAAAAAGAGAGAGAGAAAGAAAGAGAGAGAGAGAAAGAGAGAGAAAAAGAGAGAGAGAAAGAGGAAAATTAAAGAGAGAGATAAAGAGAAAGAGAGAGAGGAAAATGAAAGAGAGAGAGATAGAGAGAAAAAGAGAGAGATAAAGAGAGAGAGAGAGAAAGAGAGACTGACAAGGGAAAAAAAGTCGAGAGATACAGTGCTCTTAGAAAACAATGTGGTATACTGTACTTATGCGGCATGGAGTGGCCACTGGGTATAGTTTGTGGTGGAGGTGGTGATGGTAGGACTGTGGAAAAAGAACAGTTTCCATCAAAACCATTTGGAAACAAATAAACTGTATAAATCTTGACCAGAGTCTCCATAACACCAAAAACAAACACAGAAAGAGGGGTAAAAAGAGAGAGAGGGAGAGAGAGAGAGAAGGAGAGAGAAGGAGGGAGGGAGAGAGAAAGAAGGAGAGAGGGAGAGAGAAAGAAGGAGAGAGAAAAAGAGAGAGAGGGAGAAAGAAGGAGAGAGAGAAAGAGAGAGAGAAGGAGAAAAAGAGAGAGAAAAATATAAAGAGAGAGAAAGAAAGAGAGGGAGACAGAGCGAAAAAGAGAGAGAGAGCGAGAAGGAGAAAAAGAGAGAGAGAAAAATAAAGAGAGATAGAGAGAAAGAGTGAAAAAAGGGCGAGGGAGGGAGAGGGAGAGAGAGAGTAAAAAAGAGACAGAGACTGACAAGGGAAAAAAAGGAGAAAGATACAGTGCTGTATAAAACAATGTGGTGTACTGTACAGTACTGTACTTACGTGACGTGGAGAGGCCACTGTGGCCAGGTGGTGGTGGTGGTGGTGGTAGGACTGTGGAAAAAGAACACTTTCCATTAAAACCATTTGGAAACAAATAAACTGTATAAATCTTGACCAGAGCCTGCATAACACCAAAAACAAACACAGAAAGAGGGATAAAAAGAGAGAGAGAGAGAAGGAAAGAGAAGGAGCGATGGAGAGAGAAAGAAGGAGAAAGTGAGAGAGAAAGCATGAGAGAGAGGGAGTGAGAGAAAGAGAGAGAAGGAGAAAAAGAGAAAAATAAAGAGAGAGAGAGAAAAAGAGAGAGAGAAAGAGAGAGAGAGGAGAAAAAGAGAGAGAAAAATAAAAAGAAAGAGAGAAAGAGAGAGAGAGAGAAAAAGAGAGAGAGAGAGCGAGAAGGAGAAAAAGAGCGAGAGAAAGAGAGAAAAAAAGGGGGAGGGAGGGAGAGGGAGAGAGCGAAAGAAAGAGAGATAGACTGGCAAGGGAAAAAAAGGAGAGAGATACAGTGCTGTAGAAAACAATGTGGTGTACTGTACAGTACTGTACTTACGTGGTATGGATAGGCCACTGGGACCAGGTGGTAGTTGTGGTGGTGGTAGGACTGTGGAAAAAGAACAAGTTCCATCAAAACTATTTGGAAACAAATAAACTGTATAAATCTTGACCAGAGCCTCCATATCACCAAAAACAAACACAGAAAGAGGGATAAAAAGAGAGAGAGAGAGAAAGAGAGCGAGAAGGAGAAAAAGAGAGAGAGAGAAATATGGAGATAGAGAGAGAAAGAGAGAGAGAGATAAAAAGAGAGAGAGCATGAGAAGGAGAATGAGAGAAAAAGAGAGAGATAAAAAAATAAAGAGAGAGAGAGAAAGAGAGAAAAAAAAGAGGGAGATGGAGGGAGAGGGAGAGAGAGAAAGAAAGAGAGAGGTCGAGAGAGAGACTGACAAGGGAAAAAAGGAGAGAGATACAGTGCTGTAGAAAACAATGTGGTGTACTGTACAGTACTGTACTTACGTGGTATGGATAGGCCACTGGGGCCAGGTGGTAGTTGTGGTGGTGGTAGGACTGTGGAAAAAGAACAAGTTCCATCAAAACTATTTGGAAACAAATAAACTGTATAAATCTTGACCAGAGCCTCCATAACACCAAAAACAAACACAGAAAGAGGGATAAAAAGAGAGAGAGAGAAAGAGAGCGAGAAGGAGAAAAAGAGAGAGAGAAAAATAAAGAGAGAGAGAAATAGAGAGAGAGAGAGAAAAATAAAGAGAGAGAGAAAAATAAAGAGAGAGAGAAATAAAGAGAGAGAGATTAAAAGAGAGCTCAAGAAGGAGAAAAAGAGAAAGAGCGAAAAAGAGAGAGAGAAAGAAAGAGAGAGAGAGAGAGAGAGAAAGAGAGAGAAAAAGAGAGAGAGAAAGAGGAAAATTAAAGAGAGAGATAAAGAGAAAGAGAGAGAGGAAAATGAAAGAGAGAGAGATAGAGAGAAAAAGAGAGAGATAAAGAGAGAGAGAGAGAAAGAGAGACTGACAAGGGAAAAAAAGTCGAGAGATACAGTGCTCTTAGAAAACAATGTGGTATACTGTACTTACGCGGCATGGAGTGGCCACTGGGTATAGTTTGTGGTGGAGGTGGTGATGGTAGGACTGTGGAAAAAGAACAGTTTCCATCAAAACCATTTGGAAACAAATAAACTGTATAAATCTTGACCAGAGTCTCCATAACACCAAAAACAAACACAGAAAGAGGGGTAAAAAGAGAGAGAGGGAGAGAGAGAGAGAAGGAGAGAGAAGGAGAGAGGGAGAGAGAAAGAAGGAGAGAGAAGGAGAGAGGGAGAGAGAAAGAAGGAGAGAGAAAAAGAGAGAGAGGGAGAAAGAAGGAGAGAAAGAAAGAGAGAGAGAAGGAGAAAAAGAGAGAGAAAAATATAAAGAGAGAGAAAGAAAGAGAGGGAGACAGAGCGAAAAAGAGAGAGAGAGCGAGAAGGAGAAAAAGAGAGAGAGAAAAATAAAGAGAGAGAGAAATAGAGAGAGAGAGAGAAAAATAAAGAGAGAGAGAAAAATAAAGAGAGAGAGAAATAAAGAGAGAGAGATTAAAAGAGAGCTCAAGAAGGAGAAAAAGAGAAAGAGCGAAAAAGAGAGAGAGAAAGAAAGAGAGAGAGAGAGAGAGAGAAAGAGAGAGAAAAAGAGAGAGAGAAAGAGGAAAATTAAAGAGAGAGATAAAGAGAAAGAGAGAGAGGAAAATGAAAGAGAGAGAGATAGAGAGAAAAAGAGAGAGATAAAGAGAGAGAGAGAGAAAGAGAGACTGACAAGGGAAAAAAAGTCGAGAGATACAGTGCTCTTAGAAAACAATGTGGTATACTGTACTTACGCGGCATGGAGTGGCCACTGGGTATAGTTTGTGGTGGAGGTGGTGATGGTAGGACTGTGGAAAAAGAACAGTTTCCATCAAAACCATTTGGAAACAAATAAACTGTATAAATCTTGACCAGAGTCTCCATAACACCAAAAACAAACACAGAAAGAGGGGTAAAAAGAGAGAGAGGGAGAGAGAGAGAGAAGGAGAGAGAAGGAGAGAGGGAGAGAGAAAGAAGGAGAGAGAAGGAGAGAGGGAGAGAGAAAGAAGGAGAGAGAAAAAGAGAGAGAGGGAGAAAGAAGGAGAGAAAGAAAGAGAGAGAGAAGGAGAAAAAGAGAGAGAAAAATATAAAGAGAGAGAAAGAAAGAGAGGGAGACAGAGCGAAAAAGAGAGAGAGAGCGAGAAGGAGAAAAAGAGAGAGAGAAAAATAAAGAGAGATAGAGAGAAAGAGTGAAAAAAGGGCGAGGGAGGGAGAGGGAGAGAGAGAGTAAAAAAGAGACAGAGACTGACAAGGGAAAAAAAGGAGAAAGATACAGTGCTGTATAAAACAATGTGGTGTACTGTACAGTACTGTACTTACGTGACGTGGAGAGGCCACTGTGGCCAGGTGGTGGTGGTGGTGGTGGTAGGACTGTGGAAAAAGAACACTTTCCATTAAAACCATTTGGAAACAAATAAACTGTATAAATCTTGACCAGAGCCTGCATAACACCAAAAACAAACACAGAAAGAGGGATAAAAAGAGAGAGAGAGAGAAGGAAAGAGAAGGAGCGATGGAGAGAGAAAGAAGGAGAAAGTGAGAGAGAAAGCATGAGAGAGAGGGAGTGAGAGAAAGAGAGAGAAGGAGAAAAAGAGAAAAATAAAGAGAGAGAGAGAAAAAGAGAGAGAGAAAGAGAGAGAGAGGAGAAAAAGAGAGAGAAAAATAAAAAGAAAGAGAGAAAGAGAGAGAGAGAGAAAAAGAGAGAGAGAGAGCGAGAAGGAGAAAAAGAGCGAGAGAAAGAGAGAAAAAAAGGGGGAGGGAGGGAGAGGGAGAGAGCGAAAGAAAGAGAGATAGACTGGCAAGGGAAAAAAAGGAGAGAGATACAGTGCTGTAGAAAACAATGTGGTGTACTGTACAGTACTGTACTTACGTGGTATGGATAGGCCACTGGGACCAGGTGGTAGTTGTGGTGGTGGTAGGACTGTGGAAAAAGAACAAGTTCCATCAAAACTATTTGGAAACAAATAAACTGTATAAATCTTGACCAGAGCCTCCATATCACCAAAAACAAACACAGAAAGAGGGATAAAAAGAGAGAGAGAGAGAAAGAGAGCGAGAAGGAGAAAAAGAGAGAGAGAGAAATATGGAGATAGAGAGAGAAAGAGAGAGAGAGATAAAAAGAGAGAGAGCATGAGAAGGAGAATGAGAGAAAAAGAGAGAGATAAAAAAATAAAGAGAGAGAGAGAAAGAGAGAAAAAAAAGAGGGAGATGGAGGGAGAGGGAGAGAGAGAAAGAAAGAGAGAGGTCGAGAGAGAGACTGACAAGGGAAAAAAGGAGAGAGATACAGTGCTGTAGAAAACAATGTGGTGTACTGTACAGTACTGTACTTACGTGGTATGGATAGGCCACTGGGGCCAGGTGGTAGTTGTGGTGGTGGTAGGACTGTGGAAAAAGAACAAGTTCCATCAAAACTATTTGGAAACAAATAAACTGTATAAATCTTGACCAGAGCCTCCATAACACCAAAAACAAACACAGAAAGAGGGATAAAAAGAGAGAGAGAGAAAGAGAGCGAGAAGGAGAAAAAGAGAGAGAGAAAAATAAAGAGAGAGAGAAATAGAGAGAGAGAGAGAAAAATAAAGAGAGAGAGAAAAATAAAGAGAGAGAGAAATAAAGAGAGAGAGATTAAAAGAGAGCTCAAGAAGGAGAAAAAGAGAAAGAGCGAAAAAGAGAGAGAGAAAGAAAGAGAGAGAGAGAGAGAGAGAAAGAGAGAGAAAAAGAGAGAGAGAAAGAGGAAAATTAAAGAGAGAGATAAAGAGAAAGAGAGAGAGGAAAATGAAAGAGAGAGAGATAGAGAGAAAAAGAGAGAGATAAAGAGAGAGAGAGAGAAAGAGAGACTGACAAGGGAAAAAAAGTCGAGAGATACAGTGCTCTTAGAAAACAATGTGGTATACTGTACTTACGCGGCATGGAGTGGCCACTGGGTATAGTTTGTGGTGGAGGTGGTGATGGTAGGACTGTGGAAAAAGAACAGTTTCCATCAAAACCATTTGGAAACAAATAAACTGTATAAATCTTGACCAGAGTCTCCATAACACCAAAAACAAACACAGAAAGAGGGGTAAAAAGAGAGAGAGGGAGAGAGAGAGAGAAGGAGAGAGAAGGAGAGAGGGAGAGAGAAAGAAGGAGAGAGAAGGAGAGAGGGAGAGAGAAAGAAGGAGAGAGAAAAAGAGAGAGAGGGAGAAAGAAGGAGAGAGAAAAAGAGAGAGAGGGAGAAAGAAGGAGAGAAAGAAAGAGAGAGAGAAGGAGAAAAAGAGAGAGAAAAATATAAAGAGAGAGAAAGAAAGAGAGGGAGACAGAGAGAAAAAGAGAGAGAGAGCGAGAAGGAGAAAAAGAGAGAGAGAAAAATAAAGAGCCACCAAAAACACCAAACACCAAAAACAAACACAGAAAGAGGGATAAAAAGAGAGAGAGAGAGAAGGAAAGAGAAGGAGCGATGGAGAGAGAAAGAAGGAGAGAGTGAGAGAGAAAGCATGAGAGAGAGGGAGTGAGAGAAAGAGAGAGAAGGAGAAAAGGAGAAAAATAAAGAGAGAGAGAGAAAAAGAGAGAGAGAAAGAGAGAGAGAGAGAAGGAGAAAAAGAGAGAAAAATAAAAAGAAAGAGAGAAAGAGAGAGAGAGAAAAAGAGAGAGAGAGAGAGCGAGAAGGAGAAAAAGAGAGAGAGAAAGAGAAAAAAAGGGGGAGGGAGGGAGAGGGAGAGAGCGAAAGAAAGAGAGATAGACTGGCAAGGGAAAAAAAGGAGAGAGATACAGTGCTGTAGAAAACAATGTGGTGTACTGTACAGTACTGTACTTACGTGGTATGGATAGGCCACTGGGACCAGGTGGTAGTTGTGGTGGTGGTAGGACTGTGGAAAAAGAACAAGTTCCATCAAAACTATTTGGAAACAAATAAACTGTATAAATCTTGACCAGAGCCTCCATATCACCAAAAACAAACACAGAAAGAGGGATAAAAAGAGAGAGAGAGAGAAAGAGAGCGAGAAGGAGAAAAAGAGAGAGAGAGAAATACGGAGATAGAGAGACAAAGAGAGAGAGAGATAAAAAGAGAGAGCACGAGAAGGAGAATGAGAGAAAAAGAGAGAGATAAAAAAATAAAGAGAGAGAGAGAAAGAGAGAAAAAAAAGAGGGAGATGGAGGGAGAGGGAGAGAGAGAAAGAAAGAGAGAGGTC